>CAKNYM010052110.1:462948-500305 GCA_932195095.1 Andricus curvator
AAAATAAAAACAGAATTTTTCTCATACAATTTTGCAAAATACAGTGGTATGTTTTAACAAAAAGATCATACATTTTTTAAATATATTGTTCTAAAGTGTATACTGAACCAAAATTACATTATATTTTTTTTTAGCAATGTATAGATTTTTTAATGTACCAATTTGAAATTCATTATCTTGCGCTTTTATTTGAAGGAAATTACAACTGCTTATTGTTTCTTTATATGTGGGCCTCCGCATAAAACGGACCTTATGGCCGGTATGGACTTACGTATTGGCGTATACAGCCAGATAAATTCCCGACATTCTAGGCCAAAAATAAACCCAATAAGTTGACAAATGAGTCACATGAAATATAACTACTTCCGGTTACTATCTAGATATGAGTATAGTCCCAATCAATTCACTATAGTTCCCAGTGTCATCGCCCACTCAAACCCAAAAATAATAATTTATCCTCAGCTTAGAAAAACGCGAATATCTCCTAAACGAGAACCGGCCATAAAGGCCCTTTTCACGGACGCCCACGTATTATTATTTAATAAAATATAAGGTCTTCAATTTAAAAGTGTAACATTCTGAACATCTAACTAACATCTAAAGAAGACTTTTCTGATTTGCAGAAATAATTAATTCATCATAAATATTAATTGGAAAATACTTCAAATTAAGTGTAGATCCCGTTATATATCAAAATATATAATTTATAAAAATACTATATATCGTTTCTACACGGAAAAAATTTATCCTTGAAAAAGTCACGAACTTGTAGCTAGGTCTCGGATACGAGATAAAAAAATGAAACATTACATCCTTATTTCTATGAGAAATATATGAATCAATTTCAAAGTTTTTGACGAGCAGTTTGAATTTCCTACGAACAGTTCCCGTAAATTTCCGACTGAAATATAAAGAGGAAAAATTTTATTTGTGCGATTTAATTTATAAATTCGCAACTCAGAAGATTCGAACCCTCAAAGACTGCTGACTCACCAGTTTCTAAACATGAACCAGGAGTGCGTAAACACGCGCAGCCATCGAGGCCAAAAAAAAAGGTATTATAGAACTTCTAGCCACTCATCCGACGAGCTTGAAGCACACATACGAGCGCACACACGCACCGCGCTTTTGGACGAGCGTGTGTGCGGGCCACGTACAAGCGAACCTACTTTCCAGTTCCCAGATTTGCCGGGCAAGCTCGTGAGTGCTCTGAGAATCCTTTCCCAATCACTCGTAATATTTTTGTAATTATTCACGTAAAAAAAAGTGATGAACTGTTTTAGAATTTTCACATCGAGTTCGTCAATTCTTTCTCAAAGTTCTCAGATTATTTACGAAAATACATCAATATCCGATGAATTTTTCTTATATCCGAGACCTAGCTACTAGTTCGTGACTTTTTTACGGATAAATTTTTTTCGTGTATCTGAAATTTTATTATAAGCTAAAATAAAAGATTCATAAAATATTTGCTTACCACTGCAATTGAAAACTTGATATCCATTAACAATTGATGGCTTCCACAAGATTATCCGCCGTGGTGTGGGTGGTCTTCGCTTCCCCCGTCTCTACCGCCTTTGCCTCCCCCGGCTCCACCGTCTTCGCCACTATCACTTCCTCCGCCTTTTTTGGCGTCAGATCCGACCACCTGATAAAGTGCAATAATGCACACGAGGAAGAAGACAGTAACAGTTCTTAGGTATCTCATGTTGAACATTGAATGATTTTGATGTGTCTTTCATATGGCTTTATATATAGTTGAAATATTTCCCCCGTTCGCTTAATCCCAGTGCTTCATAACAATGACTATCATAAAATGTTGTCGAAGTAGGCTAGTGGAATGCGGGCCAAGGATTTTGCCATCATTCAGTCCACAATCTCAAATACGTAAATCTTATTTTACTTTATAACGGCATTTTTGTTACATACATATACCCATATATAATTTAAAGAAAAAATAGTATATTGTGATTCTAGTTTCCTGATCTGTCAACACTGAACTTCGTAAACATCGTGTTGTCATGACAACATCTGGTTTTAGAGTCCTACCGCGAATGTGAATGCTGTTTTGTGATTGGCCATCAACAGTGTGCAAATATCCTATGCGTTTTTTTTCGCACACTCGAACCAGTTTGCGAATAACGTCTCCCAGAAAATGCGTGAATCTGGCACTTTGCACTGGCTGCGCAGCCACGAGATTTGCATAAGCATCATACGTCTCAGGCCACTTGATTTTATATATTAGATGTGGAACTTTATTTACTCAAGGTTCTATCGACCTTAAGGAACACATTCTCATCCAGACACTCGCGCTTCGCGCTCGATATTTGGTTTGAAAATCATTTGAACCGTATGATAGAAACAAAAAAGTTTGAGTCCACTTACGGCGTGCGATTTGGTAAATACACTGAGCGCGCACTTTGTGCTTCGTGATATATGTTCTTCATATACAAATTACTAAATTTGTATTTGATTTTAAATGAAAAGTAATGATATAATTCAGGCGCCAAATTTTATTAGTTAACATTTTATTTTAGCTTGTGCCGTTTATCAAAAAAGTTAATTTTTTCATTTTGAATATATTCTCACCACAAAAATTGATTACGGGTTTGTAAGTCTTTTTTGAATGCAAAATTTTTGTTCATTTATATGTTTTCGTACCTTGCATTGTTTTTTCAAAAATTTGATTTTTTTTACTGTCAATGTTATTTTCACGAATAAAACAAAAACCACGCATCCTATCGAAACATGAGTCACAATAAATTTGTACCTCTTCCTTGGATGAACAAATTTTGTTTCGGTCATTTTTTCGTAGCTGGTAATATTCGTCTGAAAATTTGATTTTTCTATTTTCAATGCTGTTTTTTACGAATAAAACCAAAACTACGCGTCATATCAAAAAGTGAATGATAAGAAATTTGTAGATCTTTTTTAGGTGCACAATTTTGGTGAGATGATCTTTTCTGGTATCTTGCATAGTTTGACAGCAAAATGGCTTTTTTGATTTTTCATTAATTTTTTGTGCGATCAAAATTTGAATTTTTTATTTTTCAAAAAATTCAAAAAGTTGTTATGAAAATATTATAGGGTGTTCAGGAATCAACGTTTTTCTCCTCTTGACTTTTTTTCATATCGTGCTTTTTTCGGCTTAAAATGTTCATTTTCGTTTGTTTTTTGGAATTTTGAAAATGCTGTAACTCCAGTAATTTTTTTTTTATCGCAAAAAGTCATTAGAATATTTTGTTCGTCATTTTGAGTACTACTAATAACCGTACATAGAATTTTCAAATCTTCAAAAAAAGTGGTCTCAAAAATTTTCAAAATGTGCTCACTTTTTGGATTTTCATCCAAAATAGCTGGTTAACGAACTCGTTCTCTATTTTTCGGCCATAAAAAAGTGTGCCAAAGCTCAATCAAATCTGATCATTTTTTCGAAAGTATCGTGGCTACAGACAGACAGACAGACAGACACCTTCGTAAAAATCGTTTTTTCTGACTCAGGAGGTCTCAAAACGTGGAGATTTGATGAAAACCGAATATGTCAAATTTTACGTAAAACCAATACCTTCTCATTAGAATGAGAATGTAAAAAGTATGTGATGCACGTGCGCGAAGTAGGTGATTCACGACGAATGTGAATCACCTACGCGCACGTGCATCACATACTTTTTTTGAAACACCTGTCATGAGAAGTTCCTTCTCAAAATGATGAAATTCAGGGTTGAGACGGAACAGTGAATCAGAAAGAAACTGGGATAAAGTGTAGTGGGGTCCAGGGCAGAATCACCGCGGGGGGTCTGCCCCCCCCCCCAGAGGAAAAACACCCTACTAAAAAGATGCGCATTGGCCCTAGAATATAGTAATCTGAAAATTTTTCAATCATTTTTAAGAAAAAAACAGGAAGCAGAATATTTATTTGAAAATAAGCGGTGCGCCCCCCCCCCCCCCCTCTGCCCTCCCATCACTCTTACGACCTGTCCGGGAGTCCAAAGAATATGTATGCAAAATTTGGTGCCGATTGGACAACAACTGTGGATTTGCATAAGCATCATACGTTTTAGGGTACTTTATTATTATTATTCTACCATTAAGCCATTTCCCTTTCGGGGTAGACGTGACTCGCTCGGTTGGAAAGTAGTAGTGTTGGGAAGGAGGTATAGATTTTTTAGATTGATCTAGAATTTTCCTGTTATTTATTTAAATAACACGTGCGTTCCGCAACACTGCACCGACCCAGGTTGCTGACCAATCTCTCTAGCGATCACCCCAAGTGAAGAGCTTCACAAGGTTGTTATGTGAGGTTACCCACTCGGGAACATTAGTATCCAAGGTCTTTTGTTTCAGGCGTCATTCACTCTACTCACATTAATTTTATAAACTATTTGTCACCACACTTCTCAGTCCTGGCATGCTTCTCTGGCTTCCTGCACGCCCACGCATTTTTTCATGCAAGCTCTCCTGTTTCTATGGCTTCTTATGTATTTTCGGATTAAGGTCTCATTCACACATTCTAACCATTCTTTCCGCGGTCTGCCTCTGGGCATACTGCCATATACTTTACCTTTATACACTTGTTTCGTTAGACGTCCATCTTTTATTCTTTCGACATGTCCGAACCATCTTAACTGATTTCTTTCCCATGTGTAAACTCTTGTCTCTTTTGCACCACATTCTTTGAGCATCATTTCGTTCTCACTTTGTCAATCAGTGTTTTCCCGCAAATTGTGCGCAGAGGTTTCATGCCAATCGCGTTAATTTTGCTCTTATCCTTTTTTTTGACAGGTCCATGTCTCGCTACCGTATAGCACAGTCGGTACACATATAGAATTAGGTATTGCCATTTTAGCTTTTTTGATATATTTTTACTTCTGAGAATGGACCCTGCTCTACCGATAACCTTCTGACCCTCGTTTATTCGTCTATCTAACTCCTCATCTATCTTCCCGTCACTAGTGAATAAGCTACCTAGATATATGTACTTATCAGCTTGTGCTAATCACTCATCATTTAGGGCAATGTTGCACATTGTTCACTGTAAGAAAAAAGTATCATTTCAAGGCTAGTTTTCGGCATTGAAACAGTCCTCCAAAAATATAGTCTCGGGTGGCTCCATTCTAATGCCACTTTATTTTGATGCCGATAAACGACGTTTTAGTACAACTTTTTTGGATCAAAACAGGACTGAAGTGAGGATCAAATTTCAATGACGTAACGTAGCACATGGGAACGTCAAACGTCCGCGAGCTGTCACTGTAACTTTTTTCGTGTTGTTTTGACGGTTATATGGCTTTCGTCATGTAGAGTCGTGATTATCTTAAAAATGTAACAATAAAACGGTTTCTTTATAAAATTATTGTGAAAATGGCCTTGTGGAGTTTTCTACTGGTGTTTCTAAGTTTATTCATCATATTAATTATGCCAAAGTGTATCGATCACGAGTGCGAATCAGGTTACAATAGTGAACTCAAAGAACCTGAATATGAAAAAGATAATATTTTCATCGTTCCGGAGGACCCAGCTATTAAAGCTTTATGGCAAAAAGACTTTCTCCACGAGAAAATCCTAAAAGGACCTAATGATACTATTTTGAGAATGGTAAGTGATTATGTAATTACCGTAAAACTGAAATCAAAATTTAAAGATAAAACAAAAGTAAATTCTCTTTTATTCAATAAACTGTATTTATTAGGTATTTTCACTTACTACTCGTTTAAAAAAAGTAACATTAATTTAAGATTTTGGTCGCATGAATTGTTAAAGAAGGAAAATTGAGGTTAGTATCATACATTTTGTAGCCTTATAATTTAATCCTGAAATTAACGCCACTTTTTTGTATCCTACTCAAAGAAGACATTGACTAGACTAACTTGGTACATATTTTTTATTCTGAAAATTACTAAAAATATGAATAAATTGTGTTTGTTGTTGCACTTGCTGGCGGGAAAACAAACCGAATTTTTTTGAAACGAGTAGTAAGTGAAAATACCTAATAATGCAGTTTATTGAATAAAAAAGAATTTTATTTTATTTTATTTGTAAATTTTGATTCCGATTTTACAGTAAATATATAATTATTTACCTTTAACAAACTAGTGCCATCGGGTCCTTTTAGCATTTTCTCGTAGAGAATGTCTTCCTTTAAAAAATGTTTACTATAAACGAACTGGCCAGCTTTCACGGTAAATTTTTTCAGAATTAAAGCTTTTTGCCATAAAGCTTTAATAGCTGGGTCTATCGAAACGACGGAAAAATTAATTTTTTTCATATGGAGGATCTTCGGGTTCTCCGAGTTCACTTTTTTAACTTGATTTGCACCCCGCAGCGATACACATCGGCATAATTAATGCGATAAACATAAAAACAGTAGTAGAAAACTCCACCGGGCCATTTTCACAATCCTTGTTTAATGTATTACATTACAGGTCAAATTTGTCAAAAATTAAAAGAGGAACTGCGTTGATTACAAATCCGCACTATTTTATTCTGCAAGCGACGAAAGTGTAGGTCAAATCCAAATTAATCATGCAGTGGCAAAATTAGTCACTTTAGATCAAAATTACAATCTCCAGTACCCGAATTTTAAACTCTTTGATTTTATAAAATCAATCAAAAACTCGTTTTCTCTGCATTGCAAGCAACCCAGCTAACACAGTTACTAGTCCGAATAGTCACATAATTGTAACAAGATCAAAAAAACCAGTCACTGGTGACTTCCATGCTGGTCACCCAGTGACAATATATTTCCCACTCAAAGTAGTAACAAATTACAAGCGAAGCAGGTAACATTATCCCGCCATTGTAATCACATGCTTGTAACAAAGTGATGTTTGGAAACGCAACGTGCAATGATAGCTTAACCTCAAAATATACATCGTTTCGGAATTATAATTATGAATATTTTTGCAAAAATGTTGGAAAGGAACATAATTAAACGATAAATAAGTTCCAGAAAAGGGAGATAATATGTGAACAAAGCTTTTATAAAAAAAACAGATATTTATCAGCTGAACCCTTACGAAAAAGAAATTACATTATAGAGGTTAGACCCAAAATGTATATGTATAAATGAAGATCGCTGCCGGCTGTTACCGCCATGTTACTAGTCTGACAGGGAACGGTTGCAAACAAGCCTCCCTAGTAAACTACGGCGATTATGCCGTTACCTGCTAGGAGACTGAGATACAAGTAACAATTCCTCTGATAACATGTGATCATTCAGGAACCTTTCAGGATGGTAACAGGTTAGCTGGGAAAGTCATGTTTTTGACTTAGTCTTGAATGACTTTTCTAAACTCAAGTTTTGCTTTTCTTGTGCAGAACATGGGAAGGAAGTTTTGGCCTACACTTTTCACTTATATTTGCAGAATAGAATGCGCCAGTTTGCTAAAATTTCTTTAGCTGATTCCAAAAAAAGCTAATATGCAGAAAAAGAAATTATCAAAATTAGCTGAAACCTAATTCTAATTCGTAATTTATTAAAGACTTCGAAAAATAAGTTGCCAAAGATGAAAATATTCGTTAATGGTCTTTCTTTGAGAGTGACTATACAAATTAGAGGTGTGCAGTCGTTTATTCGAATTTGTAATACAAATTTAGACACGCCTGGAAAGTTGTTTTTTTTCGAAATAGAACAAAATTTAAATGTACATCAAACAGGTTTGATTTCTTAAGCTATTAAAATTTCTAAATCAAAATAACTCCTTTTTTTGTAAAAAAATGACTCCAAACCTCAAGTTGAATATTTGAAATTGGATTTATTCGAACAAGTCGAATTTCGAAGATTCTACTTGAATTTTTGATACATTTTTACACAAAAAAAAAGTTATTTTGATTTTAAAAATTGTAATAATTCAAGGAAATCAAGGCGGTTTGATGTACAGTTAAATTTTTTTCTATTTCGAAAAATCCAATGTTCCAAGCGTTCTTGAATTTGTATTAAAAATTCGAATAAACGACTGCACGGCTCTATTCAAAATTTTCAAATATTTTAGCTTGGTTAGAAAGTCTATTTGATTTTAAACATATATCATTTCGTTATTTGTAATACAAAATAATATTTTATGATGTATCATATTACTTTTTTGTAATATATAGATATAATAATTATATTTATTATATGGGTTATTCTTCACGCGGGAGGCACTTGAAAAACAGACGATTTTTTCAGTGACCCCAAAAACATATAATAAACATGGTCTGACCCCCGGACTTAAATAAAAATTTTATGAGGTTTTTTGAGGTTACTTCAGAACCCTGACGTGCTTGGGGTTTTCGGACCTCGGATTCGGATTCAGCGACCCCAAAAACATATAGTAAACATGGTCTGACCTCCAGACCCGGAAAAATATTTTTTATGAGGTTTTTTGAGGTTATGTCAGAATCCTGACGTGCTGGGGTCTTTTTAACCTCGGATTCGGATTCTCTGTTCATTTGCTTCGAGTTTAATTAACAGAATAAGCATAATTTCCAAAAAACATTTATAAGGAATTAATGATAATCGTTTATATTTTTAACTCAATTAAGTACATAGAAATAATCAACGAGATGTGAATCTAACTCGCAAGCACGTCGTGTGAACACGCCGGTATAAACCTAACCTAAATCTGTCAAATGAAATTCAGGCTCTTCAGGATCGTAACAAGTCGTAATTAGGTATTTCAGGTTTGGGTGGGCGAAATCCAAGACTCCGAGATGTCTGCACACCGAGGGCCAAACAATAATACCAATTGCATGGGACAAAACTTTATTTTTTTATTTAGACAAAAATTATTTTTCCTTGTAAGTTTTCATGATTGAAATAGCTTTTTAATAATAAAAATATTATATCTAAATTAGGTATTTCAGGGTAGGTGGGGGAAATCCAAGATGTCTGCAAGCCGAGGGCCAAACAATAGTACCAATTGCATAGTACGAAACTTTATTTTTTCAATAATTAAAAAAATAACTATTTTTTAATGTAAGTGTGTTTGCACATTATTTTTTATTTTCTAAAAACTATTCAATTAGATACAAAATAACGATAAAAAAATTTGTCATGATTTTATTATGTAATTAAATAGCTTTTTAAAAATAAAAAATAATATCCAAATACACTTATTGTGGAAAGCCATCCGGGTATCTCCAATTTCAGTCCTTAACCCTACTTTCCCGAGGAAGATGTGATTTAAACACATAGACTACTAGGATTAACCATTGAAACAGTACGACCTTTGAAAAGCCATCCGGGTATCTCCAATTTCAGCCCTTAACCTTACTTCCTCGAGAAAGATGTGATTTAAGCACCTAGGCTACCCGGAAGGACCTTTGGAAGAACATCCACCTCATTACTTTTCAATCATTGTAATATGAATTTTTCATTACTGAATAATAATTCAAAACGACTTTACAAACTTTTGTAACTTTTACAATTAAAAAAATTAATTCTATGCATCATTTTCAATTTAAACGTTGTCTTATATTCAAATAAATAATTAATATTTATTATATTTATTAGTATGTAATAATTACATATTTATTCACCAGTTTCCTCTTTTTAAAATAATTCCACCTTTTTCCCCTTTTCTATTTTCTCTATCACATTTCAAAAGTAAAAGAAAATTTAAACAATGAAGAATTCTCATAAAAGCATGAAGTTGCAAGCAATTTAAACAATACACCCTATGCATTATTTTAGTTCTCTAGTACGTACCACTTTTCAATCTGAAGTTAGCAAAGTAAAATAGTACGAACGATGGCATCAAAACAAGACGATTTGGTATTATAACAGGACGCTAAAAAAGTGATGCTCAATTAAAATGGAACCATAGTTTTTACAGTGTTTGCTCACCTTTTCCTTCAAACACTATGATTTTTGTTTTATTTACTTTAATTTTGAGGCCCGTGTTCAGTTTGCTCAACATTTTTTGCAGGCCGTCGTTTGATTCTGCTATAACAACCTTTTCATCTACGAAATCTAACCCACGTACTCTCACTATCTCTAGAGGACATATACATGAGGACATAACGCATCCTTGTTTCATGCCTTGCATGATATGGAACCAGTCACTCAGTTTCCTATTTACCCTTACACTCGCTTTGTTACCTGCATATATTGGTTTTATTGCTTGTAGGATCCATCCATTGACTCCGCACTCTTTGAGGACTTCCCAAAGTTTACTTCTATTCACCTTGTGAAATGCTTTTTCTAGGTCAACAAACGCACAAAAAACTTTCTTTCATACTTTCAAACTTTTTTCTGTGATCTGTCTTAAGCTAAATATTTGATCCGTAGATGATCTTCCTGGCATAAATCCACTTTGGACTTCCCATATATTTTCTTCTGTTATTTTCATTACCCTGCGGATAAGCATTTTTGAGTATATTTTACTTGCGGTACTTAATAAGGTGATACCTCTGTAATTATTGCAGTTGCTTTTATCTCCCTGCCTTTTGTATATTGGTACGATAATCGCTTTTCTCCACTCGTCTGGGACTTCCCCCATCTCGATACATTTCATCAATTCGCACAGCCTGTGAGATATGTACTCGCCACCGTATTTAAGCATTTCAGCGCTAATACTGTCTACACCAGCAGCCTTAACGTTTTTTAAGTTCTTAATTATATCTCTAACTTCAGTGACACAGACTTTCTCAATTGGGTTTTCTGATGCATTATGTTCTATGTCGCAGTTCTGTTGTCCTATAGCTTCACCTCCTAATAATTCTTTAAAAGAGTCTTTCAAAGCGTCTACTATCCCGTCTGTAACATATAGCATTTCACCTTTGCTGTTTCTCATGCTGACAATCTCTGTATTTTTACTTCCCTCCATCTTTCTAAATATTAGTTTCTTGCTTCCTTCAAAGGCGTTTCGTATTTTCTTCTCTTCTTCTGTTCTGATTTTATCTTTAATCTCCTTGACTAGTCGTTGACCTTTCCTATTTTTGTGTTTGTAATCATTTTTGAGCCTATTTCTCTCCTCATCGCTAAGACCTGTGATGTTCAACGTTCTCTCGTACACTTATAACTTTTCTTGTCGGGCTGCCTGAATTTCATCATTCCACCACGCATCATCAGACTTTCTTCCTACAACCGCCGTACCACACACTTCAATTGCAGTTTTAACAATGATATCCCGTAGCACAGTCCATGCGCCCTCTATATCTTTATTGCTTATAAGCGCTTCCCAAGTTTCCCTATCTATGCGTTTGTTTAACGTATTCTGAAAATTTATCCGCACTTCCGGTTTCTGTAAATTTTCAATTTTGATTCGCGTTTGTATGGTTTGTTTGGTTCCCTTTCTTTTCCATCCCCGCTTTAAGTTTATTTTGGAGACTAGAAGGTAATTATCAGTATTGCATTCAGAGCCCCTCATCACTCTTATCTTTTACTAGTACTCTTAGTCTTGTATAATTTTGCAAAATATAGTGAGATATGTTATAATAATACATTTTCTTGAGATATTGCTCTAAAGGGTATACTAAACCCTACTTACATTATATTTTCTTTTGAGCAGTGTGTAGATTTTCAAATGCATCAATTTAAAATCCATGTACTTATGTAGAAGTTACTAAACGAAAATTGTCTCAGCCGATTCTGACGCCAAAGTAGAAGGTGGCGGAGGTGGTGGTGGTGGAGGATGAAGAGGAGGAGGAGGAGGACGTGGTGGTGGTGCTGCTGGAGGTGGTGGTGGAGAAGGAGGTGAAGGAGTCGGAGGCGTCGCAGGCTATGTGGATCACGGTTGTAGAAACTATTAACAATGATTTCCACAACCGGGGTTAATATTACACGTAGTACATGGTTCTCCGGCTCCTACTCTGGCGTCATTAACAGACATCTGAGAAAGTGCAGTAATGCACATTAGGAAGAAGACAGTAACAGTTCTTAGGGATGCCATGTTGAACGTTGAATGTTTTGAGCTGTCTTCCGTATGGCTTTATATACACGGAAAAAATTTATCCGTAAAAAACTCACGAACTAGTAGCTAGGTCTCAGATATGAGAAAAATTCATAGGATATTGATGTATTTTCGTAAATAATCTGCGAACTTTGAGAGAATTTACCAACTCGATGTGAGAATTCTAAAACAGTTCATCACTTTTTTTTACGTGAATAATTACAAAAATATTCCGAGTGATTGGGAAAAGATTCTCAGAGCACTCACAAGCTTGCCCGACAAATCTGGGAACTGGAAAGTAGGTTCGCCTGCACGTGGCCCGCACACACGCTCGCCCAAAAGCGCGGTGCGTCTGTGCGCTCGTATGTGTGCTTCAAGCTCGTCGGACGAGTGGCTAGAAGTTCTATAATACCTTTTTTTGGCCTCGATGGCTGCGCGTGTTTACGCACTCCTGTTTTATGTTTAGAAACTGGTGAGTCTTTGAGGGTTCGAATCTTGTGAGTTTGCGAATTTATAAATTAATATGAATTAAATCGCACAAATAAAATTTTTCCTCTTTATATTTCAGTCTGAAATTTTCAGGAACTGTCCGTGGGAAATTCGAGCTGTTCGTAAAAAACTTCGGAATTTATCCATACATTTCCCATAGAAATAAGAATGTAATGTTTAATTTTTTTATCTCGTATCCGAGACCTAGCTACAAGTTCGTGACTTTGTCACGGATAAATTTTTTCCGTGTATAGGTAAAATATTTCCCCCATTGGCTTATTCCCAGTACTTCATAACAATGACTATCTTAAAATGTCTTCAAAGTTCCCCAATGGTACGGAGGACAAGGATTTTTTCGTCATTTAGTAGCCAAACTCAAGTAAATTAATGTTATTGTGCTTTATATAGCTCAGTTTTTAACATATATACGTACCTTATATTTCTGACAAATGGTAATTTACTGAAATTTACTGATATTAAAAAAAGATATATATCAATAAATTAAACACGAATCCATTTTAAACGAGACGAAATATATTTTATCAGTTGCAAACTATAAAATTAAATCAGTCAAAATCTGTCTGACAAAATTAATAAAGTAGGCTTTGACTGAAAAATCAGTCATTTCTGCTAACAAAACAGTCGTTTTAAGAGATTAATCAGTCAATATTGCTGACTGAATCAACCAGGCAATTGAAGTGACTGATTTTCAGTCAATGGAACTGACTGACTTGTCTTCTATAATAAAATAGTACAATTATCTCTAAATTAAAATTCCTAATTAAATTCCTACATTACGTCACGTATTAGGTCAATAAAAAATACTGATTTAACTAATGTTTTTACTGGACACAGCGGTGATGCCACTTTTCTGCAATCTAACCAAATATTTTTGGGCTGAAATATCAACTATTACATTTTTTTGTTCGGAATTCATTTTTTTATATTAAAAATTCAAGTACAGTTGAAAATTATTTTTTTGGGTAATGATTTATTATTTTAGTTAATAATTTTTTTGTTTAGTTACAAATTTAACTATTTTATTCAAAATTCGTTTTTTTCTTGAAACTTAATTTTTTAATTGAAAATTGAACTATTTCATTTTTGCTTGAAAATTGATCTTTTTCAATTGAAAATTCAACTATTTTTTTGTTTTTAGTAGAAAATAAAATGTTTTCGCTCAAAATTTATCTTCTTGGTTAAATTTAACTGTTCTTTATTTTAAATTAAAATCATTTTGGTTGAAATATGAACTGTTTTTCATGAAAAATAGAACTCTTTTTTTTAAATATTAACTATTACATTTTTTGTTGAGAATTCATCATTTTTTATCGAAAATTGTAATACTTGGTTAAACTACTTTGTAGATAGCTAAACGTTTATTCTTCAGCCTGCTGGCCTTAAAAAATTGACTTGCTTACATTTCCATTTTTTTTACAGAATTTTCTTAGAACTAACCCTTTAAACTAACATCCTTCCACACCTTATCTCTAACGCCCCTCGCTCTTATCGTCTTGCCTTCCTCGCTTCGCCACGCCTCACACGCATGTCCCTACTTTCTCGCTTTGCCTCGCATTACCAAACTCTGCCTCCGCGGCTTATACCTAATACTTATCTACTATTTACAATATTTACATTTACTCATATTTACTTCCTCCTCTATTTACAATCTTTTCTTCTCCATTCCTCTTCCTCCTTCCTTCTCTTCTTCTCCATCTTACCCAAGACTCCCTTCACCCATGCTACTGCCCTTTTGTCCCCCCTTTCATGCATCAATACCTCCATGCGTATCCCACTCCTTTCCACCTCTAAGCACTCCTCCAAACAGTGCTCCACTCTTGCCTCCCGCTTCCCACATAGTTCACACATCCTCTTTTCCCTAGCGAGCCAGAACCTATTAAAACCCTCCATGCACCCACATCCCATGGTCGCTATAAGCTCCTCACTTCCCTTCTCGAAATTCTCACACAAATATTGCGCTCTCGCGCTTGGCATAATCTACACATAGTTCCCATTAAACCTTGTCTCTCTCATTCTCTCTTCCCCTGCTGTCTTCTCTCTCTCCATGCCGTTTTTCTTAACCAACTCATATAACTTCCTTCCTTCCTCATGCATCCTTCTCACTTCATTCATCTGCAGTCCATTCGTTCTAAAATACCTTTCTCTTTCAACCTCCATCTTCCCACCCCCTCTCCTGTTCTCCTTCTTCCACCAACACTACCTAACTAGCTTACTTCCCCCCTCTTCCAAAAATTTCTCCTCATATTGACACGCCCGACTCCCCGCTAGAATCCCTACACTCGTTCTCCCCGTCTCCCTCCTGACAATATAATTAGGCGTGTTCCTTGCCAGCCCCAGTGTCCACTTTACATACCTCTCCTGTGTCCTATTCACCTCTTCGCTTTCCTTCCACCCCCACACCTCTACTCCATACAATAGCACACTCATCACTAGTGAGTCAAACAATTTCATTCTCCTTTCAAAATCATCTGCGAATAACTTCTTTTCCAACTCCCACACCTGGCTCATCACCACATTTGCCCTCCTCACTCTCTCTTTTATGTGACCATCCACTCCGCCATTCCTCCGAAACAAGAAGCCCAGATACACAACCTCTTTCACCTCCTGCACTATCTTTCCCTTCCACTTCCACTCCCCTCCATTATCCCTTCCCCCTCCTTTTCTGAACACCATAACCTTGGACTTTTCCGCATTCAGTTCTAACCTGTTCTTATCCAGGTATCTTCTCAACCTCTTCATCATTTCCTTCAAAGCCTCCTCGCTTTTTGCCAACACCACTATGTCATCTGCATACGCTAGTGACCAAATTCTAACCCCTCCTAGCCTCACTCCTCCTACCACTCCGGCCTCCAGCTTACTTTCCATATCCGCAATTAAAATCGCAAAAAGCGTTGGGCTAAGCGGACACCCTTGTCTTAACCCCCTATCCATCCAGAATCCCTCCGAAATCCCCTGCCCTCCTCTTACCTTATCTTTGGTCTCTTCATATATCTCCCTTACCCTCACGACCAAGCCTCTCTCCACTCCTCTATCCTCCATCGCCTCCCACAACCTCCCCCTAACCACTAACGGAAACGCGCCTTTTAGATCCACAAAAAACGCGTACACTCTCGACCCCTTCTTCGCTAATTCTCTATCCACCACATGCTGTAGTACTCCTACCTGCCCTAAAGTCCGCCGGCGTCTCCGGAAATATTCCTTTCCCCTCGACATTCTTCCGCAGCCTCTCCGCCACCACCATCGCGTATACTTTATACGCCGTATTCATTAGCGTAATCCCTCTATAATTTTCCTGCCTATCCTTATCTCCTTTTTTGTACAGAGGCACTATTAACCCTTCTCTCCACCCTCGTGAGAATCCCTTCCCCCTTCATACTTTCTTCACTACCTCCTTCAGCCTCTCCCTAACGTCTTGTGTACTAAACAGCCATGCTTCGTTCTCTACCCCATCCAGCCCTGCTGATTTTGACCTTCTTAACTTCCTTATCTGTTTCTTTATCTCCTCGTCATTCAACTCCTTCATCTCTGCCTCCCCCGTTCTTCTACTCCCATCATCTCTCTTCCTTGAATCTGAACCCTGAAATGATTCTTTAAAAAACTCCGTCCACTCCTCACTCCCTATCTTCTCGCTTATCCCTACTCTACGCTTCCTAAACCTATTTATTATCTTCCAGACGTCCCCCTCTGTCTTAACATTTTCTAACTCCTCCTCCAGCTCTTTCTCCTTTCCCTGTTCTTTCTTCTTAAACATCAATCTAAACCCCTTCCTCATTTCTACGTACTCCTCCCTTCTCGCAGTACCCTCTTTCCACTTCTTATACTTCCTCTTCACCTTCCTTTTCATCTTTTTACATTCCCTATACCATCACGGCTTCACCATTCCTTTCTTCTTCTTTCTAAATACCTTCTTTTGCACACACCCTTTCACCTTCTATTTCAGATCCTCTCAATATCTCTTCCACCGACTCCCCTTCAAAGCGTACTTTTCCTATCTGCTCCTGATACTTCTCGATCGCCTCCCTCGTCCAGGTCACCCTTTCCCCTATCGAAACTTCTACCCCACCTTCCCTTCCGCCACGATCTCCTCTTATCCACAGTCTTAATGGCTGATGGTCTGATTCCACCCTCCCCTCTACTGCGAATTTGTCCGTCTCCTCCCATCCTTGCATATTCATGACCACATAGTCTATCACCGATACCCCCACCTTACTCACATATGTGTATTCTCCCTCTTCGTCCCCAGTTGCCATACCATTTGCCACCGCCCAGCCTCTATTCTCCATCCAGTCCCTTAGAATCTCCCCCTCCTTATTGATTGTCTTATCCTTCGATTTTCTTTCGAAGCTCTCCCCTTCCCTGTAAAGTCTCCCTTCCCTCCCCATCCTCGCATTAAAGTCCCCACCCAGTACCACCATACCCTCCTCTCTTTCGCCTAGCAAGTATTCCACCCTTTCTTTAATTCTTTCCATCCCCTCCTTATTGTACACTGTCACAAACTTACACGTTTTCCCTCCTGTCCTTACTTCCCTCATTTGCACTCCCTCCCCCTCTGCCTCTCCATGAACTTTTTCCTCTAATCCATCTCTAACCCTTGTTATAATTCCCCCACTGGCTTTCCTTTCTTCTTCACTCTGACCGCCCCCTGGAGTCTCCACCTGTACCCCCTTGGCAGCTTTGGTTCTATTCTATTCCATTCCTTTCTTTCTACCCACGTCTCCACCAGTCCCACAACATCAAATTCCCGGATATACATCCAGAACTCCTCATCCTTTTTCTTTACCCCTGCTACGTTCCAGTACAGCACCTTCACTACTCCTCTACCCTGCATTACCCCCACCTCCCTACTTCCTACGAAACAAATCCCCCTGCACTTCCTTCAACACCTCTTTCTCCTCGTCCCACACCCACATTTTCTCGTCTACTTTTATTTTCTGATATCCTACCTTCGCTGATCTCCCTTCTCTCCTCTCCTTCCTAGCCCTGTCGTACAGCATTCTCTGCACATCCTTTTCCTTTCTCGTCAAATCGTGATCGATGAAAACTCCCTCATCCTTTATCCTATTCTTATTTCGCATTACCCCCAACTTTTCTTCAAAACTCTCCAACTCCACAACCGCCACTTTCTTCACCTTTCTCCCCTCCAACTTAATTTTCCCTACCTTGCCTTTAACCCACCCTATGCTCTGTGGCAGCGCTTCCACGCCCTCCCTTTCTTCTCCGCTCTTTAGCTCCAACCCGCTTATCACGATGTTATTTCTCCTGTCTGCCTTCTCTTTTCTCTCCATTCTCAACTCCATTGCCCTTATCCTTTCCCTATCCGCCCTCTTCTCCATTACTTCCAACGCTCTCCCACTTTCTCTTCTATCATATTCTCTACCGTCTCCCAAATACCCTTAATCTCACTCCCCCAACCCCTGTCTCCTACTTCAATTTCTCTCTCTAACCCTTCTACTCTCTCCCTCAACTCTTTCACCTCCTTTTCCCATTTTGCATCTCTAATTCTCAAGTCCTGCCTCATGCCTTCCATCTGCTCCTTAGTCCCCCTTACGTCCTCCCTCAGCCCCCTGATCACGCCTACCAGCATCCCGAGAGCCTCCTCCGAATCCCCCTCCATTTTTCGGGGTGTGAGGGGGGTGTGTGACCTACGTGTTATCCCGCTTTTTTAAACGGGCTCTCAACCTCGCTCTTCTCCGGACTCTCTTGGCTGTCTCTCTTCCTTTTCAAGAGATCCTCCCCGTCACTTGCCCTCGACGCCCTCTCCCTTACCTTCTCGCTTCCTTCGTTCGCACTGTTCCGATTTTTCCCTCTCCCCGACGCGCCGCTTGACACCCTACCACGCACTGTTGGTCGTCGTGGCCTGTGGAAAATTTCCTCCCTGTCAATTTCACTAGCAGCACTGCAAGCGCTGTCACTGCCCACCTCCCACTCTACCGCCGGTAATTGGGACCTATCCATGCAGTACCTTCCGCAGCCGACAGATGTCTTAACATCCCCTACCTCTGCGAGACCCACCCTTGACCCCTCGAAGGCCCAAGACTCCCGACCACAAACTCCCACGACTCCTTGCCAACCTAACCTCACTTTCTCTTTTTACCTAAATCCCACCTCACACCTACGCTGAAACTTACTTCGTATCTTCCCAATTCACCCCACACCACCCTGCTCACCTCCTAGGCAGGCTTCAACCCTCACACTCCACTCACACATTCCACTTCATCATGTTGCTTGAAAATTCCATTAAAAAAAAAATTAATTTGTTTATATAGTTGAAAAATAAATTTGTTAACGGAAAATTTAACTATTCCTTTTATGGTTAAAAATTGATTTTTTTTCCGTTGCAAATTCAACTTTTTAGTTAAAAATGCATGTATGTTCTTGAAAGTTCATCTTTTTTTATAGAAAATTATTCTTCTTGGCGAAAAATTCATTTTTTTCAATTAAACTACTTGTTTCAAAGTTGAACTACTTTGTTAAAAATTAATTCTTTTTGTTAATGATTTATCATTTTAGTTAAAAATTCATCTGTTTGGTCAAATATTTAACTATGTAGTTTGAAATTCACTTTTTTTATATTCAATTTTTGTAGTTTACAATTCAACTTCTTGGTTGAAAATTCAACTACTTGGTTAATTAAAGTTGAACTAGTTTGTTCAAAATTCATTTATTTTTTATTTATTTAAAAACATTTTTTTTAGTTAAAGATTCATCAAGTGAGTTTAAGGTTCATCTCTTTTTTGAAATTGAACTATTTTGCTGAAAGTTATTTCTTTTATCTTGAAAATTAATTTTGTTTATTGATAATCTAACTATTTCATTTTTGGTTGGAAATTGAAGTATTTTAGATAAAAATTCAACAGATTGGATAATTTAAAATGACTGATTTCATCAGTGAGCCAAATTGAATGATTTAAAAAGTCACTTTTGAATAATTTGTCAGTCATCGAATCCGCATTATTTGAATCATTCAAAATTAACTCCGAATCAGTAATTTTTGACTGATTAAAATTTAGAGTGTCGATTAAAAATACGAAGTGTCTACGTATACCGAAAAAATGCAGCTATTCGTACCGCAATTTCGACGCAAATAGCCCCTGTGGTCACAGTGGTTCCAATTTTAAATTGTACAGTTTAATCACTTCAAAAACTAACAATTTGAGAGTCATTGAGTTTGTAATGTTCTATTCAGAACATTATCAAATAAAAAATAATTCAATACTGAATGCCTAGTTCTTGCATGGGTTTCTTTTGCAGGCAAAATTTCTTTTAAACTGACTTTTGTTTTCAATTTTCGAAATATTTCCAAGGTTTAAATTATTTTCGATTCTTTTCGAAACATCTGAATATCTTTCGAAATAATTCAAAGTGTTCTTAAAATTTTTTTAAATTCTGCGATGTTAAAAAATCTTCTCTTAAAATCTTCCAAATTCTTTTTCGTCAGATTTCGAAATCTTAAAAAATTAAAATTAATCTTTTTAAATAAAACCTTCATTATTTTTAATTTTGTCAGAAATCTTATTGTCGGTACCGGTAATTTTTTTTTACCGGTAGCTACAATTTTTTACCGATACCAACAGTGTATGCACTTTGTAAAATAAGATATTTCAAGTTTTTGTCTATAATTTTATTTTTCTCATCTCTGCCAGACTTGAACTAGATGACTTTATATAATTTCACATTTCACATTGAACCTTTCGCTTTTCATTTTTCACAATTCATTGTTTTGTAGTTATATTTAGGTCTTATATCAAAGCTAACTTCAATTGAGCTCGTAAACAAAACGTGAATTTTTTAACAGAAACAATGACATGTGAAAAATATAAAGTGAAACATGAAATGAACAAAACAATTTTTTTTAAATCCATTCTTCTCGAAAACTATAAAAGATATTTCGTTGCATGCATTTTCAAACGAAAAATATCTACAAGCATTATGAGCCCATTTATATTGAAGTCAAATAATTAAAAACAAATATTTTTAAGAACCAATTTTTTAAAATGATGAAGTACCCTTTTGATCATTCCCAAGATAATACCTATATGTTCTTATTTAGCATGTTATCGAAAAAAGGATAAAGTTCCAAAATATTGGGCCAATTTTATGAACAATATTGAACTGCTCCTTCCGAATTTCGGGATAACGTAAACAAATTAATAGAATCTTCTGTAGGCTTAAATTAAATTTTGAACCTGCCACTGCAACCTCAGGCAATAAAAAGTTGGATATAAAATCATGTAGGACAATAATATCCCTTGCTTGAATTAAAAAAATTAGATTTTTATTATTTTTAATTGTAAATGTGTTAATTGTAAAAAGTGTGATCATAGTTATTTGTTCAATTCAATTCATTCAATTGAGAAGTATAACACTTCAAAATAGCTAATTTTTTATGCTATTAAAAACAAAAGTTTCACAAACAACTTTCGCAAAATTTGAAATAATAATGTTCTCAAATATTTTAAATATCGTTAATCATTTTCTAATCTTTGAATTTCGTATTACGCTTACCCGTATTAACCCTAAAATTTATTTTTTCAACTATGAAACGCAACAAAGGAGAATAAATTAGAATTTAAACGATTTATTTTAAAACCTATGAACTCGGAACAAAAAAAACGATAAAGAAAAAGTATACAAGCAAAAGAGATAGAAAAACCATTAATCTTACGGATATGAAATTTATTTTCTAATTCTATTTTTCCTAAGTCCGCTACTTCGTCAACCTTTTTCAGTTGGGCTTATAATTGATTTCAATTAACTATAGTTTTAGGAAAGTTTTATAAAGAAAAAATTAAACGTCAAGGTATTTTTTTTTAAATTTATTATCCACATGTACACTATTTTTTAAAGTTAACATATAGAAAACCCATCCTCAATAATGAGTATTCCCTACCTTACTTTAAATTAATATTATATTAGTAGTTTTCAATAAAGAATTAACAAGCATGGTATATAAATATAATAAATATATAATAAAAGGTACAGTGAGAAAGAAATGTTGTAAATTTATGTTTTGGTTGTCTCGTTGCAGTTCAACAGCCTGAATTGATTTAAATTGTGAAAGGTCTTACGATGAAAGTGTCATTTATTCTGAAAAATAAAAACAGAATTTTTCTCATACAATTTTGCAAAATACAGTGGTATGTTATAACAAAAAGATCATACATTTTTTTAATATATTGTTCTAAAGTGTATACTGAACCATAATTACATTATATTTTCTTTTAGCAATGTATAGATTTTTTAATGTACCAATTTGAAATTCATTATCTTGCGCATTTATTTGAAGGAAATTACAACTGCTTATTGTTTCTTTATATGTGGGCCTCCGCATAAAACCGCCCTTATGGCCGGTATGGTCTTACGTATTGGCGTATACAGCCAGATAAATTCCCGACATTCTAGGCCAAAAATAAACCCAATAAGTTGAAAAATGAGTCACATGAAATATAACTACTTCCGGTTACTATCTAGATATGAGTATAGTCCCAATCAATTCACTATAGTTCCCAGTGTCATCGCCCACTCAAACCCAAAAATAATAATTTTAACCTCAGCTTAAAAAAACGCGAATATCTCCTAAACGAGAACCGGCCATAAAGGCCCTTTTCACGGACGCCCACGTATTATTATTTAATAAAATATAAGGTCTTCAATTTAAAAGTGTAACATTCTGAACATCTAACTAACATCTAAAGAAGACTTTTCTGATAAGCAGAAATAATTAATTCATCATAAATATTAATTGGAAAATACTTCAAATTAGGTGTAGATCCCGTTATATATCAAAATATATAATTTATAAAAATATTATATATCGTTTCTATACGGAAAAAATTTATCCTTGAAAAAGTCACGAACTTGTAGCTAGGTCTCGGATACGAGATAAAAAAATGAAACATTACATCCTTATTTCTATGAGAAATGTATGAATCAATTTCAAAGTTTTTGACGAGCAGTTCGAATTTCCTACGAACAGTTCCTGTAAATTTCAGACTGAAATATAAAGAGGGAAAATTTTATTTGTGCGATTTAATTTATATTAATTTATAAATTCGCAACTCAGAAGATTCGAGAACCCTCAAAGACTGCTGACTCACCAGTTTCTAAACATGAACCAGGAGTGCGTAAACACGCGCAGCCATCGAGGCCAAACAAAATAGGTATTATAAAACTTCTAGCCACTCATCCGACGAGCTCGAAGCACACGTACGAGCGCACACACGCACCGCTCTTTTGGGCGAGCGTGTGTGCGGGCCGCATACAGGCGAACCTACTTTCCAGTTCCCAGATTTGTCGGCCAAGCTCGTGAGTGCTCTGAGAATCTTTTGCCAATCACTCGTCATATTTTTGCAATTATTCACGTAAAAAAAAGTAATGAACCGTTTTAGAATTTTCACATCGAGTTCGTAAATTCTTTCTCAAAGTTCTTAGATTATTTACGAAAATACATCAATATCCGATGAATTTTTCTCATATCCGAGACCTAGCTACTAGTGTTCGTGACTTTTTTACGGATAAATTTTTTCCGTGTATCTGAAATTTTATCATACGCTAAAATAAAAGATTCTTAAAATGTTTGCTTACCACTGCAATTGAAAAGTTGATAACCATTAACAATTAATGGCTTCTACAAGATTATCTGCCGTGGTGTGGGTCGTCTTCGTTTCCCCCGTCATCATCGCCTTTGCCTCCCCCGCCTTTGCCTCTCCCGCCTCCACCGCCTTCGTCACTATCACTTCCTCCGCCTCCTTTGGCGTCAGATCCGACCACCTGATAAAGTGCAATAATGCACACGAGGAAGAAGACAATAACAGTTCTTAGGTATCTCATGTTGAACATTGAATAATTTTGAGATGTCTTTCATATGGCTTTATATATAGTTGAAATATTTCCCCCGTTCGCTTAATCCCAGTGCTTCATAACAATGACTATCATAAAATTTTGTCAAAGTAGCCTAGTGGAATGCGGCCCAAGGATTTTGCCATCATTCAGTCCACAAACTCAAATACGTAAATGTTATTGTACTTTATAACGAACTTTTTGTTACATACATATACCCATATATAATTTAAAGAAAAAATAGTATATTGTGATGCTAGTTTCCTGATCTGTCAACACTGAACTTCGTAAACATCGTGTTGTCATGACAACATCTGGTTTTAGAGTCCTACCGCGAATGTGAATGCTGTTTTGTGATTGGCCATCAACAGTGTGCAAATATCCTATGCGTTTTTTTTCGCACACTCGAACCAGTTTGCGAATAACGTCTCCCAGAAAATGCGTGAATCTGGCACTTTGCACTGGCTGCGCAGCCACGAGATTTGCATAAGCATCATACGTCTCAGGCCACTTGATTTTATATATTAGATGTGGCGTTGCCCCCCCCCCTTATATGCCACCCTCATTACACTTACGACCTGTGCGGGAGCCCAAAAAATATGTATGAAAAATTTGGTGCCGATTGGTCAACAACTGTGGATTTGCATGAGCATCATATGTTTTAGGCCACTTATCTATATATACCATTAAGCCATTTTCCTTTCGACGAGCCTCAAGGGGTAAGCGTGACACTACCCGATTCGGGTAGTGTTTCTAGGTGGATAGTTTCTTGTAGTAAATAACTACAAGTGTGGGCTCACCACACCCACCACCGCCAACAGCAACGCAGTAGTATCAGACGGTCACCCATCCAAGTACTAACCGCGACCAACACTGCTTAACTTCAGTGATCTAACGGGAACTGGTGTTTCCAGCGTGGTATGGCCGTTGCCTTGGCCTTGCCTTGGCCACTTGATTTCATATATTAGATGTGGCGTTGCCCCCCCCCCCTTATATGCCACCCTCATTACACTTACGACCTGTGCGGGAGCCCAAAAAATATGTATGCAAAATTTAGTGCTGATTAGTCAAAAACTGTGGAAGTGCCCCCCCCCCCCCAATCTGCCCGCATTACTCTTACGACCTGTCCGGGAGCCCAAAGAATATGTATGAAAAATTTGGTGCCGATTGGTCAACAATAGTGGATTTGCATAAGCATCATACGTTTTAGGCTACTTTATTTTATATGTTAGATGTAGCGGTGGGCCCCGGGTGGGGGGGGGGGGGGGGCTCTTACGACCTGTCCGGGAGCCCAAAGAATATGTATGCAAAATTTGATGCCGATTGGACAACAACTGTGGATTTGCATGAGCATCATAAAGTCATCAAAATGACTGAATCGGTCAACGGACGTTACTGATTAGATCAATATTTGTCTTTATTAGTAGAAAATAAATCTTTCCGGTTAAAAATTCAGTTTTTTTATTCAATAATTCATCATTTTCTTCAAAAATTTACTTCTGTGGTTGATCTGGTTTATCATTTAACTACTTTGTTGAAAATTCGTTGTTTTTTTTAGTTGAAACTTGATTTTTTTTTAACTGTAAATTTATCTATTCCCTTTTTGGTTCGGAATTAATCTTTTCATGTGAAAATTCAACTATTTGTTTGTTATTTGTAGAAAATAAATTTTTTTCGTTGAAAATTCATCGTTTTGGTTTAATTTAACTTTTTTTTATTTCAAATTAAAATCTTTTTGGTTGAAACATGAACTGTTTTTTATTTAAAATAGAAATCTTTTTTAGTTGAAATATCAACTATTACATTTTCTTTTTCAGAATTGATATTTTTTATTGATCAGTTTACTACTTGCTTTACTATTTGTCGCCACACTTTTCTGTCCTAGCATACCTATCTAGCTTCCTTCGCGTCCATGCATTTTCTCATGCAAGCTCCTGCATTTCTATGGCTTCTTATGTCTCTGAAAATTTATCTATTCCTTTTTTAGTTAGAATTTTTTTTTAGTTGCAAATTCAACTCTTTGGTTGAAAATGCATGTCATTTCATAAACATTTATCTTTTTTGGTAGAAAATTAATCTTCTCGGAGGAAAATTAATTTTTTTTTAAATTAAACTACTTGGTTGAAAGTTGATCTGCTTTGTTAAAAATGCATTATTTTTGCTAATGATTATCGTCAGAGGTCGGTGAGTTATCAGAGGCTTGAACCACATCTGGTGGAAAAGTGGTTGGGAGGCTCTGCCAGACTTTACCTAGATGACTTTGTATAATTTCACATTCCACATTTTGCTTTTCATTTTTCACAGGTTAATTTGTTTTGGTTGTCAAATTCAGGTCATATGTCGAAACTAACTTTAAATTGAGCACAGAAATAAGACAAGAATTTTTCATAAAAAACAATGACATGTGAAAAGTATAAAGTGGAACATGAAATGCATAAAACAATTTTTTTTCAAATCGATTCTTCTCGAAAACTGTTAGAAGATATTTCGATGAATTTATTTTTTAACGATAAATATCTTCAATCATAATAAGCGTATGAAAATTCAATTCAAATGATTGATAACAAATATTTTTGAGAACCAATTTTTTTTAATGATGAAGAACCCTTTCGATCGATCCCAAAATAATACCTATATGGTTTTATCTAGGATGTTAGCGAAAAAACCTTTCTGAATATCTTTTAAAATTATTCTAACTTTTCCTAAAACTTTTTCAAGCAAAAAAAAATGTCTTAAAATCTTCCAGATTCCTTTTTTTTTAATTTGGAAATCTTTTGAAATCCTTTTAAACATTTTCTTAAAATTCATTTTTCAAAATAAAAAATCATTTTAAATTTTCCTAAAACATAAAGAAAATCTTTTCTTTCTCTTGAAACCTTTCAAAATTCTTGTTACCTTTCAAAGTTCTTAACAAGCTTAATTTTTCAAAATCTTCAAAAATTACAACATTTTTCTTTAGAATTTTCTATATTCTTTTTCGAGATTTTAATCAATGTTTTAAAATTTTTTCAATTTTCTCCTAAAATTTATTTTTTAAATATAAAAAAATATCATTGGATATTTTACCATGAATCTTAAGAAAATTTTATTATTTTTTTTAATCTTCTCAAGATTTCAATTATTCATGAAACTTTTCAAAACTTCTAAATCAATGTTTTGAAATAATTCAGTTTTCCTAAAAAAATTTGTCCATAATTGAATTATTTGCATCTCTTTAAAAGTGTTAAACAGTTTACAAATTATAGTTTAGTAGCAAAATGTTAAGAACAGAATTAGATTTAGAAATAAATTTTATCATCAAATAAAATTACTTATTTGAAAAAATTTTATTTACAATATTGATGATGCAGAAATTCGTAACCTTTTTTAATAAATAAACAATCTGAAAACAGCCACTAAAAGTCATATTCACGCAGTTTCGCAACTATTCAGGTTTTCAACAACATTGTATTCGATATTTTTTTTAATATTTAGCGCAACATCACTTTTTTCAGATAGGATCAGCGCTATTAATGTAGTTTTTGGATTTGAGAGGAAAAATAATTTTCAATACAAAAGAACAGTTTCAAATAACTATTTATTTTTTAGGTTTATTTGTTTATTTATTTTCAAGGTTATATAAATATAATTTTCCTAAGGCTCTTGAAAAAAATTTGAAAAGATTTTTGAAAATATCAGATATGTGTGAAATCAAAGTTTCAACAAAAAAGTTCATCTCTTACCAAATACTTGAATTTTCAAACAAAAAATATGATTTTTCCACGAAAAAGTTAACTTCAACTAGAATTATTAATCGTCAACAAAAAAAAAACTTTTTAGCAAAGTAGTTCCACTTAACCAACTAGGTGAATTTTCAACAAACAAAAACACAGAATTCTCAACGAAAAATCTAGTAGTTGATATTTCAATCCAAACCGATTTTAATTTTAAATCAAAAACAGTTTAATTCATAAAAAAAACGAATTTTCAACAAAATAGTCGAATCCTCAACCAAAAAATATTTAAATTGGAACCAGTTGCAATTTTAATTAAAAAAAAAGATTACATTTCTTTTAAAATAGATAAATTTTCGAACCTAAAGACGAATTTTCAACATAATTGTTGTATTTTCAACAAAGAAAGATTTTTCAGACGAGGAGAAAAAACTTTTAGGCAAATTATATTTTAAACGCAGAAATCATTTTTAATACAAAATAAAAATTTCTAATAACTATTTATTTTGGAAGTTTCTTTAATTATTTTATTTAAGGTTATATAATTTCCCTAAGTTTCTCGAGAAAATTCAAAAGGATTTTTGAAGAGTTCAGATATTTCAAAAAAGTGTCTATAAAATTTCTAAGAATTTTTATTTTATTTTAAAGAATTTTACAAAATTTTAAGAAAAATTTGAGTCAGTTTAAAAGATATTTAGGACTTTTTAACGCTTGGAAAAAAAATCTAAAAATATTTTATAAATTTCCGGAAATCTTTTAAAGTTTTAAACTATTTTTAATCTATTCAAAACTTTCAAAATCCCTTGATATTCTTTAAAATGACTCGAATTGTCCCTAAAATTATCCTAAAATTTTTTAGATTCGTTTTTGACAATTTTGGAAATCTTATGTAATATTTCTAAATATTCCCCTAAAATAAATTTTTTAATCTTGAAACCTTTCAAAATCTTTGAATAGCTTCCAAATTTTATTTCAAAATTTTCAAAAAGCCACGTATTTTTTTTTTTTTTTTTAGTTTTTTTTAATTTTTTCAAATTTTTAATATTTTCAAAGCTGTTATGCAAAGTTTAAAAAATGGCCTTAAATACTTCCAGATTCTTTTTTGACAATATTAGAAAAATACATATTTAGGAGTTTTTAGCGCTTGAAAAAAACGTAAAAGTATTTTATACATTTCTGGAAATCTTTCAAAGTTTAAAAATATTTTTAATCTATTCAAAACTTTAAAAATTTCTTAATATCTTTTAAACTGACTCAAATTTTCCCTAAAATTTTCTGAAAATCTTTGAGATTCATTTTTGACAATCTGATAAATCTTATTTAATATTTTTAAATCTGTTCAAATATTCTCTGAGAATCAACTTTTTAATCTTGAAACCTTTCAAAATCCTAATAAACTTCCCAATTTTTTACATAAAATTTTAAAAATTTCCTCAATATCTTCCAGATTATTTTTTGCCAATTTGGGAAATATTTTTGAATGTTTCGAAAATCTTTTTAAATATTGTCTTGAGATAAATTTTTGTAGATAAAAATCATTAAAAATTTTCCCAGAAATGTTTTTAAAAAAAATTATTCTTGCGAAACCTTTCAAAATTCCTAAAAAGCTTCCTAATTTTGTGTCTTAGATCTTTGAAAATCTACATTTTGTTTTAAATTTGTTGAAATCTTCTTGAGTTTATAATTATTTTCAAAAATTTTTTATTTTGCTTTTTATTTTTCACAATTTTATTTGATTTTGTTGTTAAATTCAGGTCATACATCGAAGATAACTTTGATTGAGCCCAGAAATAAGACGTGAATTTGTCAACAAAAACCATGACATGTGAAAAAAATATGAAGTGAAACATGAAATGCATAAAACAACTTTTTTAAAATCCATTCTTCTCAAAAATTATAAAAGAGAAATCAAATAATTGAAAACAAATATTTTTGAGATCCAATTTTTTTAAATGATGAAGTACCCTTTCGATCATCACCAATTCAATATATATTGTTATTTAGGATGTTACCGACAAAAAAAATCTAAGAAAAAACTTTCGAAATATCTTTTAAAATTATTCGAACTTTTCCTAAAATTAAAAAAGAAATAAAGGAATACCTTAAAATTTTCGAAATTCTTTTTTGGAAATCTTCTAAAATGTTTTGAAAATTTCTTTAATATTGTCTTAAAATAAATTTTGTAAAATAAAAATCATTCTAAATTTTCTCAGAAATCTCGAGAAAATTTTTTTATTTTCTTGAAACCTTTCAAAATTCCTAAAAAAACTTCTTAATTTTGTGTCTTAAATCTTTAAAAGTCTATATTTTGTTTAAAATTTGTTGAAACCCTTTTAAGTTTAAAATTATTTTTGTATCTTTTCAAAACTTTTAAATACCTTTTAAAGTTATTCGATTTCTTTCTAAACTTTGTAATATTGCAAATTTAAACAAATTTACTCAACAATCTTCTAAATTCTTTTCCAAAATTTTAGGAACTCCTCTGAAATTTTTTAATTATTTTAAAATATTTTCTTAAAATTATTTTTGTAAAATGAAAAATCAATTAAAATTTTTTTCTGGAATCGTAACAAAGAAATTGTATTACCTTAAAACCTTTCAAACACGTTCAACAGCTTAAAATTTTTATTTCAATGTCCTCAAAAATGTACATTTTCTTTAACATTTTTTAAAATATTCTAAAATTTTTAATTATTTTAAAGTCTTCTCAAAACTTCTAAAGCTTCTGAATTCATTTTGAAATAATTCAAAGCTTTCCTATCTTTTTTTTTTAAATCCTGAAAAAATTTTAACAATTGCATTAAAATCAAAGCCTCTATAATAATTAAGATATTCTAAGTTTTCATCCATAATTACATTTTTCTCATCTCTTTGAAAGTTTGAAAAAGTTTACAAATTGTAGTGTGATAGAAATATGTTATGGACATAATAACTTGCCAATTTTAAGGAAAATTTATGTATAAAATGTTCTCTTCTATCAATAAGTTTTCGAAACCTTCAGATATATATTTAATCAAGGGGGTTATGTTTAGAATCCTTTTGTTATTTTTCAAACATTTGTTCAAAAAGTTAAGAACAGAATTGTTGCCTTCATTATTAAAGAATCATTTACAATTCAAAATTTCTCTTTTAGAAATAAATTCTTAGAATTAAAATTTCTTATTTGAAAATTTTCACTTACAAGATTCCAGAAAATTCAAAAGAACAAACTGAAAACACCCACTTGAAGTCATATTCACGCAGTATGCACCCAATCAGGTTACTTACAAATTTATAATGTAAAATTCATTCGAATAAAGTATGAAAAAAATCTTTAGCAATTTATTAAGATTTTTCCTTGAAAATTAAATTTGTATTACTCCTTTCCAGTTTCGGTAAAAATTCAGCACTTGATTAACCACTGGGATTCGAAGGAGAATATACCTCCAAAAAGGCACCTTTCTGAAAATACCGAAAGTTCAACAAATTCTCATGGTATTCACGATGTGGATGTATTTTCAAAACCTGATTTTGAAATCTTCAGAAGTAATGAAGATATAACGGGACAAGGTTTGTGAAAATACAAAATAATTTAGGATTTGTTTATAAATTCATTACTCAAAACTAATTAATTAATTCAATGCAATAAATATTGCATTGTAAATGTTTATAATTGTATAATGAATATCATTTTGTCAACAGATGCTTCTTCTTCGAAAAATCGCTCATGCATGTCCAAAACTGAAAAGCTTCATGTTCAAAAAGCCAACATTGTAAGGATTACTAGAGTCGAGAAAAAAGTGAAAATAATTAAACCGCCTCAAAATGAAATTAAAAAAATAACTAAAACCAGTTCTGATGTGAAATTCAAAAATCCTCGTGTGCAGAATCTTATGAGCGCTGCCACAAGCACAGAAAATAGCACCACACCCGTAGATCAGGCTTTATATTTACCACCGACTTTAAACAAGGTTTGATAAAAAAAAAATTTAATTAGGGCCGATTTTATACGAAATCGGACATTTTTACCCTGGTGATGTCATGAAATTGTTTTGGGGCGTAAATATATTATTTTTCAAGGCAAAATATGAAAAACGTATTTTTTTGTTTTTCACCAAAACATTTTTTTCAAATTTTTTGAATATTCAGGTGAATTATGAAAAAATTAACGAAAATTCTTTTTAAAAAGTTTTAATTTGGTCAATAACCTACGTTACCAATTCGAGAGTGGGGGGTTCCCCTATTCCCCTCTTTTCCCCTTTTTAAAATTTTCCCCCTCTTTTCAAGAAACTTTCCCTTTTTCTCGTTTTTTCGCTTAAATGCGAACTGAATTAAATGAACCCAATAAGAAAATCCAACAATTTTTGTTTGTATAGAAACATTTATAAATGCAACTATTTTGTCAAAAATTAATTTTTTTGTTTTGTTGAAAATCCATCTCTTTGCTTGAAAATGTAACTACTCCATTTTTAGAAAATTAATCTTCTCCGTTAAAAAATCATCTTTTGGGTTGAATGTTATAATTTTTTCTTAAAAAATCATTTTTTTAAGATGCCATGCCACGCTGAAAAAACCAGTTCTCGTCAGATCACTGAAGTTAAGCAGCGTTGGGCGCGGTTAGTACTTGGATGGGTGACCATTCGAGAATACTGTGTGCTGTTGGCATATTATGGGTGTGGTGAGCCCAAATTTGTAGTTATTTATAACTACAAGAAAACTATCCACCTAGAAACACTACCCGAATCGGGTAGTGTCACGCCTACCCTGAAAGGGAAATGGCTTAATGGTATACATACCAATTTAGTTAAAAATTGAATTATTCGATTGAAAATTCCTTTGTTTGTTGAGAATTAATTTTTTTAACTAAAAATGTAACTATTCCGTTTTGGTTGAAAATTTATCTGTTTTGGTCGAGGATTCAACTATTTTATTGCAAAATCCTCTTTTTTGGTTGAATTCCACTGTTTTTCATTCAAAATTAAAATCTTTTGTTATCAAAATATCATCTATTACATGTTTCGTTGAGAATTTATCTTTTTGGTTAAAAACTCAACTACTTGGAACTAATGTTTAACTACTTTAAAAAAAATTAATTTTGTTTTTGGTTGAAGATTCTTCATTTTAGTTGACAATTCCTATTTTTTAATTGAAAATTTTACTTTTTTGTAGAAAATTCATGTTTTTAGTTTGAAAATTCGAAATTCGGTATAGAAAATTATATTATTTGGTTGAAAATTAACTTTCTTGGTCAAAATTAATATTTTTCGTTAATTTAAACTATTTTTATGAAAATTTAACTACTTGACAAAAAATTAACTTTTTTGTTAAAAAATCATATTTTCGGCTTGAAAGTTCAACTGTTTTTTCAAAATTCAACAATTTTGTTGAAAATTGATGTATTTTGTTGCAAATTCGTCTTTCTCGGCAGAAAATTAATCTTCTTGAAAATTTAACAATTCCATTTTTTGTTGAAAATTTATCATTGATAGGTTGAAAATTCAACTATTTGGTAAAAACTTCATGTCTTTTGTTGAAAATTCGCCTTTTTGGTTGACAATTTCATTTTCTGTGTGGAAAATTCATCTTTTTAGTTGAGAATTCAACTATTTGGTTCAAAATTGGTCTTTTTTGATTGAATTCATCCGGTTGAAAATTCTTTTTTTTTGTTAAAAATTACTTTTTTCGGAATTTTCAAAAACTCTGGTTTCAAAGTTACGGAAATAAATTTGTTGAATTTTTCTAGTTTCTTTAATATTTATATTTAAATTTCGTTACTAAATTTTTTGGATAGTTTTATTTTTTTGGTAATTTGAAAATTTGGGAATTTTCTAGTTCGATAATTATATTTTCAAATTTACAATAAGAAAAAATTCATTTGTAAACAGACAGTTGCATTAACAACCAAATAGTTGAACTTTCAAGCAAAAGAGGCGAATTTTCAACAAAATAGTTAAATATTTAACCAAATATTTTAATTTTCAAGCCAAGAAGACGAATTTTTTCGAAGATAATTGAATTTTCAACTAAAAAGTTCATTTGCAACTAAGAGAAATGACTTTTCTACCATAAAAGATGAATGTTCAAGCCAAATAGATGAATTTTCAATCAAGAAAGATGCATTTTAAATGAAGTAATTAAATTTGCAACTAAAAAATAAGGGCCATTCACAAAATACGTAATACATTTTTCAGAAACTTTTGCCCCCCCCCCCGCTTTATACTTTCCCCATTATTCTTAACATGGAGAATGATACTTCGACAGGCTCCCCCCCCCACAACGCATCACGTATTTTGTGAAGGACCCCATATATGTTTTGAACAAAAATGAAATCGTCAAATTTTCAATTAGAAAAATTAGTTTCCAGCAAAAACAAAACGAACTTTCAACAAAAAAGTTTAATTTTTAACGAAACAGACGAATCTTCAAAAAGTAAATTTTTAAAGAAGTAGTTCACCTTTCAACCAAGTAGTTGAATTTACAACCAAAAAAGATGAAATTTTAAGCAAATTGTTAAATTTTCAACCAAAAAGAAGAATTTCCCACCAAGAAAATTAACGTTCTACCAAAAAAGACGAAATTTTTAACAAAATATATCAATGTTAAATTTTCATGGTGTTAGTTTCATTTTTAACCAAATAGTGGAATTTTCAACCAAAAATATGAATTTTCAACAAAAAAGTTAATTTCCAACCAAATAGTTTAATTTTCTTGATATTTAAGGCAAAAATGATTTTAATTTAAACTAAAAAATAGTTGAATTTGAGGAAAAAATACGAACTTTCAACCAAATGCATGAATTTTTAACCAAATAGTTCAATTTTCAACTAGAAAAGACCAATTTTTAATTGAAAATATCAATTTTGAACCAATAATGGAATATTTACATTGTTAGTTTAAAAAAAAATAATTCTCAAGAAAAAAAAGAAACATTTTTAACAAAATAGTTCAATTTTCAACCAAATAGATGAGTAAAAAAATGAATTTTAAGAAAGTAGTTCAATTTTCAACCAAGTAGTTGAATTTTTGACCAAAAAATATGACCTTTTAACAAAGCAATTTTATTTTAAGCAAAATAATTAAATTTTCAACCAAGTAGTAGAATTTTTAACCAAAAGAGATAAATTAAAAACCAAAAACATAATAGTAGACTTTTCAATAAAAAAAGTTGGATTTTCTTATTGGATTCTATGAGGGGGAAACAACACCTAAAATCGCGGTCCAGCGGAGGTGGGTTACCTCGGATTACCCCGGATGAACCTGGAGTACTTTGGATTACTCCGATTACCCTGGATTACTCCGTATTACACCGGATTACGGCGTATTACGGCGGATTACGCCGGATTACCCCGGATTAATAGGATTACTCGGATTACTCTGATTTACTTAGATTACTTCGGATTACTACAGATTACCCCGGATTACTCGGATGACTCTGATTTACTTAGATTACTTCGGATTACGGCGGATTACTCCGAATAACGCCGGATTACTCGGAGTACCGCGGATTACTCGGATCACTCTGATTTACTTAGATTACTTCGTATTACTGAGGATTACTTCGGATTACGCCGGATTACCCCGGATTACTCAGATTACTCGGATTACTCTGATTTACTTAGGTTACTTCGGATTACTTCGGATTACTTCGGATTACTCCGGATAACGCCGGATTACTCGGATTACCCCGGATTACTCTGATTTACTTAGATTACTTCGGATTACACCGAATTACGGCGGATTACTGCGGATTACGCCGGACTAATAGGATTACTCGGATTACTCTGATTTACTTAGATTACTTCGGATTACTTCGGATTACTACGGATCACCCTGGATTACTACTTAGATTAATTCGGATTACTGCGGATTACTCCGAATAACACCGGATTACTCGGAGTACCCCGGATTACCCGGATCACTCTGATTTACTTAGATTACTTCGGATTACTGCGGATTACTTCGGATTACTCCGGATTAACCGGATTAGTCGGATTACTCTGATTTACTTAGATTACTTCGGATTACTGCGGATTACTTCGCATTACCCCGGATAACGCTGGATTACTCGGATTACGCCGGATTACCATTTCGGATCACCAAGTGGTCCAGCGGATTACCAGAGTTGTTTCCCCCTCGGGATTCTACTAATTCAGTTCACATTTAAGCAAAAATACGAGAAGAGGGAAAAAGGGGGAAGTTTCTTGAAAGCAGGGGGAAAAAGAAGAATTCTTTTAAAAAAGGAGAAAAGAGGGGAATAGGGGAATTGGTAATGTAGTTTGTGGACCGCCCCTTAATTCACGAAAAAATGTTGTTGGTGAAACCCGAAAAATACGCGGAAAACAATTTGGTGACATCACCAGAGTCAGACTACCCGATCTCATATGAAATCGTTCTTGAAGAAATACTGATTTAGAAACAAATTTGATTGAAAAAGGTTGTATTGTATAACGGGTATTTTTTCAGATCAAAGTCCATCACAAGAAAAGTGCTGTCGATGAAAAATATACAACAACTCAGGTCGACAATTTACCGCCTGAATTGATTTACAATTTGGAGTACATGGAAGATTTTATGGAATTCCAACTGGAATTGGAACGATCCCACAAATTATCTGCAGAGTTTTTAACGAAAAATGTAACTCCTGGACAAAGACGTATAGTGATTTCCTTCTTGATGAGAGTAACAGTACGTTGTTTTTACTGATAGATTTATATTTAAAACAAATCAAAAAGCGTTTTTACATTTCGAGAAAAGCCTTTTTTGCACCACCCGAGTGTTTATATCAATTTTTAGGGTTTTGTAGCCCAGGGCAGAAACACTTATAGTTTCGGTCAAGTACTTGTTCTTCAGTCGTGCTTTTTTCACGAAACTCGAGATTCAAGACGGTATTCGAGACGAGATTCAAGACGAGATGCGAGACGAGATTCTACGAAACTTAAGACACGATTCAAGGCGAGACTCGAGAAAAGATTCTACGAAACTTGAGACACAATTCAAGACGAGACTCGAAGCGAGATTCGAGCACGAGATTGAAGTCGATAATCGAGACAAAATTCGAGATACGACTCGAGTTAAGATTCTACACAAGTGTCGAGGCGAGATTCGAGGCGAGATGCGAGACACGATTCGAGACGAAATTCGAGATACGATTCAAGTTGAGATTCTACACGAAACTCGAGACACGGTTCGAGACGAGATTCGAGGCGAGATTCAAGGCGATATTCGAAACGAGATTCGAGATACGATTCGACTTGAGATTCTACACGAGACTATAGACGAGGTTCGAGGCGATACTCAAGACGAGACTCAAGACGAGATTCGATGCGATATTTAACCAGTTAACTGGTAATGACGCATATATGCGCAGAAAAAATCCGTGACAAAACTGGTAATGACACATAACATAAATAATATGCGCACTTGGAATAACTGCTACAAAACTCAATGGATGTTTATAAAAATTGGCATGCCCTAGTTTTTTGTTCGCTGATGACGAATCCGGGGTCAAAATTGAGAAATTCAAAATAGCGGATTCAATATGGCGGATCAAATATGGTAACCTAAAATGCAAAATTCACGTGATTTGAATGAAAGTCAGTACTAAGTGGTTTTTTTTGTCGCTCGTGACGAATCTGGGGTCAAAATTGAAAAATTCAAAATAGCTGATAATATAGTAGAATAGTCATCAGCGACTTAAAAAAACACTTTAGTGCCTTTCATTCAAGTCACGTGATTTTTGCATTTTAGTCCGCCATATTGGGTCCGCTATTTTGAATTTCTCAATTTTGACCCCGGATTCGTCATCAGCGACATAAAAAACCTTTAGGAAATTAACTTTAATGATGAATACGGAATTATTTGCTTCTACCAGTTTTTGCACATAACGTCGATTTCGAGCCTACCAGTTAACTGGTTAAGACGAGATTCTAGGCGATACTCTAGGCGAGATTCGAGATAAGATTCGAAATACGATTCGAGACGAGATTCTACACGATATTTGAGGCGATAATCAAGTTGAGATTCGAGACGAGATTCTACACGAAACTCGATACATAATTCAAGACGAGATTCGAGACGAGACTTAAGGCGATATTCGAGCCGAAATTCGAGACGTGATTTGAGCCACGGTTCAAGTTGAGATTTTGCACGAGAATCGAGATGAAATTCGAAACGAAATTCGAAACAATACGAGTTTCGAGACGAGATACGAGACGAGATTCGAGACAATATTCGAGATGAGATGAGGGATAAGGGAGGGTAGAAGAGGAGGTGATGAAAAAAAAGTGGGGAAAGGGAACGCGAGGGGGAGATTTGACCAACCTAATAGGCTACGATTTGTAAGCGCCCCTTTTTGTAAGCGTCCCTTTTTGTAAGCGCATGACACCTACATTGACTAATTTTTACATTCTCATCTAGAGAAGGTATTAGATTTGTGTAAAATTT
>CAKNYM010052111.1:0-27468 GCA_932195095.1 Andricus curvator
ACGTACGTTTTTTTTTTCGTTCGCTTTTGCTCTGAGCGTTTCATATCTATTTCTGAATTGTCTTGAATTCTTTTGAAATATTTCAGGTGGTTTCTCAACGAAAAATACAATAGTTGATATTATTTCAACCAAAAAAGATTTTAATTTGAAATCAAACACAGTTGAATACAACCAAAAAAGACGAATTTTCCACAAAATTGCTGAATCCTCAACCAAATCAGATTAATTTTCTACCAAAGGAGTTAATTTTTAACCAACTGGTTGAATTTTCTATCATTTTCAAACAAAAAAAAAACAAATTTCCAAGAAAAGAGTTGATTCCAACAAAAAAGTTAATTTTCAATCAATTAGTAGAATTTTCTGCCAAAATATTTGCATATGAATTTGAAACAAAATATTTAAATTTTCAACCAAAGAGATGAATTTTTGACTGAAATTATGTATCTTCAACAAAACAACTGAATTTTGAACAAAGTAGATCAACTTTCAAGCAAGTACATAGTTAAATCTTCATCAAGAAAAGAAAAATTTGCATCAAAATAGCTGAACCTTCTACAGACATTTTTTTACCAAAAGAAATACATTTTGAAACGAAAAGCTGAACCTTGAATCAAGAAAAAAAAATTCCACTAAATTGTTGTATTTTCAAGCCAAAAAGACGAATTTTCTACAAAACATTAAGTTGCATTTTCAAACCGAAAATATGAATTTTTAACAAAAAAGTTACTGTTCAACCAAATAGTTTAACTTTCTACCAGAGTAGTTAATACATGAATCTTCAACCAACTAGATAAATTTTCAACCAAAATAGGTGAATTCTCAACGAAAAATATTATAGTTGATATTATTTCAATTAAAAAAGATTTTAATTTGAAATGAATCACAGTTGAATTAAAAAAAAAAAACAATAAATTGTCAAGAAAGTAGCTGAATGCTCAACCAAAAGAAATTAATTTTCTACCCATAACTGACCCATAAAATTCTCTTAATTTATTAGGAAATATACCAAAAACACAAAGTAACTAAAATTAAAGTTCCAAGTTACTGCAACAATCGTAACTAAGTTACGTTACGAGTTACTCTTTAAAATAGTAACAAACTTACCGTAAAAGTTACAAGTAACGTAATTTTTCAGTAACTTAAGTTACTTATAACATGTTATTATCCAACTTTGAGTACACTAGATTACAAAACTAAAGACTTAAATATGATTACAAGAGATTACATTGGATAACACAAGATTACATGGAATTACACGAGATTATACATTATATAGGATTAAGTGATATTATAGGGATTACTCGGGATTACATGGATTTCAAAAGATTACAAGAGATTATACAAGATTTAACGGGATTAAAATTGAAAAACGCAACTGAAAAAATATTTAACAAAATCACTAATGATATAAGGGACTGTGTCGAATATGTACTTGAAATTTTTTCTAAATTTAACGTCAGAGTATTTATAATAATTAAATAAAATAATTAATTTATAGTAATTATAATATTTAACATGTTTTTTTAAGTTTGTGATCGTGCCGAAAACAGATCTCTGAAAAAAATATTTTATCTATGATTTTAAGTATCGAAATGATATCAGTCATGTATTATGAAGAAAAGACCATAATTTTCTATGAAACAAAATTTAAGACTCACGAAAAATAATTATTTTAACAATATTTTATGTAATTGAATTTTTTCTTACCGTCTTTTCTTACCAATTTCCTACAACTCTACTGTTTCCAGTTTTGAAAAAAGCCAGTAATCTTCAAGTATAGTTATTTGTTTAAGAAATGCTTTCTTTAAAAAAAAAGTTTTTAAGGATTTCAGCCGTACAAAAATTTACTTTCAAAATTGGAAACAGTAGAGTTGTAGATAATCCCCCCCCCCCCCCTCCATCCCAAAAATAATCCATCATTTATTATAATTTAATAATTTTTCAAAAATTGGTCAAACATTCTTCAAATAAATTGAACAATTATTTGATTTAATATAATGTTTTTTATTTGAAACGGCATCATTAGTAATATGTATTATTTTGATTCTTAAAATCTTAGATAAAATATTTTTCTAGAGATCTGTTTTTTGACACGGCAACTACCTTAACCCATGTACTTACTCTATTAAACAAACAATTAAGTTTACATTTTATTTTTAGGAAAGTAAAAATTGTTGCTAATAAAAGATAATGTTTTACTTTTTATTCTCTAAATATTTAAAGGAAAAAACTCAACTCAAAAATTCAAAAAAGCGTCCTTCTATGAAAAATGTCAATGTAAAGGGCGTGAAAAAACCTTTAGAAACTATACTGGAAACATGATATTATCGTTATTAGAAGAGTTACAAAATTTTGAAGGTCAAATATTTATCTTAAAAAAATACTTTTGATCATTAGAAAGGGTGTGAAACCTTTTTTGAAATCTTTTTTGTTTGAAAATTCGACCATTTGGTTGAAAATTCACCTTTGTAGTTCGAAAAGTCAACTGTTTTGTTAATAATTCCTCTTTTTGGATAGAAAATTCGTCCTTTTGTATTGAAAGTTAATCTTTCCTGGTATAAAAGTTCTTCGTTGAAAATTCAACTGTCTTATAAAGAATTCGTCTTTTTGGCTTGAAGATTCAAATATTTGGTTAAAAATTCAATCATTTGGTTGAAAATTCAACTATTTTGTAAAAAAGTCATATTTTTTGGTCGAAAGTTCAACTGTTCTGTTGAACGTTCGTCTTTTTGGATAGAAACTGCATCGTTTTTTGTAGAAAAGTCATCTTTCTTGATTGAAAATGAATTTTTTGGTTAGAAATTCAACTGCCTTCTAAAGAATTCGTCTTTTTGGCTTGAAAATTAAATTGTTTGGTTGAAGGTGCATTTGTTTTTCGTTGAAGTTTAATCTTTTCTGTTCGAAAATTCGACCATTTAGTTGAAAATTCAACTGTTTTTTTTTAATTCGTCTTTTTTATAGAAAATTCGTCCTTTTGTATTGAAAGTTAATCTTTATTGGTATGAAAGTTCTTGGTTGAAAATCCAACTGTCTTCTAAAAAATTCGTCTTTTTGACTTGAAAATTCAACTATTTGGTTAAAAACTCAACTATTTTGTTGAAAACTCAATTATTTGTTTGAGAATTGACATTTTTTTTTTAAATTCAATTTTTCGGCTTTCAAAGTCAACGGTACCTACATTAATGTTATTTAAAAGAATTTATTCCCCTATTTTCGTAAAAAAACACTCTATTTCCCCTGGTTTGAGAATTTAATATTAATTTAATAACCAATCTATTTTAAATTTGCAGTGTAACATTTCCACCCATCAAGCCATAAAGAACAAACCGTAAAAACGCTGCACTGGCAATTCCACCATGGATGACGAGGAAGGATCATCCAGTTCCGGACCCATGTCTTCTCTCAACAGTCTCTTCTCGTTCACAAGTCCCGCAGTGAAGAAACTCCTTGGCTGGAAGCAGGGCGACGAGGAAGAGAAATGGGCCGAAAAGGCAGTAGATTCTCTAGTGAAAAAACTAAAAAAAAGAAAAGGAGCAATCGAGGAACTTGAACGTGCTCTAAGTTGTCCCGGCACTCCAAGCAAATGCGTCACAATCCCCAGGAGTTTGGACGGCAGATTGCAGGTCTCACATCGCAAGGGATTGCCCCACGTGATTTACTGTCGTGTGTGGAGATGGCCGGATCTACAATCCCACCACGAGTTAAAACCTCTCGAACTCTGCCAGTATCCCTTCTCAGCGAAGCAGAAAGAAGTCTGCATCAATCCCTACCACTACAAAAGAGTCGAGAGTCCAGTGCTGCCTCCAGTTTTGGTCCCGAGGCATTCGGAATTCGCTCCAGGTCATTCTTTGTTGCCTTTTCAACAACTACCCGAGCCTACAATGCCTCACAATGTGACTTATTCGACGAGTGGATTCAACGCCGGATCGGGAGGTGTTAATCCCACTTCACCGATATCTTCTGTTGGTTCAGTTCCAAGTCCAGGAAGCACTAATAATCCTCAAAGTCCTTACGGCACCAATGGATTACCGGAAACGCCGCCTCCTGCCTATTCTCCCCCTGAAGATGGTTCTCAACATGGACAGTCTCCTCCACCAGATCCTGCAGCGATGGACACTGGTGGCTCACCAGCTGTCGCTCCAGTTTGCTACCAGGAACAACCTTACTGGGCCTCGATTGCTTACTACGAGCTGAATTGCAGAGTTGGAGAGATTTTCCATTGTCAGAGTCACTCGGTGATTGTTGATGGGTTTACTAATCCGAGCAATAATTCGGATAGATTCTGTCTGGGCCAGTTGTCGAATGTCAACAGGAACTCGACGATTGAGAACACGAGGAGACACATAGGAAAGGGGGTGCATTTATATTATGTCGGGGGAGAGGTTTATGCTGAGTGCCTCTCGGACTCTGCTATCTTTGTCCAATCGAGGAATTGCAATCATTTCCATGGGTTCCATCCTAGTACGGTGTGCAAGATTCCTCCTGGTTGTTCGCTGAAGATTTTCAATAATCAGGAGTTTGCTTCCCTGCTGTCCCAGAGTGTGAATCATGGGTTTGAAGCGGTTTACGAGCTGACGAAAATGTGCACAATCAGGTGAGATAACTTAATAATTAAATTCATAAACAGGTGTCTACCTGACCGGGAGATGACCGAGAATTTGATTCAGTAACCGGGATTTTTGTCTAGAATATGCAGATTAAAAGTGTTTTCATATATTTTTTTACTCTAATTCTGAATTGGAGCAGGGAATTTGTGAAAAAATGATAATTCTCACTTGGAATAGAGAATTTTCCGGAAGAATGATCATTCTGAGTTGGGACAGGGGCTTTCAGTAAATAATTGTAATTCCGACTTTGAGACAGGGAATTGTCTAAATAATTTATAATTCTGAGTTGGGCCAGGGAATATAAAAAAAATGCATGTAAAGAATTACAATTTTCTTGACTTGGAACAAATAATTTTCAAAAAGAATTATAATTCTAAGTTTTCAGTAAAGTTTCAATAAATAAATATAATATTGAGTGTATGACAGAGAATTTCCACGAAGGATTATAATTTTTACTTGGGGACAGGGAATTTAGAGTGAAACATGATAATTTTGACTTAGAGGTTGGTACTCCTGATATAATTTAAGATTTTGTGAGGACCTGATTCCCGTTAAATCTGACTTTATGCGACGTTGTTAAACTTACAATTTGCAATTATAATCATTGGAAGTTGAGTATTTCTAATTTCAAAATTAAATAATTTTAACTTAATGTGTTCGAAACTCTACAATTTTAAAGTTAAAACAGTAATAATTAAAGTAATAGTGTTTAATTTCAGATTAAAAATTTTTAATACTTCAAAATTCAACTTCCTTCTTAAAAATGCGCCTTTTGGGCTCGAAAATTCAACTATTTAGTTAAAAATTTAACTATTTTGTTGAAAATTTATCTCTTTTTATTGAAAGTTCAACTATTCACTTGTAAACGTAACTGTTTGGTTGACATTTTTTTTAACATTCAACTGCCTGCCAAAAAATTCGTCTTTTCGGCTTGAAAATTCAACTATTTGGTTGAAAATTCAATTGTTTTTGGTTGAATCTTTTTTGTTTGAAAACTCGAGCATTTGGGTAAAAATTCAACTATTTGGTTAGAAATTTAATTATTTTATGGATAAGTCAACTATTTTCTAAACCATTCAACTTTTTCACTTGAAAAGTCAACTCTTTTTTTTTAAACATTCGCCTTTGGGTTGAAAATTCAACAATTTTTGGTAAAAAAATTGTTGAATTTTGTTTGTATAATTAAAGTTTGTGAAACTGATCCTTCATCATTTTGAATTTTGCATTGTGAGATCAAGTTTTTTTTGTTCATTATTAAAGATTGAAATAAAAGTTTATGAATGAAAATTTTTTAAAGTTTTTTTTTGGAAAGTTGATAATTCAAAAGAGTTCAATTTCTGCTACTTAATTTACAATTTAGTTTTGATTACCTTAAATGAAAAAAACTTCAACTTTAACAATTTCAACTTTTTAATTTCAATGATTGTGAAAATTTTTTGCAAATTGGAAAATGACCGTTAATTATTTTCTGGCGATAAAAGCGGCCACCAAGAAAACGGGCACCCTAATTTTTAATTCTGCAGGGTGTCACCCTGCCTGGAAAACCAGAAATTGTTAGGGAATTTTTAAATTCCTGGAAAAATCTGAAAATGTCAGGGAATTTTTTCGAATGCGTGCCTAATTTTTTTTTAAATTCGAATACAAAATTGAATAACAATGATTCTTTATTTGTAAAAGCAGCTTTGTATTACTGTATTGAACTATTTTGTTGAAAATTCATTTTTTTTTGGTTTTAAATTAATTTTTTGAAGTGAAAATTTAACTATTATATTTTTAGTTGAAAATTGATGTTTTTAGTTGAAAATTCAAGTATCTGGTTGGAAATGTATGTACTTTCTTGGAAATTGACTGAAAAATCTTTCTTAATTGAAAGTTCATCTTGTTTTTTGGAAAAAAAAATTTTATTTTTAAAAAACTCACAATGTAACAATTTCATCATTTTTAGTTGAAAATTCCACTATGTCGTTGAAAATTCATATATTTTGTTGAATAATGAAAAATTAATCTTTTGTTTTGACGATTAGTCTTATTTGAAAATTCATCTTTTTGTTTTTAAATTCAAGTATTACAGTTAAATATTCATCATTTTAGATGGAAATTCATCTTTTTGGTTGAAAATAAAACTACTTGGTTGAAAGTTAAAGTCTTTTGTTAAAAATTCATCTTTCTGGTTTAAAATTCATCTCTTCCAGTTGAAGATTCATAATTTTAGTTGAAAATTTTTCACTTTGGTTGAAAACTTACCTTTTTCAGTAGATAATTCAACTATTTGGTTAAAAATTGGTGTTTTTTAGTTCAAAATTAAAATATTTGGTTGAGAATTTGTCTTTTTTTGTTAAAAATTCTTGTATTCTGTTGAAAAATCATCTTTTTAGTTGAAAATTGATCTTCTTGTTTAAAAATTCATCCTTCTTGATGAAAATTCAAGTATTCCAGATAAAAATTCGTCATATTAGTTGAAAATTCATATTTTTGGTTAAAAATCAATCGGCTTGGTTGAAAGCTAAACTCTCTTGTTAAAAATTCAGCTTTTTGGTTTAAAATTCATCTATTCTAGTTGAAGATTCATCATTTGTTTGAAAACTTATCCCTTTGGTTGAATATTTGTTTTTTTTTGTGGAAAATTAAATTTTTAACTGAAAATTTGACTATTCCATTTTGGATTGAAAACGGGTCTTTTTACTTGAAAATTCAACTATTTCGATTGAAATTCATCTATCCTGTTGAAAATGCAATGTTTTTTACTTGAAAAGTTAAGAATTTGAAGCGGTTTAAAGTCAGGGAATTTTTTTCCAGGATTTGAGTAGACACCCTGTTCTGTGATTCAAAATGCCACTCTTATTAATGAAATATTAAAAATTGATTATTCCAGAATGTCATTTGTGAAAGGCTGGGGTGCAGAATACCATCGACAAGACGTTACTTCAACTCCTTGTTGGATCGAAGCCCATCTGCATGGACCCTTGCAGTGGTTGGACAAAGTTCTCACCCAAATGGGATCTCCTCACAACGCCATAAGTTCCATGTCGTAAGGACATGAGCCAGACAACCCAACGTAAGAAAATAAAAAAAACTCCAACTCTTCATAAACAAATAAACCTCTCGAAGCAAATTCGAGACTTTCGTTAAGCAAGATATTACTCCAGATATTCTTTGAAAACTGACAATCTTGAGAATCAGTTGCAAATGCGATATAAACTTATATTGAAAAAGAACAAAAGTCTTGAGTGCAAATACAATAAAATTGATCTACAATAATGAAGATATTATTAAGTGAAAAATATACTGAGAGATGTCTAGATCGATTATTTTACGCATCAGAGTAAGCTGTACAGTTTTAGATTATTCTATATTCTATAAGAGAAAGTTTTAATGGCGAAAGATCAAAGCTCGATACTTTCGTCTAAATGTGCTGCGTGTCTAAGAATGTATTATAACGCAAATCTTTAGCGATGATTGTAAATGTCTCGTTAGCTAAGTAAAGTGAAAAAAGAGTGCAGCCTCGAAACTTAAATGAAAGACACTGAAACAAAATTAGCAAAGAATAGAAATTAAAAATAGAGAAGCTGTAGCTAATGAAATGTCAAAATTGTTTAAAAGTTCTTCAAGTATTAATTAGTCTTGATTACCAATCAGCGTCGCACTTTCATTTGCAGAATGAAGTTGACATGCGATGCGCTATGATTGATTGAAATGAAAGATTTTAATGAACCTGACAATGAGAAGCACAATTGTGATTTGTTTTTGAATGGCTCTGCTCTCGTCAATCTTTCTTAGACGTCTGAAGAATTTAGTAAAAAGTGTATAAAAGAAATAATTTTGAGAGGGATCTATTGGCTAGCAGTATTCGAAAAATTTCGCTTTTCTTCTCGTTGGCCAAATGTTGAACAACCAAGTAGCCTTTACAGAGCCTTGTAGGCTAATTAGTAAATTTTTTACAAAGTTTTAGCTATTTACTATCGAATATTCGATTGAGATGAACTATTTTATTCTATATTGACCGATTTCATATGATGTCACGGTACTGTTTGGGGCTGAAATATATTGTTTTCCAAGGCAAAATATGAGAAACGCGTATTTTTTGTTTTTCAACGAAATATTTTTTTTTAACTTAGAGGTACTTGAATATTTAGTTGAATTATGAAAAAATTAACGAAATTTTTCTTTTAAAAGTTGTATCTTGAAACAAATTGACATAATTCAATTTTATTTACAGCAGCTTGTGGTGCAATATAAATCATTTAAATGCCCTTAAGTAAACTGAGATTTTTCAAATTACCAAAATGTAAATTTTTAGAAAAACTAAAAAGTGATTTTTTTCAAAAAGGCCGCCTTTGATTTTTATTCAATTTTTTTTTGTTCATAGTAATATGAGCGAGGAGTCTTGTGAATTTTGTTCTCGCTAAACTATTCCTTCATATAGAAAAAACTTCTTTTTTATAGTAATATCAAATTTTTCAAAATATTAATTCCTTTTTCAAAAATTCTTAGTTTTATGTCCTAAAGAAGCAAAAATCATAGATATTTACAAAATTTAGAAAAATCAGATCTTTTAGATTTTAAATAAAAAGAAAAATGATTAAATTATGATTTTTACTGTTCTTGATTAATTTTACTTATTACTTTCATCAGTAACAGTAATAGTATACTCGAAGAAAAAGAAGCTGAAAAAGAGGTAAAAATAGTAAAGAAGTAAAATTAATCAAAACAGATCAGCAAAAATCATGATTTCATCAATTTTCTTATTTAAAATCTAAATTCTGTAAATTGACACTGCTAGAAATATTCTGAAATTTATAACGTTATAAAAGGAACGAAAATTTGTTACGAAATTTCCGATACTTCTACGTAACGACATCTTAAATTTACGAAATATATAACTGAATTTTTCATAAAATTACGAAATTGTAAGGGAATTTTCGTAAATTTACCTTAATTTACGAAAAAAGTTTCATAATTTTTGGTTACATTTAGCTGCATGAAAATATCGTTACTTGAAACCATTTTTCCGAAAAAAGAAAAATCCCGAATGTTAAAAAATACCGAAAATATAATTAGCAAAACAGAAAATTTGCAAAAAATGAAAATTTCCGAAATTTTAAATTATCGAAAAAATAAATAAATAAAACTACTCAAAATGTTTATTAAGGAAATTTAAATATACCGAAATTATTCAATTCACGAAATATTAAATAAAATATATATTTTTTTTTAGTTTGAAATTGTCCGAAATTTTGGGAATTTACTAATTTCAAAAATTTACTAATTTCGTGAAGTTGAAATATCGGGATTTTGAAAATTCTGGTTTCAAAGTTTCGGAAATTTGAAATTTCTGCATTGTTCTAGTTTCATTAACTTTTACTCTTTGAGTACTTTAATTTCGTTACTAAAGATACGATCCAAGATACGACTTTTTAAAGAAAATTTTCGTTAATTTTTTCATAATTCCCCTAAATGCCTAAATATTTAGTTAGCCCTAAGTTCATGAAAAGATTTTTTTGGTGAAAGTGAAAAAATGCGTGACTCATATTTTGCTTTGGGGAAAAAATATATTTCAACACCAAACAATTCCGTGAAATCACCAGTGTCAGCCTGCCCGATTTATTAGGAAATCGGTCTATTGACAATTAATCTCTGAGAGTTCAATGCAAACTTTTCGACGATCTCATGATTATAATAGTCAGTGCCTAATTAGAATAATATTCTAAGGCTTAAACGTTTTCAGATCTCTTTTTGAAGCAGATTATTCTAATTTTTATAAGAGACACACAGTCTGTTGTATTCTGAAGAATATATTGTACGGAATTTTATTGAGTCTGAGAAGCTCATGGAAAATGGTTTATACAATGTTCCTATTTTAGAAAGCTTAATTTTCAGAGCAGTCATTTTTTGAGCACAGGGCCTTTTTTGATTGTTCTAGATTTTATAGAGACTCGGCTCAACTATGTCACTGAAGTTCGCAACATTTACAAACGAAAAATTAAAAATTTTCTGAATTACTCAAATCAATTTTTTTGTTCCAATTATCGTAAAAATAATGTATATGATTTTAGATGGTAGTAACTCATTATAACGTCATATTTATTATTTTAATGAAATAATCTATAATTTATATTCGGAAAACATTTGGAGAACATCAAGTACAAGTAATTATTAAAAGAAAATTTGAGAACCGAATATTCTTGTATCCGATGTCGGAAAATACGAGAAAAAGTTTAATCCCAATAATCTTATCGGAAGACTGCGTTTTGCCCGCCCACGCACTCTAAAATGTATATACAACAAATCTGAAAAATTCTAATTTCCCTCTAAATGTACGATTCTCAAATTTTCTTTCACTAAATACTTGTACTCGATGTTTAACAACACAAGAAAAAAATGTGTGGATAAAACGCAGTCTTCCGATAAGGATATTGGGAAGAAACTTTTTCTTATTTTGTTGAACATCAAGTACGAGTAACTAGTGAACGAAAATTTGAGAACCGGATGTTTAGAGGAAAGTTATAGTTTTTTCCTAATTTTCATGTATATTTCAGAGTGCGTGGGTTATTACCATATAAAATCATATATTAAATTATTTTTACGGTACATATACGAATAGAAAATTGATTTCAGAAATTTTTTAAGATTTTATATTTTCGTTTATAAACATTGCGAACTTCAGTGGCATGATTAACATTTTATTATTACTTCAACGGCCTTTCGCGACAATGCGAAAACGAAAAATATAAACAATGAAAGTAGCCGGGTTCCGGCAAAAAGGCCTTAAAATCTGTTGAGAAGAGGGAACAAAAATGCGACAGCATTCCGTGATAACAATAATCTAATTTTTGGATTGCTTGGTATTTCTGAGGCACTCCTGTGAGATACTGAGATTTCTGCTTGTGCAAAATGATAAACTGGACAATTTACTGCCGCTTTCTATCCATTTTTTGATTGCCAACGTGCCTAGCTGTGATTTATTCTTTGTTACGAAAACCAAGTAATTTAGATTCAAATTCAAATATTTGCCAAATGCGAGAATTGAAGTGTTTCGACTCGTTGAAAATTAGGCATATTCTAGAATTATATGAAATTTAAATCACTTTGAAGTAAGTTTCAAATTTCGGCACCAATTTTAAAATAGGTTTAATATTTCTGAGAGTCGAAATCCTGTAATCAAAGACAAAAATGCCTTGAAGAGAAAAGAAAATATATTTTCTGTTTGATACTACTATGAATTTTATAAGAGCTCACGTATTTAAAAAAGGATAACGAATCGTTTACATATTTCCTTCCGTACTATTTTAACTTTTACAAAAATGAATGAATTTTTTTTATATTCTTTAAGTCTGCTGTTTACTTAATAAGTTGCAATTCCTTTAGTAGTCTAAAAGTTCGTCCTTTTCGAGTGCTTTTTTAAAAACAACAAATGCCAAATAAGGTATTCTTTTTATTAAAAGGAAATCTTAAGCTTCCACAGCCCAAAATAGTTAGATTTCTAACAGCAGTCGTGTCCTTTTTTTATTTAATTTTCAATTCTTAAAGCATAGCGGAAACAAATTTTTATGTTTTAACTTTCAGGTTTTAAAATTTGGACTATTTTGAATTTTAAGGATTTCAAATTTGGATGGATTTGTAATTTAACACAATTTTGTTGGTCAGGGAATTCTTTGGAGCGTGCCTAATTTTTTTTTTAATTGTAATATTAATCCTTATATCCAATTTATTTTTAGTATTTTCATTAATCTTCGGAAAATATATAACTTAAAATCTAAAAATTGATTAATTTTGTTTCTTGTATTATTAATTTTTTTATTGTTCGATAGTGATAATACGTGTATATTTAAAAATAGCCTGTAATTATTAAATTCATAAAAGGTTGTCATTTTATAAAGATACTTTCATAAATTAGGGATATCGTTATTTAATTTGATATATGAAAAGTACCGTTTCTACACAGATATTTTTAAGGACTGAAAAAAAATTATTTATAATTAACTCGCGTAATTGTTGTATTCTTATCAGGGTAGTCTTAAAAAAATATTGTTTTTCTTCTAAAATGGCTCCCCTACAAATGAAGCCTTTTGGCGTCAAAATTTCTCCTGAAGTTTGGCAGAATTTAACAAAAATATTTAGGGATCTTTCAAGCCCATTTTTGTAAAAAGTTGAATATTTTATTTCAATTGCCGTTTTTATTATTTTACTTTGGAATAAAAAAGAATAAAATACTTGTATGTTAATGTAAAATAATCCATTAACGGTGGTAATTTAAAAAAAGCAATTTTTTAACCCTGATTATATTTTGTTAATTCTGCCAAAATTCTAGGGACATTTTGACATCAAAAGGAAAATTTTTAGGGGAGCTATTTTAGAAAAAATCGAGCCTTCTTTTGGACGACCCTTTTAGTTATTCCTTTTTTTTTAAATTTCACGTTTTTTGAACTTGCAATTGTCAAGCAATTTTTTCAGAATGTGAGTAGATACCCTGTTAAGGTGTTTAAATTTCGAAATTTATGAGTTTAAGAATTTAAATATGAATACTATAATTCGATTACCTCAAATGCGAAAGCGTTTTAAAGGTTTTTAAATTAGTGTTTTTTTTTAATTAAAAAAAAAATATATTTTTTCATCGAAAGAAAAAAATTCTCATTGTATTTTCTCGGAACTGGATGAATTTTTAAGAATTTTTAAAAATTAAATTCTAAAGTGAAGCTTCAACTTTTATTCATTATCTATGACGTATTACAACTTTCGTGTCTTCCAAATTTAAGTACTTTACAGTCTTAACTTTAATCAATTTTTAATATTTTAAGGTTTGAAATTATCAAATTTAAAATCAAAATTACTTTCTTCGAAATGTAGATGCTTTCAAACTTGAATCCTTATAATTGAAATCAACTTTCTTTAATTTTAAAGAAAACTTTTTTCTTATTTTTCAAAACTAATAACGCAGGAAACGTCTGTTGTGTAGTTACTACAGCAATACAATTAATTTTGATGCGACTGGAAGTCAAAGATCAAAGTTATAAAATGCAATTTCCATAGAAAATTATATGGATGAGAGAGAACGAAACTTTACGATGGTTCATTAGAGAGAATAACAGAAAATAGTAGAAAAATAATATAGTAGCTAATAAGATGATTATTAGGGTTACCGCAGAGACCTGCTATTTTGTGAAAGTAACGCTTACGTGGCCTCAAATTTCGAAAAGAAAAAATGTAAAAAGTAACGACAAATCGCCGCCTTAATGTGAATTGTGAATTATGAATATTGTGAATGATTAATTATTAATTATGTTGATGTGATTCGTATGACTCAGCTGCTCTAATTGTCCTCGCTTTTTTGTTATTGGTCGTACCGCGCAACTCTGCACAATTATATGAATATTAATTATTAGTGACTAGGAAGAAACTAAACCTTCTCGAAAATGGAAGGATTAGAGATCTCTGTTATTAATCCGCACAGACCCAAATATGATATTGTAAAAATGGACTTACTGTGAAAGCTCGATATTAGTGCAATCGTCTGTAAAGTTGTTAAGCATTGAGAATCGAACGAGTGACGTAAAACTGAAAAAGGATGGAATTATTTAAATTACGCTTAGAGAAAAATATAAATATTTATCGAAATTAGACAAAATGTTGGACAATAGAAGGAAATTAAAGATGGAATTTGATTTGGCTCTGCAGTAATTGCTTGTAAATATTGCTGATTCAGGGTGGCCGCTGGATCGGGAAACCGGGAATTTTACAAATTTGTAGAAGAAAAATCTATCCAGTCACTTGAAATATCACAAATTTCATATCACTTAATGATATAATGCAATTTAAAATAATTTTTATTTTCTGAGAAATTATTTACTAATTTAAAATAAGTTCGATTTCAACTTTTTTTAAATGTTAAGTTCAATTGTTAGCTTTTCCAATTATGGTATTCAGTTTACAATGCTTATTAACTGTAAAATCTTTTACTTAAAAAATTTTCCATTTTATATCTTCATTTTTAAACGTACATTTATAATTAAAAGAATTTTAAAATGTAGTTTTGAAGACTTAAACAATCAAAAGCGTTTAAAATTTAGATTTTGTATTAAAAACGTTTTTAGTTGATCAAATGTAATTATTAATGAATTATTGATTTTTAAAACTAAAATGTACCTAAATGATTAAAAATTGAACAATAATTAATTTTATAAGACGATTCTGAATCCGCTAAAAATTAAAGAATTTACCGATTTTAACGTTAAAAATTGAACTGTTTCAATTTGAAAGCCTTAGTAGTTCAAATGAAAACAAATGTAAACGTCCGATTGAAAATTTGAAAAGTATTTTCAATTTAAAAATAACTTCATATTAATAGATCCATAATTAAATGCTTTTATTAAATTTCAAATTCTATTCAAATATTGTTTCAGTCTAAAATTTCCATTTTTATCCACTCAATTTGAAATTTGATAATTAGGAAAAAGAAGAATTGTTTAATTATTAAACTTTAATATTTAGCAATATTTGACTGTTCTTTTAAAACGAGCAATTATAAATCAAATATTCGAAACTAAACAATTTGAAACTGAATTGTTTAATTTTAATTGTTTTACTTAACAAAATTTTAATTTTGTGAGTTAAATTGTTGAATTTCGGTGTATAAATAACAGTTGAACACTTAAATTTAGAAAAAAATCGATTAAGTTGAAAATATATTTAAAAGTTTTTAATAGATTCAAAAATAATTAAAAACTTGAAATAATTTCAAATAATTTAAAACAAACTGTAGGTCTTTGCAGATATCGAGAAAAAAAATGTAGAAGCTTTTGAAGAATTGTGAAAGGTTTCAAAAAAATATAAAAAATTTCTTAAGATTCCTAGGATTTTGAAAAATTAATTTTGCAGGATTTTAAAAAATATTTTAGGAAAAAGTCGAATCATTTTAAAAGATATTTAGGTGTTTTAAAAAATATTTTGAAATAATTTAAAACTGGGGGTGCCTACACGTCCAAAAAATAAGGCTATTTGTATCGAAATTTCGGTACGTGTAGCCACGGCCTTTAAAATTTGAAAAGATTTCAAAAAATGTAAAATAAAATGTAGATTTTTGAAGATTTTTAAACAAAATTTTGAAGCTTTTGAAGGATTTTGAAAGGTTTTAAGACAATAAAACCATTTTCTTGATATTCCTGGGAAAATAATTTGTTATTTTTAAAAAATAATTTGAAGAGAATATTTCAAAATATTTTAAAAGAAAAACAAATTTTGATGTATGAATAACAATTTAATAATAATTGATTTGAAAAAGCCTACAATTAATTTAACTTCTAATTTAAAAAGTATTCAGTTAAAACAAAAATTTTTCAATTGTTCAATTTTTAATGGCTCTAGCTTAAAATCGCTTAAAATTATGTAATTTTAAAAATGTATTAATTCATTCTTTCAATTTAGAGCATTGAAAATGATAACGTGGATTTATATTTTTTGAACTGAATCTGAATCTTTTTTTTTAAATTAAAAATGTTTTAATTGAAAAATGTTAATATCTTCCATGTTATACGTGTAAATTATTGAGCATTTGAATAACAAAATTTTGAAATAACAAAAATTGTTCAACTTCAATTTTAAAAGTTTAAAATTAAAAATGTCCTTTTTGAGTGCTTTAACTGCAGTTCAGTTTTTATTGCTTCAAGTGAACAATTTTGTATCTTCAAGAGTTCGAATTTTTTTATTTCATTCAGCGTGAAAAATTTTTTCGAACGAGAGATGACCGGGAATTTTTTTTCCTTGATTAAAACGGCCACCCTGTGATTGTAATGATTAGTAGGAAATTAAATATAATATAATTAATTGTAATAAAATTTGGAGTTCCATTCTTCTAATGCAATAATATTTACGTCGTCGCGTTTGAGACTCGAAATTGATGTATCCAGATGTGTGGGAGAGTTACTTGTAAATTACGCCAAAAACGTGAGTGATGAGATGTACTTTAAAATAACGCAGGTCGGATACCGAAATTTTATTTTACAAATTATTGCTATTGCTTTTGTTGAAAGTTTTATTCAAGGTGGAGAGACAGACCTCAAATATTCTAATTTTTTAATAAATCTTTTCATACTTTTTTTAGAGGGTAATCTTACCAAATTTTATGACAAAAAGCAAATTGAGGCTTGAAGTTGTATGTCGTCCAAAAAATGTGTCAAGTATTTTATTAGTTTTCTTCGTGTAATAATTGAAAGTAGACGTTGAATGTTTCGATAGAGAAACATTATTTGAATTTGTATATAATATTGAGATCTATTAGTTTTTAAATAAGTAGAGTTTGAAGATTGATATTGTAATTCTGCTAGTAATAATCTGTAAAATGGAATTACTGTTGTTGTTAATTCAACGTGTAACTTTAGGTCGGTAGTTTTCGCTCGTTGAAAAAAGGCTCTACCCGCTATACTTAAACCCTTCTGGTACCCATTATTGTTATAGAACTACCAAGTATGAATATGGTAAATATTACCTGTGTATGTACGTGCAATGCAAATATCGTAGTTTTTATTTACCGACATTCGAACTTCCTGTCCTTTATTCCTTCCAAAGGATTGTTAGTTAATTAGATTTGCATTTTACAGGGTGTCTACCCTACCTGGAAATGTCAGGGAATTTTTTCAAAAGCGTGCCTAATTTTTTTAAATTGCAATATAAATTGAAAAGCAATGATTCTTTATTTGTAAAAATAGCTTTATATTATTGTATTTAACTATTTTGTTGAAAATTCGGTTTTTTGTTTAAAATTAATTTTTTTAACTGAAAATTTAACTCTTCCATTTTTTGTTGGAAATTGATCGATTTTGGTTGAATATTCAAGTACCTGGTTGAGAATTCAGTTTTTTGAAGAAAATTCGTTCTTTTTGTTAGAAAATTAATTTTGGTTGAAAATTGATCGATTTTGGTTGAAAGTTCAAGTACCTAGTTGAGAATTCATGTATTTTGTAGAAAATTAATTTTGGTTGGAACTTCATCTTTTTATAAGTTGTCAAGTTGAATCAAGGTCACTGTAAGCGATCCCCGAAACCGCGATTATATCAGGAGTTCAGTGTATATGTTAATTATTTTAAGTACTTTTCAGAACTTCCAATTTTTTTAGTCAATTAGTAAAATTCCACACATGTCAAGTTTTTGAAATTGAATTGAACAGTGACAATGAGACTGCGCTCTCAGATTTTATTTCTATTTTGTTGAAAATTCGTTTTTTGTTGTTGAAAATTATTTTTTATACTGAAAATTTAATTCTTCTATTTTTAGTTGAAAATTTAGCTTTTTTAGTTGGAAATTCCCATGTTTCTTTAAAAAATCATCTCTTTGGTTGAATATTTGTATATTTTGTTGATAATTTCCCTTTTTTTGTTATTGCCAATTAATTTTGTTTACTGAAAATTTAACTTTTCTATTTTTGTTTGAAAATTTGTCTATTTGGTATAAAAGTAATCTCATTAGTTGAAATTTGATCTTTTTGGTTAAAAATTAATTTCTTTTGTTGAAAATTAAACTATTTTGTTGAAAATTCATATTTTTGTTCAAAATTAGTTTTTATAACATTTTAACAATTTTATTTTTGGTTGAAAATTTGTCTTTCAAATTGAAAATTCATGTATTTTATTAAAAATGTATCTTTTTTGGTAGAAAATTTATCTGTTGGGTTGAAAAATTAACTACTTGGTTAAAATTTCAGTTTTTCGTTCAGGATAATTTATTTTAGTTGAAAGTTCATCTCTTTGTGTAAAAATTTTTCTATTTTGTTGAAAATTATTTTTTCTTACTGAAAATTTAAGTCTCCTATTTTTAGTTGAAAAATTATCTTATTTAGTTGGAAATTGACACGTTTCTTTGAAAAATCATGTATTTTATTGAAAAATTGTCTTTTGGTATACAAGTAATCTCATTAGTTGAAACTGTATCTTTTTTGTAGAAAATTTATCTGTTGGGTTGAGAATTTAACCATTTGGTTAATAATTAATTTTTTTCGTTGAGGATAATTCCTTTTAGTTGAAAATTCATCACCTGGAAATGTCAGGGAATTTTTTCAAAAGCATGCTTAATTTTTTTTTTTAATTGCAATATAAATTGAAAAACAATGATTCTTCATTTGTAAAAATAGCTTTATATTCTCGCTATATGTCTCGCTAATCCAAGAACCATGGTTAGTTCGAGATACCATTAGGGGATTAGGGGGGGCTGGTATTTTTTGTTACAGGGACCCCAAGGCGGCGAAACCAAGGGCATGTATACTGACGAAGGGAGTTAGCGCTGTCCCGCTGCTTGAACTATGTTCGAGAGACCTGATGGTGATAGCCTTGGATCTCAAAGGGATAGGGAGGCTGGTTCTAGGATCAGCTTATTTTCCTTATGACAGCGACACTAATCCACCAGTGGAGGTATGTACACTGGTGGAGTATTGCAAGGTAAGAAGCATTCCTCTTCTGTTGGGGTGCGATGCTAATTCCCACCATACTTTGTGGGGTAGCACGGACGTCAACTCAAGAGGTAATGACCTACTGGAATATCTAATCACTACTGACTTGGATATTCTTAATACGGGGAACACTCCGACGTTCCGTAATTCGGTCAGGGAAGAAGTCATTGACATCACTCTCTGCACCAGTAGTTTTAGGGATAGTATCAAGAAGTGGAGGGTTTCAGACGAACCCTCTCTCTCAGATCACTCACAAATAGAGTTCGTGTTGGAATCCGTTGTACCCGCTGGCCCCAAATGGGTCAGAAATCCAAGAAGAACGGACTGGGATCAGTTTTCCACGGAACTAAGATGTGCACTTTCAGAGGTTCCCAGGTCAATTCGAGACGTGGACACCCTGGAGATGGCAGCCAAAACTTTCACGGAAGCCATCAAAGCTACTTATGAAAGTAATTGTCGACCTACAAGAGTCCGAAAGGCCGGGGAGACACACTGGTGGAATGGGAAACTCGAAGAGCTTCGCAGGGTAACCAGAGAGAGGTTCAGACGTGCCAGTACTGGCAAAACGAAGGAACTATGGACGTCATTCACAACGATGAGGGACGAATACAGAGGTGCAATACGTAAGGCAAAGCAGGAGAGCTGGACCAACTTTTGCACAGACATCGAGAAGGGAGCTGAGGCGGCTAGACTGGACAGGCTGCTTTCTCGAAATCCAGACGCTATTCTCGGCACTCTGAAATTGCCCGGAGGGGGATACTCAGAGTCGGACGGGGATACCTTGGCCCATCTGATCAGGGCACATTTTCCAGGCTTTTCAAGGGCTGGAGAAGGGGGGAGGGCGACTCAGAGGCAGGCAAAGTCACCTGTGGCCCAACTGGGCCCCAAACGACGGCTGGCCAACGAGATCGTCACCCCTGCCAGGGTCAGGTGGGCCCTGAAATCCTTTAGTCCTTACAAGTCTCCTGGCCCGGATGGCATATATCCGGCCCTCTTACAGAGGGCCGGAGAGTCCATCATAGGGCCGCTTGTGAGACTTGCTAGGGCTAGTTTGACGTTGGGATATGTCCCGACGGCTTGGAGGGGTACGAGAGTAGTCTTCATTCCGAAGGCAGGTCGGATCGGTTATACTTCACCCAAGGATTTCCGGCCCATCAGCCTAACTTCTTTCCTATTAAAAACAGTGGAAAGACTTGTGGATAGATATATCCGCGATAAGGTCTTGTCAAGCAGACCGCTCCATAAGGAGCAACACGCCTATAGGGCTGGTCACTCGACGGAGACGGCCCTAATCGGAGCAGTGAACCTAATTGAAGGTCAACTGAAGGAGAAAGGCCTTGCGGTTGGAACCTTTATGGACATCGAAGGAGCCTTCAATAACACCTCTGGAGAGGTGATCAGGGCGGCCATGATTGCACATGGTGTGCCTACGGCAGTCGTGGAATGGACGTGCCACATGTTGGCCAACAGGAATCTAACCACGACTAAGGGTGATGTCACTCTAAGTGGAACCATTGACTCGGGATGTCCGCAGGGGGGAGTTTTATCTCCCTTGCTGTGGTGCCTGGTAGTGGATGAATTGCTTCATCTACTCTCGAGTCAGGGTTTTCACGTCATAGGCTATGCGGACGATATATTAGTTATCGTGCGCGGTCAGCATCTGGATGTGCTCTTCGGAGTAATGCAGCAAGCACTGATGATAGTAGACTCATGGTGCAAGAAAACTGGATTATCGGTTAATCCTAGTAAGACAGATGCGGTTGTTTTCACCAGAAGGTACAAGTGGGGAACTACGAGTACATTGAAACTTGGAGGACAACAGCTGGAAATCAAAGAACGAGCCAAATACCTAGGAGTAATTCTGGATAAGAAGCTGTCATGGAATGAGCACCTGGAAAACAAGTGCAAGAAGCTAGTAGCGACCCTATGGCTCTGTAGGAGAGCCATAGGGAAAAGCTGGGGCCTGAAACCGGAGACACTTATGTGGATTTACACAGCGATCTTGCGACCCAGATTAACCTATGCGGCGGTAGTCTGGTGGAGCAGGGTCGAGCTGTCCACTGTGAAGTCTCGACTGGAAAGGATCAGGGGACTGATCTTGAGAGGCGTCACTGGAGCCTCGAAGTCGACACCCACGATGGCACTGGGGGCACTAATAGGTTTAGAGCCCCTCCATCTTACCATCAAGGCCGTGGCTGCGAAGGCGGCCTGGAGGCTAAATTTGGTAAATGACAGAAGGATCTCGACAGCAGTGAAGATCCCATTCGACATTGCGAGAAGGCCGACCTTGAACATGCCCAGGGACAAAATGGTCACTCGCCACCTCTTCGACAAGAAGTATCGAGTTAGCCTATCCACGAAGGAGGAATGGGTTAACGGCGACGCATACCTGCCCTGTGATGGAGACAACTGGTTTACAGATGGCTCCAGGAACGAGGAGAAGGCAGGAGCCGGCGTATATCGTAGAAGGAATGGAATGGGCTTCACAATTGAGATGGGGTCCTACGCCACAGTTCTACAATCTGAGACTATGGCCATACTCCAGTGTGCCTATAAGGCAAGGGAGTACGGTAATAAAAGGAACATCCGTATTTGCTCAGACAGCAGGGCTGCTATACTGGCCTTGAATGGAACAACGACTACGTCGCTATTAGTACTGGAATGCTTTGAAGCACTAAATACGTTAGCGACCGAAAACCGAGTCACTCTGCTATGGATCCCTGGACACAGTGGTATCAAGGGCAATGAGATATCGGATAGGCTAGCCAAGCTAGCAGCAGGAAGAAATTTTACTGGACCCGAGCCAGTGGTAGGTATTTCCAGCAGGTTAGTCACTGAAGTAATTAACAGTTGGCTGACTGAGGAACATCAGAACGAGTGGGACCTGGTTTCTGGTTGCAGACAGGCCAAAACACTCTTGGGCTCAAAGCTTAACTCCAACCGAGCTAGGGAAATACTCAAGCTCGGGAGGAATGAAATTAAAGTCCTAACAGAACTATTCGTAGGACATGGGAAGTTAGGATATCACAGACACAAGATTGGGCTTGCAGAAAGTCCCCTCTGTCGTCTGTGCGGAAAGGATAATGAGACATCTACTCACATCCTTTGTCACTGCCCTGCTATTGCGGGGAAACGTCTAACACTCACAGGTAATTATTTTATCAGTGAGTTGGAGATATCGGCCAATAGCGTGGCTGCGGTCCTCTCCCTATGGAGAGGGCTATGGGGTCATGCTTAGGCTTACAAGGGGACGCAACGGGATTACCCAAGCGTCAGGGGCTGCTAAGGTCTCAACCCAGAACTAATAATAAAATAATAAAATTGTTGAAAATTCGGTTTTTTGTTTAAAATTAATTTTTTTAAATGAAAATTTAACTATTCTACTTTTGGTTGGAAATTGATCAATTTTGGTTGAAAGTTCAAGTACCTGGTTGAGAATTCATGTATTTTGTAGAAAATTCGCTCTTTTTGTTAGAAAATTAATTTTGGTTGAAAATTGATCGATTTTGGTTGAAAGTTCAAGTACCTAGTTGAGAATTCATGTATTTTGTACAAAATTCGTTCTTTTTGTTAGAAAATTAATTTTGGTTGAAAATTCATTTTTTTAATTGAAAATTCAACAGTTTGTTTGCATTTTTTTCCCTCTCTTGACTTAAAAATCTTTCTTAGTTGAAAATTCAACTCATGTTGAAAAGTCATCTTTTTTGGCTGAATTCAACTTTAAAATTAATTTTTTTTGTGTTGAAATATCCATTACTACATTTTTCTTTTCAAAATTCATCTTTTTTGGAAGTAAAATTTAATTACTTGATTCAAAGTTAAACTCTTTTGTTAAAAATTAATTATTTTAATTAAAACTTCACCTCTTTGGTCGAAAAAGAGCTATTTTGTTCAAAATTCGTCTTTTTCTTTGGCCTAAAATTAAATTTTTAACTAAAAATTTATTCAATTTTTGGTTGAAAAATTATCTTTTTTAGTTAAAACTTCGTCTTTTTTTTTGTAGAAATTAATATCCTCGGTTGAAAATTAATCTTTTTTTTTTAAATTCATTTATTTTATTTGAAGATTCATCATTTTAGTTGAAAATTCATCGTTTTGGTTTAGAATTCAACTATTCCAGTTGAATGTTCATCATTTTAGTTGAAAATTCATCACTTTGAAAATGTAACTATTTTTTTTGGAAATTATATATTTTTAAAACTGAAAGTGTACCTATTCCAATTGAATATTCCATCATTTTAGTTGAAAATTCATATCTTTGGTTGAATGTTAATTTTTTTTAACTGAAAATTTGAATATTCAATTTTTGGTCAGAAAATCTTTTTTAGTTGCAAATTCATGTATTTTGTGGAAAATTCGTCTTTTTGGTAGAAATTAATGTTATTGGTTAAAAATTCAAGTATTCTAGTTAAATATTCATCATTTCAGTTGCAAATTCATCTTTTTGGTTGAAATAGAAACTACTTCGTTGAAAGTTGAACCTTTTTTGTTGAAAATTGATTTTTTTTAGTTGAAAATTCAACTATTTGTTTGAGAAGTCATGTGTTTTCATGAAAAATTGTATTTTTTGGTAGAAAATTAATCTTTTTATTAAAAAATTAAATTTGAAGTGGTTTAAAACGAATTTAATACAGCGTCCACGTTAATTTGACCTAAATATGTACCTACTGAATTTTAAGTATAAGAAGATTATATAAAAATTGGTTTAAATTATTAAAATTCAAGGACTTCAGAGACAAATTCAAGAAATGATTATTATTTAATTTAATTATTTAAGTAACCGATGGCGCTAATATATTTAAGAATATCTTGTAATATAATTTGTCAAAGCTATCTAAATTATACATAATAATTGAATCCATAGAAACTGAAAACAAAATTATTTATAATAAACGCCCGACACGATACATATTTCGAGTCGATTGCTTTTAAAAATGCGAAATATTTGAATGGCTGTGTACTATGACAAATTTCATCTAAAAACCTGGAATTGTCAGTAAATTTTTTTTCCAGTTTTGAGCAGACACCCTGATTTAATTAGGAAGAATTTTTATTCATTTAATTTTAAGATTTTTTTATTTATATAAAAATTGGGATTAAATTCCTAAACGTCGGCAGTTTCGGCGCCAATTAGCAGAAGCAACAATGAGAAAAACGCAATTCGAGATCAGCGGCCAAGAAGCGGTCAAGTATATTTTTAGTTGACCCCTGCTTTCTCCGAAATGTCTTCTACACCAATATAAATTTTTTTTGATTTTCTTAATTTGAGTTTATAGGAACTGCGAAATTTCATTAAGTTAACTAATAGATAATATTGTATTATTTCTATTTTGTATTTTTTAGAAGTTAAATCTGAAGAGCCTCAGTTGGATGGTGAAAGCTTTCTCAACCTTTATTCGTCAAGTGAAGGACTAATATTTGCATAAGAATAATGGAAGGACAAAGGACCTGTAAAGATACTGAAATACTTTTCAAGAATTTTCCAGTGACTCAAATTCAATGTGACACAGAATTGTTGCAATTTATTTTCATTGGGGTGAAACAAAGCACAAAGCAAGTAAGGAACATCTTTTTTACCTTCCAGTGATGCTTATAAATTCAACAGTCTTTAAACTTCGAAGGGGTGCTTTCGTTTTGGTTGGAAAATTCATCATTTTAGTTGAAAATTCATCTTTTTGTTTGCAAATTTGTCTATTTTGTTAAAAATTAGTTTTTTTGTTATTGTTGCAAATTTTTTTTAAATAACCGTAATCTCATTAGTTTGCAACTTTATCTTTTTGGTTCAAAATTCATTTCTTTTGTTGAAAATTTAGCTATTTTGTCCAAAATTCATGTTTTTGTTTTTGATGAAAATTGGGTTTTCTACCATTTTAACTATTCTATTTTTGGTTGAAAATTTATCTTTTTTAGTTAAAAATTCATGTATTTTATTGAAAATTGATCTTTTTTGGTAGAAAATTGAATTTTTTTGTAGAAAATTTATCTGTTGGGTTGAAAATGCAAGTATTTGGTTAAAAATTCATTTTTTTCGTTGAGTGTAATTCATTTTAGTTGAAAAGTCATCTCTTAGGTTGAAAATTGGTCTATTTTGTTGAAAATTCGCTTTTTTTGTTATTGTAAATTAATTTTGAATACTGAAAATTTAACTTTTCTATTTTTGTTTGAAAATTTAGCTTTTTTAGTTGAAAATTCACTTTTTTGTTTGAAAATTTGTCTTTTTGGTATAAAATTAAGCTCATTAGTTGAAACTTAGTCTTTTTGGTTGAAAATTTATTTCTTTTGTTGAAAATTAAACTATTTTGTTGAAAATTCATGTTTTTGTTGAAAATTAGTTTTTCTAACATTTTAACAATTTTATTTTTGGTTGAATATTTGTCTTTTTTAAATTGAAAATTCATGTATTTTATTAAAAATTTAGCTTTTTTGGTACAAAATTTATTTGTTGGGTTAAAAATCAACCATTTGGTTAAAATTTTATTTTTTTTCGTTGAGGATACTTCATTTTAGTTGAAAATTCATCTCTTTGGTTGAAAATTTTTCTATTTTGTTGAAAATTCTTTTTTTTTGTTGAAAATTATTATTTTTTTTTTACTGAAAATTTAATTCTGCTTTTTTTAGTTAAAAACGTATCTTTTTTAGTTGGAAATTCACATGTTTCTTTGAAAATTCATGTATTTTGTTGCAAAATTGTCTTTTTGGTATAAAAGTAATCTCATTAGTTGAAACTTTATCTTTTTGTTTGAAAATTTATCTTTTTTAGTTCAAATTCATCTCTTTGGTTGAAAATATTGTTGAAAATTCGTTTTTTTTGTTGTTGAAAATTATTTTTTTTTTACTGAAAATTTAATTCTTTTATTTTTGTTTGAAAATTTGTCTTTTTGGTATAAAAGTAATCTCATTAGTTGAAACTTGATCTTTTTGGTTAAAAATTAATTTCTTTTGTTGAAAATTAAACTATTTTTTTTTAAATTCATATTTTTGTTCAAAATTAGTTTTTCTAACATTTTAACAATTTTATTTTTGGTTGAAAATTTGTCTTTTAAATTGAAAATTCACGTATTTTATTAAAAATTTATCTTTTTTGGTAGAAAATTTATCCGTTGGGTTGAAAAATTAATTATTTGGTTAAAATTTCAGTTTTTCGTTCAAGATAATTTATTTTAGTTGAAAATTCACTTGTTTGTTTGCAAATTTGTCTTTTCGGTATAAAAGTAATCTCATTAGTTGAAACTTGATCTTTTTGGTTAAAAATTAATTTCTTTTGGTGAAAATTAAACAATTTGTTGAAAATTCATGTTTTTGTTGAAAATTAGTTTTTCTAACATTTTAACAATTTTATTTTTGGTTCAAAATTTGTCTTTTTTAAGTTGAAAATTCATGTATTTTATTAAAAATTTATCTTTTTTGGTAGAAAATTTATCTGTTGGGTTGAAAAATCAACTATTTGGTTAAACGTTCATTTTTTTCGTTGAGCATAATTCATTTTAGTTTAAAATTCATCTCTGTGTTTGAAAGTTTGTCTATTTTGTTGAATATTCGTTTTTCATTGTTGAAAATTATTTTTTTCTGTACTGAAAATTTAATTCTCCTATTTTTATTTGAAAATTGATATTTTTTAGTTGGAAATTCACATGTTTCTTTAAAAATTCGTGTATTTTGTTGAAAAATTGTCTTTTTGGTATACACGTAATCTCATTAGTTGAAACTTTATCTTTTTTGTTAAAAATTCCTTTCTTTTGTTGAAAATGTATCTTTTTTAGTAGAAAATTCATATATATTATTGAAAATTGATCTTTCTTGGTAGAAATTTGATTTTTTTTGGTAGAAAATTTATCTGTTGGGTTGAAAAATCAACTATTTGGTTAAAATTTCATTTTTTTCGTTGAGGATAATTCATTTTAGTTGAAAATTTGTCTATTTTGTTGAAAATTCATTTTTTTTTTTGTTATTGCAAATTAATTTTGTTTACTGAAAATTTAACTTTTCTATTTTTGTTTGAAAATTGATATTTTTTAGTTGGAAATTCACATGTTTCTTTAAAAATTCATGTATTTTGTTGAAAAATTGTCTTTTTGGTATACACGTAATCTTATTAGTTGAAACTTTATCTTTTTGGTTAAAAATTCATTTCTGTTGTTGAAAATGTATCTTTTTTAGTAGAAAATTCATGTATATTATTGAAAATTGATCTTCTTGGTAGAAAATTGATTTTTTTGGTAGAAAATTTATCTGTTGGGTTGAAAATTTAACCATTTGGTTAAAAATTAATTTTTTTCGTTGATGATAATTCATTTTAGTTGAAAATTCGTCTCTTTGGTTGAAAATTCTGTTTAAAAATTTATATTTTTTAGTTGATACTCAACTATTTTTTTTTCAAAATTCATTTCAATTGATTTTTTATGGCTTCGAAGGAATTTCAAAATTTTCAAG
>CAKNYM010052111.1:44071-58502 GCA_932195095.1 Andricus curvator
TAAAAAGAGGAAAGAAAAATGAGAAGGTAACCAACCAAATACCCTTCCTTCTCTTTTTTTATTTCTTTCGACGAAAGAAATAAAAAAAGTGAAGGGATTTGGTTGGTTGCCTTCTCATTTTTCTTTCCTCTTTTTTTTGTATAGAATTTTTAATGTATAGAATTCCTGAAAAAAAAAACAAGAATCCAACGACCAAATTTGGGCAACCACCATAAAATGCTCCTATTGTAAGTAAAAAAAAAAATTCTTAAAAAAAAAAGTTTTTTTTTTACAAAAATTAAAAAGAGGAAAGAAAAATGAGAAGGCAGCCAACCAAATCCCCTTCCTTCTCTTTTTTATTTCTTTCGACGAAAGAAATAAAAAAAGAGAAGGAAAATTTTTTTTTTTTAAGAAAAAGTTTTTTTTTTTAATTACAATAGAAGTATTTTATGGTGGTTGTCCAAATTTGGTCGTCGGATTCTTGTTTTTATTTTCAGGAATTCTATACATTAACTAGAGGATTTAACGTTAAATAGAATTTTTAATGTATAGAATTCCTGAAAATGAAAACAAGAATCCAACGACCAAATTTGGACAACCATCATAAAATTCTCCTATTGTAATTTAAAAAAAAAAGTTCTTAAAAAAAAAGTTTTTTTTATTTTTGTAAAAAAAAAAAAATTGTTTTTTGTATAGAATTTTTAATGTATAGAATTCCTGAAAATAAAAACAAGAATCCAACGACCAAATTTGGGCAACCACCATAAAATGCTCCTATTGTAATTTAAAAAAAAAGAAGGCAGCCAACCCCCTTCCTTCTCTTTTTTTATTTCTTTCCTCTTTATTTATTTCGATGAAAGAAATAAAAAAAGATAAGGAAAATTTTTTTTTTTTAGGAACATTTTTTTTTTCTAATTACAATAGAAGTATTTTATGGTGGTTGTCCAAATTTGGTCGTCGGATTCTTGTTTTTATTTTCAGGAATTCTATACATTAACTAGAGGATTGGACGTTAAATAGGATTTTGAATTTGATTTTAATCTAATGACCGCTGATATGCTTTTTATGAATATAAAAAAAGACGCGAGCAACCACTGTTAAATCAATTTTTCACAAATTCATTCATTTTTTTTAATGGTATCAATTTTTGGATAAAAAATTATTATGGGGCCACCCCATAATGAAAATAATTGAGAAACGAGTAAATTGAGACAGAAAGCGTCGTTAATTTAGTGTCGAATAAGGTCATTTGTATGCCAGGAATAAATACAAAGCTTCCACCGAATTGCGTAGGCTCTCTTTGGTTATTGTGTTCCTTTTGGTCTGGCATAGGGATCCCAAGTCGACATAAATATTAGTAGTTAGTGCGCATCGCTCGTGTCGTGCGAACTTACCCTGGTCAGGAATTTGTCGCCCGTTTTGCCAGTCGCAAACAAAAGTTGTTCAAAATCGCAAGAAAATGTGAAGATACAATCGATTCGATATTATAAGAGTGGAGAGTGAAAATTTTTTAATTTTTTTAATTATACTGGTTTTATAATATTCGGAAATTTTTATTTTAATAGTGAATATCGGGAAATAATGTGAGCAATTTGTTTTTTTAAAGTGAAATGGAATGGGATTCACGTTTTGTGGTGAGTGACCTTTGCTAACTACTTGTCTTGCTATTTTGAAAAGAGACGTTTGTCGACAGAAATACGTTTGGTTCGATGTGCGGTTCAAATTCGTTTACTGGCCGTTTAACCCTTCGATTAGAGAGCGGGGTCACCAAGGGAACGTAAATTGCATTTCCGGGTTTGCTGAGAATCCAATTGGACTTGGGAAATTAGTTTTTTCTCATTCACTGTCTGGGTCTGTTATGACTTTTGATGTCTCTTTCATTTTAATTATAAGAAGAACGGTTAGAGTTATTGACGCTTTCTTTGTTTTTCAACAGAAGAATATTTTCTGATGGATCACAGTTCGTCCCCAGGGTGGCGATCTGACCGGAAAACCGGGAAATGACCAGGAATTTTACTGACCGGGAAAAAACCGGGAAATCACCGGGAATTTAATTTAAAAACCGGGAATTTACTTCTGATCATAGCAACATTCAAGTTTTCATAATTTTAATAATTTTGATCAATTAAAAGTGATTTATAATTTATCTACAGTTGCAGGACATATAAGTGTGTTTGTTAGGTTACGGATTTATTTACTTTTTCACAGTTCATTCATCTTAGATTTTCAGATTATCTCAGTTTACTCTAATTGAATTATAATTTATTATTGTTCAAGAGAACTTATTATTTATTATTTAATGCATTTGCCTTAACATAGAAAATTAAACAATTTTATCGTGAAAACCCGAGACATGACCGCTTGCTTTTTATTAATTAAAAAGAGAGCTTATCGTACGATTTAAAGAATGTAACAATTCTTCAGCAAATTCTTTTGCAAATTTGTTGCTCTGTGAGATTTTTTTTTCGTTGACTTGAGTTTGATAATCTAATTGATATTATCACGTTTTATTCGCATACTCCTTTACCTGACTTGGAACAGGGAATTTTAGAAAATAATGATCTTTTTTATTTTAGGACAGTGACTTTCCGTAAAGAGATATAATTTCACTTGGGATAGGGAATTTTGTACATGGAACGGGAATTTTTTAAAAGAATTATTCGGATTTAGAAGAAAGAAATTTTAAAAAAAATCCCTCTTCCAAGTCAGAATTCGTAACGATTTCAAAGTTCCCTCTTTTAAATTTTAGATGAAGAAAGTACTTCAAGCCGTTTTTAGAGTAGAAGTAGTAGTTCAAAGAAAAAATATTGCTGAATTATAATAGAATATTTTGTTACATTGTTCGTTGCAAATTCGTCTTTTATTAGTTAAAAATTCAACTACTAGGTTAAAAGTTAAACTCTTTTATTAAAAATTAATTTTGTTGGTTGCAGATTCATCATTTAAATTTGAAATTCATCTCTGGTTGTGAATGTAACTACTTTGTTGAAAATCATTTTATCTTTTTTTGGTAAAAAAATCAAATATTGGTTGAAAATTGATATTTTGCATTTAAAAATTAAACTATTTGTTTAAAAATCGATGTACTTTGTGGATAATTCATCTTTTTTTTTTTGTAGAAAATTAATCATTATGGTTGAGAATTAATTTCTTTAACTGAAAATTAAACTATTTCATTTCTTATTGAAAATTGATCCTTTTAATTTCAAAATTCAACAAATTGGATGAACATTTGTCGTTTTTAATTGAAAATTCAACTATTTCTTTGAAAATTCACGTATTTTGTTAAAAAATCGATTCTTTTTTTTTGGTAGAAAATTATCTTTTTCTTTGAAAGTTAATCTATTTGTTTGAAAACTCAGTTAAATATTTATCATTTTAGTTGAAAATTCATTTTTTAGGTTGGAAATGAAATTCTTTGGTTGAAAGTTAAACTATTTTGTTAAATTGTTTTTTTTTTGCTTGAAGGTTCATCGTTTTAATTAAAAATGCATTTTTTTGGTTTGAAAAATGAGCTCTTTAATTGAAAACTTGTTTTTCCTTTAGATTTTTTTTGGTTCAAAATTATTTTTTTATTCTGAAAATGTAACTATTAATCCAGTTGAATATTCCATAATTCTAGTTAAAAATTCATCTCTTTGGTTGAACATTCATTTTTGACTAGAAATTTAATTATTTAATTTTTGGTTGAAAAATTATCTTTTTTAGTCAAAAATTCGTCTTTGTTGGTAGAAATTAATCTTCTTGATTGAAAATTAATCTTTTTGGTCAGAAATTCAATTATTCCAGTTAAATATTTACAACTATTTTTTTGAAAGTTAGTTTTTTTTGTTGAAAGTAATTTTTTCTAAGTTTTGGTTGACAATTTATCTTTTTTAGTAAAAATTAATTTTTTTGTTTGAAAATTCAACTATTTAAGTTGAAGATTCATTGTTTTAGTTGAAAACTCTTATGTTTGGTTTAAAATTAATTTTTTAACTAAAATTATTACTATTCCAATTTCGGTTGAAAATGATTATTTTTTTAGTTCAAAGTTCAATTATTTTGTCTTAGAATTTGTCTTCTTTAATTAAAAATTCAATCATTTCGTTAAAAATGCATGTATATTGTTGAAAAATTGTATTTTTTGGTAGAAAATTGATCTTTTTATTTAAAAATTAATCATCTTTTTGGTTTAAAATTCAACTATTCCAGTTGAAAATTCATAATTTCGTTTGAAAATTCATCACTTTGATTGAAAGTTGAACTATTTTGTTGAAAATCCGTTGTTTTAAATGAAAATTAATTTTTCCAAGTGAAAATTGAACTATTCCATTTTTGCTAAAAAATTGAAATTTTTGGTGCAGTTCCGAATAGGTGAACCCTTCGATTTCGTGGAACCCACGTATACTTACGTATTTTGATGCGCTGATTACTAAAATCATAGTGAAAATAATAAAGTACATCTTTTTTGTATCATACACTTTTCGCCTGAAACCATTATTTTTCGAGAAAAAGAGAATTGCTTTGGAAAAACAATAAAACAGTTACAGATGCGTTCGGTCACGCTTGTCCCCTTTTCCAGGTTTAAGTGGGGCGGGGGGCTACGCATTTACTGACTGTTTACGAAAATGCGTTCAGTTACGCTCGTCTCCTTGCGCAGGTTTCAGTTGTGGGGGGGGGGGGGGGATTTACTGGATGGGTACGGAAAATTTGTTCAGTTACGCTCGTCTGCTTTTCCAGGTTTAAGTGGGGGGTCTACGCATTTACTGACTAGTTACGAAAAACGGACGAGGAAAGAAGGGACGAGAGTGACTGTTTTCTTGTTTCTATTGTTTTTCCAACGCAATCCTCTTTTCATCGAGAAATAATGGTTCAAGGAAAAAAGTGTATGATACAAAAAAGATGTATAGAACTAGCTACAACTTTCGTTTGAGAGTATACGTGGGTTCAACGAAATCGGAGAGTTCACCTATACGGAACTTTATCCAAGGATGATTAGAATGAACGTCATGAATTAAAATAAATGTATGCGTTTTGCGGAAAATATGTATATGTTACTTTTAGTTGACCGGGAAAATTGAAAAACTTGACCGGGAAAAACCGGGAAATGACCGGGAATTTGAAATCGTCCGCTGAATCGCCACCCTGGTCCCCTTTTTTTACCTAATCCCCTTTTTCCCCTTAAATTTGAAAAATCTCCTAAAACACCTAAAATCGAGATTTTTGACCCTATTTACTTTTTTTACAAGGTTTCTATTAATTTTTTAAGAATCGCAAACAGAAATTCAAGACATTAGAAAAAAAGACGCTTGGAAAGAGATTCTTTTTGATGATAGCAGTTTCAAATATTTGCATGGTGGCAACTTGGCCGGGAAACCGGGAATTTAATTAAAAACCGGAAATTTTTACTTCTAATCGCAGTAAAAATTCAAATTTTCATTATTTTAATAATTTCGGTCAATTTAGAAAAGTGATATTTACTTTATCTACAGTCGCAGTTTTTTTAGATTATCTCAGTTTACTCTAATTAAATCATAATTGATTATCGAATTTTTATTATTTTCCATTATAAAAAACCTTTTGCAATTTTTTGCTCTGTGAGATTTTTTTCGCTTATTTAAGTTTGAGCCTCGAATTGATGAGATTTCAAACATACAGAAACAATCATTTTCTCAATTTTTTCAAAAAATGGATTTATCACGTTTTATTCGCTTACTCCTCATTTATCCTGACTTGGAACAGGGAATTTTAGAATTCAATGGCCAACGGCCATACCACGCTGAAAAACCCAGTTCTCGTCAGATCACTGAAGTTAAGCAGCGTTGGACGCGGTTAGTACTTGGATGGGTGACCATTCAAGAATACTGACATGAGTGCTGTTGGCACATCGTGGGTGTGGTGAGCCCACACTTGTAGTTATTTATAACTACAAGAAAAACCTAGAAACACTACCCGAATCGGGTAGTGTCACGCCTACCCTGAAAGGGAAATGGTTTAATGGTATAAATAAAAAATCTCTGGTTGAAAATGTAACTGTTAAAAATTCCTTGTTCCAAATCAGAATCAAAATTCTTTTAGAAAATTCCTCTTTACAAGTAAAAATTGTAATTCTTTTCAAAAATTTCCTCTTCCAATCTAGAATTATAATTCTGGCTTGGAAAATTCTTTATTCCAGATCTAAATTATAAAATTATCTTTTTTTTCAAACATTTTGTAGAAAATTCGACTTTTTGGATTGGAAATTTAATAATTTGATAGAAATTTCACCTATTTCGTTAAAAATTAACTTTTTTTGTGAAAATTCAACTGTTTTGTAGAAAATTCGTCTTTTTTGTTTGAAAATTCAACTATTTGGTGAAAAATTCAACTATTTGGTGAAAAATTTAAAATCTTCGTTAAAAATTTGTTTCTGTTGCTTGAAGCTTCAAGTGTTTGGTCAAAAATAGAAATTTTTGTTAAAAATTTGTCTCTTTCGCTTGAGACTTCAAGTATTTGGTTGTACATGCGAGTGATTAATAAATTTTTTTTTTTTTGTTGAAAATTCTATTGTTTGACAATTTATTTTTCTTGGTTGAAAATCAACTTTTTTTGTGGAAAATTAATCTTTTTGGGTTTAAAACTCATATGTTTTCTAAAAATTTCTACTTTTTAGCTTAAAAACTCAACTCATTTATTGAAAATTCGTCTTTTGTAGAAAATTAATCTTCTTCATTAAAAATTTAACTACTTGGTTGAAACTTGAACTACTTTGTTAAAAATTCCATTTGTTGGTTGCAGATTGAACTATTTTCTTAAAAGAAAGTTTTGTTTTTCGTTGAAATTTAATTTTTTAACGGAAGATTTAACTATTCTATTTTTAATTGAAAATTCAGCGTTTTTAGTTGAAAACTCAACTATTAAACTTTTCGTTGAGAATTCATCTTTGTTGGTTGAAAGTTGAACTAGATTATTGAAAATGAATTTTATTAGTTGAAGATCCATCTCTTTGGTTGAAAATTGAACTAGCTTGTTGAAAATTCTTTTTTTGTTCGGTTGAAAATTACATTTTTCAACTGGAAATTGAACCATTCAATTTTTGGTGGAAAATGTTTTCTTTTTTAGTTGAAAATTTAACTATTTTGATTGAAAATTCAACCGTTTTCTTGAGAACTCAGCTTCTTGGTTAAATTCGAAAGCTTTTGATTTAGAAGTAGAACTTTAAAAAAAAATATAAACTATTATATTTTTCATTGAGAATTAATCTTTTTTATTGAAAATTTATCCACTTGGTTCAAAGTTGAACTACTTTGTTAAAAATTCGTTTTTTTTTATGAAAGTCAGTTTTTCCAACAGCAAATTTAACTATTTCATTCTTTTTTTTTTAATTTATCGTTTTTAGTTTGAAATTCAACTATTTGGCTTGAAAATTCAATTGTTTTCTTGATAATTCGTCTTTTTGAGTTGAATATTCTATTATTTTCATGGAAAATTTAACTATTTGGTTGACATTTTGTTTCTCGAAATTTTGTTTCTCTCTTGGCAAAGAAATCTTTTCTGGTTAAAAATTAAACGCTTTTTTTAAAAATTCGTCTTTTGGATTTAATTATTCATCTTGTGATAGAATATTGATATTTTTTCTTTAAAAATGCAAATTTTGAGTAAAAAATTAATCTGTTGTGGTCGAAGATTCAACCATTTTGTTTAAAATTCACCTTTTTTGGGTTGAATTCAACTGATTTTTGTGTAAAATAAAAAATTTTTCATATCAGCTATTACATTTTTCGTGGAGAATTCATCTTTTTTTTTATTGGAAATTGAACTACCTGGTCAAAGGTTCAACTTCTTTGTTAAAAATTTAAGGTTTTTTTTTGTTTGAAGATTCAACACTTTAGTTGAAAATTCAATTGTTTTGTTGACAAATGATTTATTTTGTTAAAAATTCAACTATTTTGTTAAAAATTTGATTATTTTCTTGAAAAATTGCAGGTCAACTAAAAAAGATCAATTTCCAATCAAAAATATCATCTTGCAACCAAAAATTGAATAGTTAAATTTGCAATACAAAAAATTAATTTCCATAAAAAAAATTCAACGGAAATTGTTTTATTTAATATTTCGACAAAGAAAATTTTTTATTTCCAATCAAAAACAAATGAATTCAGTCAAAGAATACGAATTTTCAAGAAAATAGTCAAATTCGCAACCAAAACAGATTAATTTTCGAGAAACAAAAAAATGAATTTTTAACCAAATACATCAATTTTGATGCAAATAGTTGAATCCTCAACCAAAGCAGATCCATTTTTAACTGAACCGTTGCAGTTTTAATCGAAAAAGATAAACTTTCTTCCAAAAAGACGAATTTTCAATAACATAAATTAATTCTGAAACAAATAGTTGAATTTTCAACTAAAAAAGATCAATTTTCAATTAAAAATATGAACTTGCAACCAAAAATGGAATAGTTAAATTTTCAGTTTAAAGAATGACTTTTCATAAAGAAAAACAAATTATCAACAAAATTGTTAAATTTTCAAGCAGAGAGGTGAATTCTCAACTAAAATGATGAATCATGAACTGGAATAGATAACTTTTCGATTAAAAAAATTAATTTGCAACTAAAAAAAGAACATTTTCAACAAAATAGTTAAATTTTCAACGAGAGATGAATTTTCAACTAAAATGGTGAATCTTTGACCAAAAAAAATGAGTTGTCAACAAAAATGTAATACTTGATATTTCAACGAAAAAAGGTTTTATTTTAAACAAAAATTAAAATTGAAATCTTTTTTGGTTGAAATATCAGCCATTACATTTTTCGTGGAGAATTCATCTTTTTTTAATTAAAAATTCAACTACCTGGTCGAAACATGAACTTCTTTGCTGAAAATTTATGCTTTTTTTTTGTTTGAAGATTCAACATTTTAGTTGAAAATTCAACTGTTGTGTTGAAAAATTATTTATTTGGTTAAAAAGTCAACTATTTTGTTACAAATTTAATTATTTTTTTGAAAATTTAACTGTTTTGTTGAACATTCGTCTTTTTGAATAGAAAATTAAACTATCCTAGTGGAAATTTTTTTACAAAAAAGTACAGAAAACTATTTTCACAGGAATCTACCAATAAATACAATAAATTACAACCAAAATTACAGGAAAGTACAACTTTTTTCTATTATTGAGACGAATTTTGTACTTTCTTTGTATTTTTTGTACATTGTTGTATTTTATTGTAGTTTTAATTTTCTACCAGAATTTACAACTGCAAGAATCTACAGGAATTTACAGGTTTTGCAGTCAAAAAGTTGTTCTTTTTCGACCTAGAGTGACAAATATTTAGAATATTGCAATGAGATAATTTAAAATTAGGCTTTAAAAATTAGCTTTAAAAAATGTTTATTCAAACGCTCAGTAAGCTTCGCGTATAAAAGGAAAGCTTTTAAAAATTTTCATTTGAAATTTTTTTAATTTAAAGCCGTCAAACTACAAAATTGAAATTTTTAACTTTTATACATTGTACAGTTAAAATATCCTTAAAAAATGGAAACTCACGTTATCATTTTCAATGCTATGAATTGAGGAATTAATCAAAAAATTTATTAATCTTCAAAATTATATCATTTTAAGCAATTTCCAGGAATCTAATAATAATTTTATTATCTTGGAACTCGAATTTTTCCTACAATTTTTTGAAAATCTTGCAAAAGTAAAAAAATTACCTTAAAATCATCCAGATTCTTTTTTGAAAATGCTGTAAATCTTATCAAATATTCTAGGAATTTTGATACAAATTTTTTATTTATTTAAAGCTTTCAAAATGCTTAAAAAGCTTATAAATGTTGTGTTCGACATCTTCAAAAATCTACATTGTGTTTTAAATGTTTTGAAATCTTTTCACGTTTTAAATTATTTTGGAATCTTTTCAAAACTTCTAAATATATTTTAAACTTACTCGATTAGTTTCCAAATTAATAATTTTTCAATTGTTATTCATTATTCAAACTTTTTTTAAAATCTTTTTAAATATTCTCTTAAAATTAATTTTTCAAAATAAAAAATCATTTCAAATTTTCCCAGCAAAGTTAAGACATTTATTTTATTTTATCAATACCTTTAAAGATCATTCAAAAGCCTTAAAATTTTATTTGGAAATATTTAGAAATCTAAATTTAGTTTTTTTTTCGAAATCTTTTCCAGTTTTAAATTAACTTTGGAATCTTTATTTAATTTTTTTTTAATTTTATTTATTTTACTTAATTTATATTTAAATTGATAATTGTTCAATTGTTATTCATGCATCAAAATTCAATAATTTCACTTACATATTAAAAATTTGTTAAAAAGAACAATTAAAATTGTAACGTACAAAGTTCAAATTTAACACTATGAAATATCGACAATTCAAGGCTTTCTATTTCAAATAATTTAGTTTGAAATTGTTTAGTTTTTACTATTCGATTTATAATAGCTCATTTTAAATGAAAAGTAAAATATTGCTAAAAATTCAAAAAAATGTCTTTCTAAATTAAAAAATGTCAAATTAAATGGGTTAAAAATGGAATACTTCAGATTGAAACAATATTTGGAATATTAAATAGGATTTGGAATTGAATAAGAGCGTTTAATTTTTCAAATTATTTTTAAATTGAGAATAGTTTATAAAGTTTTAATCGAACGTTTACATTTGTTTAACTACTGAGGCTTTCAAATTGAAAAATTGAATAGTCCTGTAAAGTCAATTATTGTTCAATTTTCAATAATTTTTTTTTCAATGTATGTATACCATTAAGCCATTTCCCTTTCAGGGTAGGCGTGCCCAACGCTGCTTAACTTCAGTGATCTGACGAGAACTGGTTTTTTCAGCGTGGTATGGCTGTTGGCCTAAATGAAAAAAATTATTTTATTATTAAAAATTTTTAAAAATTTAAAAAATTTTTAAATCAAAAATTATTTTATTGGCCTAAATGTGATTTATTATAATAGCAAAAGTTCTTGGTAAAAGTGTAATATTGTTTTTAAATTGTACTTTCTTGTAGAATCTTATGTATTACATATCCTACAAAAATTGACAGAAAAGTACATGTCGAAACGTTGATGCGGATTCTAAAAGTATTGTTTGTAAAAATTTATATTTTTTTGTTTAAATTTGTACATTTCTACAATAAGCTATCAGTATAGACAACATAATTTTGAGTACAGTTTCCCAATATTTCAACTTTTCTTAAATCTTGTATTTTTTTGTAAAGATTTTTAATTTTCTACGATAATTTACGTAAAATTAAAATTGTTTTTATGACGTCAAACACCCAAATTAAAAAAATTTTAAATTATGTAATTTTCTGCAATACCATGTAGATATTTACAACAAAGTAAAAGAAAATATTAATAAAAAGTTATACAAATCTTTGAATTGTAGAAACTTGTACTTTATTGTTAACTTTTTTATTTTTCTACAAGAAAATACAAGAAAAAATTAGCTATTCGTATTTGACTGTATTTTTTTGTTAAATTTTGTACATTTAAAAAAAATTACAGTTGTAGAAATGTTGTACTTTATTGTAACAATTTCGTCCATTAAGGTATGTGTTTAAAAATTCAATTATTTTTTTAAAAATTCATCTTTCTTGTTCGAAAATGGAACTACTTTGTTGAAAATTTGTCTTTTTTTATTGAACATTTATGTTTTTTGGTCAAAAAATTCTTGGTTGGAAATTCACCTTTTTGGGTTTAAAAGTTAACTGTTTAAAAAAAATCGATTTTCTAGCTCAAAAACTAAACTCTTTCGTTGAAAATTTATTTCTTTTCGTAGAAAATGAAAATTTATTGTTTGAAAATTCAACTATTTTGTTGAAAAGGTCATAAATATTTCAACTTGAAATCTTAACTAAGAATCTCTCGGAGACAAACTATGTTGTTTTTTAGAGGAAATTAGGCAATACTTATTTTTCCGATTTGTGAAAAAAAAAATTTTACGAAGTTATTATGCGTATTTGAATTATTTGCTTTGTTTTTCAAAAAAATCCCAATTTTGTCTTTAAACTTATATAACTTTTGACCTAATTGAGATATTCAAGATTTCTTTTCAGATTCTGGTAGAGTTTATCGCCTTATTTCGAAATCCGTTTTCTGAAAATATTAAAAATAGATTTTCTCAAAAAACCCACACTTATCATTTTTGCCAATTTTTTTTTTAATTTGTACTGTCATAAGGAAAAACCTTGTGAGTTTTATGCGGGCTAAATAACTTTTACGGCTAGGAGAATTTTTTTCATAAAATCGAATTTTCGCATTTTTCTTGCAAACAACAACAGATACGAAAAAATGTGAAGAAAATAATTGGGACAGTTAAAAAAGTTCTACAAAAAGTTCCTTCACTCATTTATATCTTGTACCATTTCCGAGAAGAAAAAAAGTCCATTTTCATAAAAAAAAAATTCTCTTGACCACAAAACTGGTTCAGCCCGCATAAAACCTAAAGAATATCTTTTTTATATAAATAAAAATTTGTAAAAAATATTTTTTTTTAAATAAAAAAGGTGGGGTGTGCCTCCTTTCACAGAAATTGCCGATATGTTTCTAGTCCTTCAACTTGTTTTTCAAATTTTATATATATAAATGAACAATTGAAATTCGAAAATGTCTTTATTCATTTTTTTTATCATTCTGTAGTTTAATGTCTCTATGCGAATTTAGGTTCACAATAAGAGGTAAAACTCGAAGAATAAATTTTAATGCCAAAGGACAAGTGTGTCCTGATTTTGAAACTGTGCACAGAAAAACAATTTATAATATAGGTAATAACAGATTTGCACAGTTAAAAGAATTGGCTGCTCGGCTGCAACTGTAGTTTCCGAAAGAAATATTGAATTTTTTTATTTTTCTCGGAAATGGTACAAGATATCATAAATGAGTGGAGGAACTTTTTGTAGAACTTTTCTAACTGTGCCAATTATTTTCTTCACATTTTTTCGTATCTGTTGTTGTTTGCAAGAAAAATGCGAAAATTCGATTTTATGAAAAAAATTCTTCTGGCCACAATAGTATATTATGCACCTAGGGGGAGAAAAAGTGCCTCTCCCCCTTGGCGCATACGATCTTTTTTATAAACAATGGATGATTTCAGACATTTCTCGAAATACAGTCATGATTTCAGTCCATATTAGATTTTGTATAATGAAGCATGAAATTCATGTTAACCTAATTTATGATAATTTTAGAGGTGATTTGTAACTTACCATAAATTACCCAAAAGTCATTTTTAAAAATTTCCATAAATTTCCGGGAATTTATGAAAATTTTCGGTCATTTATGGTAATTTTACAGGTAAATATGGTAACTTAACATAGATTACCCAAAATTAATTTTTAAAAATTTCCATAAATTTCCGGAAATTTATAAAAAAATTCGGTCATTTATGGTAATTTCACAGGCAAATATGGTAACTTACCCAAAATTAATTTTTAACAATTTCCGGAAATTTATGCAAAATTTTGGTCATTTATGGTAATTTTACAGGTAAATATGGTAACTTACTATAGAGTACACAAAATATCCATAAATTTCTGTAAATTTTTAAAAAATTTCAGTCATTTATGGTAATTTTACAGGTAAATATGGCAACTTACCAAAAATTCATTTTTAAATTTTCATAAATTTACGGAAATTTATGCAAAATTTCGGTAATTTATGGTAATTTTATAGGTAAATATGGTAACTTACCATGCATTGCCCAAAATTCATTTTTTAAAATTTTCGGAAATTTATGAAAAATTTCGGTCATTTATGGTAATTTTACAGGTAAATATGGTAACTTACCATAGAGTACACAAAATTTCCATAAATTTCTGTAAATTTTTGAAAAATTTCAGTCATTTATGGTAATTTTACAGGTAAATATGGTAACTTACCAAAAATTCATTTTTAAATTTTCATAAATTTCCGGAAATTCATGAAAAATTTCGGTAATTTATGGTAATTTTACAGGTAAATATGGTAACTTACCATGCATTGCCCAAAATTCATTTTTAAAAATATACATAAATTTCCGGAAATTTATGAAAAATTTCGGTCATTTATGGTAATTTCACAGGTAAATATGGTAACTTACCCAAAATTCTTAAAAAAAAATTTCCGGAAATTTATGCAAAATTTCGGTCATTTATGGTAATTTTACAGGTAAATATTGTAACTTACCATAGAGTAACCGAAATTTCCATAAATTTCTGTAAATTTTTGAAAAATTTCAGTCATTAATGGTAATTTTACAGGCAAATATGGTAACTTACCAAAAATTCTTTTTTAAATTTTCATAAATTTCCGGAAATTTATGAAAAATTTCAATAATTTATGGTAATTTTACAGGTAAATATGATAACTTACCATGCATTACCCAAAATTCATTTTTAAAAATTTGCATAAATTTTCGGAAATTTATGAAAAATTTCGGTCATTTATGGTAATTTTACAGGTAAATATGGTAACTTACCATAGA
>CAKNYM010052111.1:62619-75679 GCA_932195095.1 Andricus curvator
TCCCGCAACACAAAGAATAGTTCAATTTCAAAAATTTATAATCTTAGAATTTATTTATTTTGAAAAAATAAAAGTTATGAACTTATCCTGCTGATTAACTGGGATTCGGCCTTTTGTCTTCAAAGAAATTCTTCATTTTTGAGTGGTGATTTGGCAAAAGAGTTGGATTAAATAACGTGTTTTCGATAAAGAAATGGCTGAAAAATAATCGTGCAGAAATAGACCGGTAAACTGGGCTTTAGGATTTTACTTTGAAAGAGAGAAAATCGACCGACCGCGAAGACGCCATAATTTAGACTGAAAACGCAGGAAATAGCCTTTTTTTGTTCACTGTGTCAAGTGTCCATGTGTCCACGTTGGAAAAATACGAAAAGAAGAATCTAGACTCCTTAAATTTCCTCGAATTTCCTTCAACCACTGTATTAATTTGAAAATTCGTTAATTTTCATTATTCACCTCTGACGTCACTTCTCAGTCCCTAGGGAGTAAAAAGTAGAGCTTTAGCCCCGCTTCATAGGCGTCGAAAAGGGCTGAAATCATGCATGTTTCATAAAAAAGTTATTTAGCCCGCATAAAACTTACAAGGTATTTTCCTTATGATAGTACAAATTTTAAAAAAATTGGCAAAAAATATAAGTATGGGTTTTTTGAGAAAATCGATTTTTAATATATTCAGAAAACGGATTTAGAAAGAAGGTGATAAACTCTACCAGAATCTGAAAAGAAATCTTAAATATCTCAATTAGGTCAAAACTCGAAAGTTATATCTACATATAAGTTTAAAAAAAAAATTGGGATTTTTTTGAAAAACAAAGCAAAAAATTCAAATACGCTTAACTTCGTAAACAATTTTTTTTCACAAATGGGAAAAATACGTATTGCCTAACTTCCTCTAAAAAACAACATAGTTTGTCTCCGAGAGATTCTGCCACTTCTAGTCTGCCGTGATTTGGGAAAACACCGTTAACTGCAAAATGAACGAAGACGAGAAAATCGACGAAAACTGTTCGAATCTTTATTCGCGTGTATCGCGGATTCTTATTCATTTTCTGCTTTTTTTTAGTTGTTCTTGACTAATTTCCATACGATCTTTTCATTTTTGCAAGAAAAATTGTTAAAAAATGTTGAGTAACTATCTAAAATGCAGTTAACGGTGTTGATTGGGATGCTGAAACTCGAGAAAACGCCGTAACGGGCAGTTACGGCTCTCTTCGAATTACGGACCTCAGAAATAGGGGTACGTGACGTTTAGGCGCCGGAATGTTTAGGCGCCGAGCGGTTTAATCACAGTAAACCCTGAGTTACCTTTTTTGTATTTTTTTTGTACATTGTTATATTTTATTGTAGTTTTAATTTTCTACAAGAATTTACAACTACAAGAATCTACAGGAAATTATAGGTCTTGCAGCAAAAAGTTGATCTTTTTCGACCTAGGATGACAGATATTTAGAATATTGCAATGAGATAATTTTAAATTAGGATGTGTACATGATCGCTATTACAAAAAAGCTTCTATGTTTAATCTTTTAAAGAATGGTAGAATATTGAAAGACAATAATGAATAATCGTTATTAAAAAAATAAAAAACCTTACGTTTGAAATTTTCTTTCAAATATATAGCGACCGATTGGACACCATATATGTCATTGCAATGTTCTCAATATTTGTCGTCCCAGGTCGAAAAAGAACAACTTTTTGACTGCTAATAAAAATTGAACAATTTGGAAAGAATTGATCACGGTCTTTGAAATTAAAACATTCGAACTCTTGAAGATACAAATTTTTTCATTTGAAGTTGAAAACTGAACCGCAAATCAAAACACTCAAAGTGTAATACTTTTTGATCTTAAACTTTTGAAATTGAAGCTTTAAAAAATGTTAATTCAAACGCCTAATAACTTTAGCGTATAAAATGAAAGCTTTGAAAATTTTTCAATTGGAATTTTTTTAATTAAAAGCAGTTAAACTGCAAAATTTTAACATTGAAAATTGAAAGTTTATAAATTTTTCGAATCATGATTCGAAAAATGTATTTTTTAAATAACGATTATTCAATATAGTCTTTAAATTTCCAAATTTTGATACCTCAGGGTTTACCGTGATTAAACCGTTCGGCGCCTAAACAATCTGGCGCCTAAATGTCCTGGCGCCTAAACGTCCAGGCGCCTAAACGTCCAGCGCCTAAACGTCCAGCGCCTAAACGTCCCGCGCCTAAACGTCCGGCGCCTAAACGGCGGCGTCCAAACGGCAGCGTCCAAACGGCGGCGCCTAAACGTCACGTACCAATAGACCTGCCGTGATTTGAGAGAACGCCGTTCACGGCAAAAGAATATAATAACTAATAATAAGTGCAGTTACGGCGTTTCTCGAATACAAACCTTTTTTCTCGGGGTTCGATGATTCCGGAGAACGTCGTAAGCACTTAGGGACCTCTCCGAAATAACGAAGGCTCGAAATCGCCGTCCAATAATTTTGGTAAAGTCCGTAACTGCCCGTTACGGCGTTTTCTCGAATTTTGACGTCACGTATTTAGTCTTCTCTGATTTACGCCTGCAGTTAACGGTCAGTTACGGCTCTCTTTCAAATCACAACTCGCCAATCTTTGCAGTCAACGGTGTTTTCCAAAAATTATGCAATAATTATTTTCAAAGTTATTAACAATTAAAAAAAATCATTTCAATAATCAGGTGTATCTTTTTTTCACGATTCCAACGATATAAAAAACTCATTTTTCGATTTTTGCGGTTAACGGTGTTTTTCCAAATCACGGCAGTAGTGTAGAACCTGCCTGATTTGAAATGCATTTGGGTCTATACATACATTTTATTTAAAAGAAGTTATTTTCCTATTTTCGCGAAAACACAGAAAAATCAGAAGTGAATTTTTGTTGCGGGTAATTTTCAAGTAGATAAAGTTGAATTTTTTCGGGTCGAAACAAAACAAGATTAAATGGAGTTGACATGGTAACCATTTCCTATGTGGTGGGTAAATCTGAACACGTGAAGTTAATTCTTGTTGCAGGTAAAGATTACTCTGAAATCGCTGTAAAGATTACATTCCGTTTTTTCTGTGAAATCACCCTATTCCCCCAGCTTTGAGAACATTTTGGGCTTTGAGGTCTGTAATTTTGAAAATGAAGTTTTTCGACCACCGTGGTAAAACCTGTTCAAATCAGTTACCAGATGAATAATTGCATAAAATCTCGTCGCATACAAAAGAGTCGTCTCTCGACTCATCTGACTCGGAAGATCCGATCCGGCGCCCGGCGTCGGTGGGTCGGTGGTGTCCACGACGCCGACGCCAGAGTCGTCGCCACTCCGCCCCCGCGTTGGCGGGTTGGCCGGCGAACAGCAACACTCGATCAATACACCGCTCCCGAATCGACGGTGGCATCAGGAGTGTTGCTGCGCGAAAGGCTTCTTTGATTCTGATTCTGATTCCCTCAATAGTCAATTCGCGTTTTATAATTCGCGACGTCGTCAGTGCTTCGATAAGCGACTCGGAAATGATATCAGTGATTATTTTTCAATTTTGCAGAACGTCACTTTTAGGAGGACCTCGAGGGAGCTCTTCGATGACCAGAACGATCATCCTCAGCTACCACTAGAACCCACCCTCGAACTAGGAATGGCTAAGGTAAGGGAGTGGAAAATTTAATCCTAAAATCAAAAAATCTATCATTTCCAGTCATTTTATCCACAATTCTCTCGAGTCAATCTTCCAGGGCAGTGGTTTTGCCCTGGTTCCATCAGGGTAAAATAATTACCACCGAATCGCGTGGCCGCACGAGGTTCTAGGTCGTCGTATATTACTACGTGTCCGATGGTACTTATACGAGTCGAGTATGTGCGAAAAATGGAAATTAGTTACGGGGAGAGGAAATTTTTTTTTCATTTATCTGGATCCTGGAGATCATCGGCTCTATTTAGAATTTAGAGATGGAGAATTTATTGGAAGAGGTGTTAGGAATTTTGATTGGCAATTATTGGACACGCAATATTAGGGTGCCCTTAATTTTTTCCTTTTGGTGAAAATATGCTGCCATAAATTTGCTTTCTTTTTAATGAATTGTTTAGAGATACCGCTAGGCCCTTTTAGGTCTGAAAATAAGTTTTCTTAATTTTCAATTTCTAAAAATTCAAAATTTTAGTCTTGAAAATTTTTTCACTCCTATACAAGTGTTTTTTATTTATTGAGGAATAAACCCTAAATTTTATAATTGCTGGAAATAAGAATTGTCAAAAATATGTATTTTTATCGTATTTCAAAATTCAAGAATATTGTCGTCCGTTATAAATATTTTTAATTTATTCTTTACGAGAATATACTCTTTATATTGTAGAAGAAATCCTGTGAATATTATTTCAGGAAAATGAATATTTAGGGGCCATTTCAGACCATTTGTAATGAAATTATAAGTTTTCGTATTCTAGGCCCAATAGTATCTCAAAAAAAATGTGTGTGGTCGCATAAAATGTAGGGCTCATTCCTCAATGAATAGCAAATACTTTTTAGGGATGAAAGAATTTTTCAGACTTACATTTTTTTTGATAATTGAAGACTATGAACATTCATTTTCAGACCTAAAAATGGCTGTATTTTCGCAGCAAAAGGAAAATAATTAGGGGGTAGCGTTTGCAAAAACTAAAAGCACTTTTTTTTGGCACCCTACGGAATATAACGAAACTTCTTTTCAGTTTCTATTTTTGGGATTTTACCCTCACGAAGTAGCATATTCCTAATTTGAAAATTGTTGATTTTATTAAAAATAATCTCGTTCCTCTGAAAATAATACAAAAGTTATTGATCAATTTTTTTAAATAATCACTTTCATTTGTTGAAACTAAAAAACTTAAATTAGAAACGAGTGTTTAAAATGATATAAAAGTGATGTGAATGTTTAATCTTAAATTAAGATCAAATTTGAAATTTTGGTTATTTATTTTTAAAATTATTTTTTCAATAATGTATCAGAATTAATAATTTAATTAAAATCTTATATAACCTTTCATTCTTCGAGACTTATCTTTAATTTGTATACAGCTCTTTTTCTTGTCTCACGAGACATTTGCACAAATTAGCCGATTTGTTTGCAAGAAAGGTCGCCTAACGACCACTTGATGTCATTCATATATATTTTAATTCTTTTATAGAATATGCATGTAGTACTTTTGCTAGTTGACATGCGCGGAACGCAATAGAAAAACGAGATGAATTGAGCCCAGAAGTCATTCTCGGGACTTTTACGTGAATGAAATTTCGACTTAGAGTTTTAATTTTTGAATTTTTTTAATAATCAATGAGTTAGGAATTTTGAGGATGTCACTGGAAATATTGTCAATCGCCCAGTGTCACGAGAAAATTGGAATTTGAATCATTTTATAGATGAGATTTTGTACAGGATTATTTTTGAATGTTTATCAGATTTCCAATTTAATCCAGGAAAACCTGAAATTGTCAGGTAATATTTTTTTAAAGTCCGGGAATTTTTTCGAGAGCGTGCTTAATTTTTTTTTAATTGCAATATAAAGTTGAATAACAATGATTCTTCATTTATAAAAATAGCTTCCCATTACTGTATTTAACTATTTTGTTGAAAATGATTTTTTTGGTTTAAAATTAATTTTTTTAACAGAAAATTTAACTATTCCAGTTGATAATTCAATTATTTTAGTTAAAATTTTATCTGTTTGGTTAAATAATAATTTTTTAAACTAAAAATTTAACCATTCAATTTTTGGTTAAAAATTTAATCATTGAAAATTCAATGATTCTAGTTAAAGATTCATCATTTCAATTGAAAATTCCTCTTTTTGGTTTAAAATTCATATATTTCATTTGAAGATTTATCATTTTAGTTGAAAAATGGTAATTTTTTTAAAAATTTAACTATATTTTTTTAATAGTTGTTTTTCGGCTGAAAATTATTATTTTTTGACTAAAAATGTAACTATTCTAATTGAATATTCGATCATTTTAGTTGAAATTTCATCTTTTTGTTTGGAAATTAATTTTATTAACTGAAAATTTAACTATTGAATTTTTGCTTGACAATTTATATTTTTTAGTTAAAAATTTGTCGTTTTTGGTAGAAATTAATTTCCTTGTTTGAAAATTCATTTTTTTGGTTGAAAATTCAAGTATTCCAGTTAAATATTCATCATTTTAAATGAAAATTCATCTTCTTGGTTGAAAATATTACTACTTGATTAAAAATTAAACTCTTTTGTTCAAAATTCATCTTTTTGGTTTAAAATTCATCTATTGCAGTTGAAGATTCATCATTTTAGTTGAAAATTCACCACTTTGTTTGAAAATCTAACTATTTTTTTTTTTAAATTATTTTTGTTTTGTTTTTGATAACTAGTTTTTTTTTTAAACTGAAAATGTAACTATTCTAATTGAATATTACATCATTTTAGTTGGAAATTCATCTCTTTGATCAAACATTAGTTTTTTAAACTGAAAATTCAACTATAGAATTTTTGTTTGGCAATTCATCTTTTTTAGTTGCAAATTTGTATTTTTTCGGAAGAAATTAATTTTTTTGGCTGAAAATTCACCTTTTTCGTTGAAAATTCAACTAAGCCAGTAAAAGATTCGTCATACTCTAGTTGAAAATTCATCTTTTTTCTTTAAAAATGAACCATTTCAGCTGAAATTCAACCTTTCAGCTGAAAATTAATCATTTTTGTTGAAAATTCATGAGTTTGGTTGCAAATTAATTTTTTTAACGGAAAATTTAACTATTCCATTTTTTGTTGAAAATTCAAATATTCCAGTTAAATATTCATCATTTTAGTTAAAAAATCATCTTTTTCGTTGAGAATAATACTACTTGGTCGATAGTTAAACTCTTTTGTTAAAAGTTCATCTTTTTGGTTTAAAATTCATCTGTTCCAGTTAAGGGTTCATCATTTTAGTTGAAAACTCATCACTTTGTTTGAAAGTGTAACTATTTTTTTGAAAATTAGTATTTCTTTTTGGATAATAAGTATTTTTTGTTGATAATTAGTATTTTTTGTTGATAATTAGTTTTTTTAAACTGAAAATGTAACTATTCTAATTGAATATTCCATCATTTTAGTTAAAAATTCATCTTTTGTGTTAAAAATTCAACTATTTGAGTTGAAGAGTCATCACTTTAGTTGAAAATTCATCATATTGGTTTAAATTAATTTTTTTAAACTGAAAATTGAACTATTCCATTTTTGGTTGAAAATTGATTTTTTTTTACTTCAAAATTTAAGTATTTGTTTGAAAATTCATCTTTTTGGTTGAATATTCGAATATTCAAGTTAAATATTTATCATTTCAGTGGCAAATTCATCTTTTTGTTAGAATTCATGTTTTGTATAAGAAGATAAAATAAAAATATGTTAGAATTATTATTATTCAAATGTATAGACTTTAGAGACGAATTCAAGAAATGATCAATTATGTTTTTAGTATCATTTAATTAATCGGTGGTCCTAATATATTTAAGAATATTTCGTAATATAATTTTTCAAAGCTTTCTAAATGAAACAATAATTGAATCCCTAGAAACTGAAAAAAAACATTAATTTATAATAAACTTGCGAAACTGTATACAAATTTCGAGTTGATTCTTTAAAAAAATTCGAAATATTTGTATATAGTTCCATACTATGAAAAATTTTACCTAAAAAAACCTGGAATTTATCAGGGAACTTTTTTCCAAGATTTGAGTAGAAACCCTGTGAAGATTTTTAGAAAGTTTATTAGCTACCTGTATGATTTAAAATAATTTATTTTTTTGTGTAGGTATTATCTTATGTGCAGAGAATTATTATAATGTGTAGATATGGAATTTTGTATGCTAATTAGAATGTGGACTTTTAAAATTCTGTTACCTCTGATTTTCTCTTTGCGGGAGCGGTTTCTGTAATCTCTCGAGCACTGGGGCACACCTGTTCGAAGCCCGCAGGTATGAGCAGAGTTGAATGTATAAACGAGTATTTACGAATTTAAAGGCGGAGCAGGATACAGTGAATAATTTTAAATTGGATAAAAATGTTTTTAATTATATTTTGTATTTATTACACCACTGAGTTTTAATTTCAAGCTATTCAGTATAATATTCAAATTGTAATTAACCATTTCACTTCATTTCATTGCATCGGATTTTTTATATTTCACGGGATTTTAAATGCTTTCAATGAATTCAATATAGGATTTGAAAAATTTCATGGGATTTTAAGCGATTTCTACGGCTTTCAGTAAAAGCGCAGTCTTTCAAAAGTTTAACGCAATTTCAAGGAATTTGATAGAAGATTTGAAAAGATTTCAGGAGATTTCAAGAAATTTTAGTAGATTTCAAGAGAATTTAAAGAATTTTATCAAATTTGAAGGCTTTACGACATTTGAAAGGTTAACATTTGAGGAATTAAATTCAAAATACATTCCAGGTCCCATAGAAGCCGGTCCTGTTTTGTGATTCCTAGAACTGCTGGCCCACGCAGATTCTCAGCGGGCAGGGCGAGAGACGGTTGCGACTCTCGCGTCGGAAGGGCCGCAGTCCGCGAGTACTCAGTCGAGTATATTACGCAATATTATGCATTCCAATTGGAAACGGTTCACGCGGCCCTGACTGTTTACATTGCGAGGGTACCGATTTAGTAACAAGGCCAGTGCGAGGCAACCCCGCAACTGTTATTGTATGTAAATGCCGATACGGTGCATTTGTTTATAAAAATGAAAGAAAACACCGAATGGCAAATTATCATTATTAAATATCACTCCTAATTTGAGTGAAATAAAGAGAAAAAACTATTTCTTTCTCCTTACAAATGTCAACGCTGTGCATTTGTTTATAAAATCAGGGTGTCTACCTGACCGGGAAATCAGAGAAACTGGGAAATGAACGAAAGTTTTGTTCCCTGAAAAAAAACCTGGAAATGACCGGGAATATGATTCAGTGACCGGGATTTTTCTCTCGAATGTACAAACCTCAGGGTACTGAGATGCAAATTAAAAGTGGTTTCATATATTTTATTACTCTAATTTTGAATTAGAATATAGGAAATTTGTGAAAAAATCATCATTCTCGCTGGGAATAGGGAATTTTCCGGAAGAATTACAATTCTGACTTGCAACAGTGGATTTTCTAAAAGAATTATAATTCTAAGTTGGGACAGGAGATTTCAATAAAGAATTATAATTTCGACTTTGAGACAGGGAATTTTCTAAAAGATTTATAATTTTGAGTTGATACAGGGAAAAAATAAAACAAATTTGAAAAAAATGTATTCAAAGAATTACAATTATCCTGACTTAGAACATGGAATTTTCGAAAAGAATTATAATTCTAAGTTGCGACATAGAATTTCAGTAAATTAATATAATTTTGTGTTTGGGACAGGGAATTTCTGTAAAGAATTATAATTTTTAGTTTTCGATAGGGAATTTTAGTAAAGAATTGTAATTTTGAGTTTGGGACAGGGCGAATATCAGTAAAGAAATATAATTTTGACATTTTGACATGGAGCGGAATTTTGGACAAGAATTTTAATTCTTTTTTTAAAAAAGGAAAAATATCCCGATTCAAACTCAGAATTTGTCACAATTTAAAACTTTCCTCTTCCAAATTTTGAAAAAAAGTATTATCATTTTATTTTGGAACAGGTTTTTCTTTATATGGAGCCAGAAATTTAAAAAAATAATTTTAATTCTGATTTATAATCAATTATTTTACAAAATCCTTTGTTCCAAATCTCAATTGTAATTAATTCTCATGACCAAAAATTATCTGATGTTCCAACTCAGACTTATATTTCTTTTCCAATTTTTCTGTTCCAAATCAGAAATCTTTTAATTCTTGTAAAATGGTTAAAATCTCTTGAAATCTTAAAAAATCTTTTAAAATTATACATATCTTTAGGACTCTTCCATACTGACAGGGAAAAATCAACAATTGACCGGGAGAAAACCGTGAAATTGCCGGGTACTTGAAAATTAACAAATAATATCGGATATGACAAATTTTCATTACTAAACATCACTGGTAATATAATGTGAAAAGAATTGAGAGAAAAAAAACGTCCTTCTCCTTAGTAATGCTGACACTCGTATTTATTGATATAATTTCTTTTTAAAATTAATGAATAAAATAAATGATAAATTTTCATTACTTAACCTTATGAATGCCAAAACTGTGCATTTGTTTATAAAATTAACAAATAATATCGAATGCAAAATTTTCATGTTCAACTATCATCTTGTCGGTAAAAGTAATTAATTTTAATGCTGAAATGAACTTTACAACCGAAAAGAATGCTTTTGTCTATCACATTTTTGTTTAAATCGTATAATTTATATGAAATAATAATGAATGTTGCTGCATGGAAATGTCATGGATTTCCCAACTAAAAAGACTGACATTGAAAAAAAATGTTTCGTCGACAAATGCCGAAATAATGCCTTTGTTTTATTATATTAAGAAAAATCATAAAAATTATCAATCAATTATGAATATTTTGCTGAAATTATTATGAAGTTCCTATAATTAAAAGATCTGTCATCGAAAAAACGAATTTTTCTCTCACCAAATGCCTGTATAATGCATTTGTTTATAATTTAACAAGAATAATTTTAAGAGAAGTCTTCTTTATTATAATATTTTTTCCATCCTTAGAAACTATATCATAGCAACAACAACAATACGTCTTGCAGTATAACCTAAAAAAACGTAAAGTTATTGAAAGTGATAGAAAACACACTTTCAACAAATATTTTGTTTATAAAATATTTTTTGTTTTTATTATTATGATAGAACATCTTTAATTAATGTTACTCTATGAAATGTAGGCGAATAAAACAATTTTCATATTATTGACGAGCACGGGGAACGCCAACTAGAAAAAATCGCCATTTTTTGTCATATTTGTTTATTTATAAAAAAATTGAAAAACTAAACCAAAAATCAGACTCGAAAACTCTGCAAAATGTTGTCTTTTCTTTCAAAGTTTTTACGTCCAAATCAGTCAATATTTGGGAGGAATCAAGAATTTACTATTCATAATCCACTGCAGCCTGCCATTTTTGATCGTTTTTGATATTTTTCTGTTTAAAATGCTCAGGGTTTATTCCAGCTGAGCGGCTTCAAATTTTACTCTAGGGAATTAATTATTTAAACAAATAGAACGTCAAAATTGGACATTTTACGAATATTTTTTTCCGAAGAAAAGACTTAAGAGAAGTTGCTATCTATCAGAATCATTGTAGATACACTTCTGAAACATAAATATTAAGTTTAAGATTGAAGATAATTGTTATAAATAATTTACATAACAAATTACTTTCATACGGTGCCCAAATGCAACAAACACTTTATCATGATTTGAAATGCCTACTCTCTAAATATGAATCAGTGAAAAATTCACTGATTGAAATAGTAGTTGGACATTTCACTGATTAATCAGTGATTCCGGACTTTTCACTAATCAATTCAGTAACACCAGAGTAAATCATGCGAGACATAACCTCTAAGTTTTAAAGTAAAGCGTTGTTGTTATTCTTTTACTTAAGTAGCAAAAGTAATTTGTTTAAGGAATACATTTTTGAATTTTCGGACTGTAAGTGTGCTGAATTTACTGCGGGAAAAATATACTTCAACTCCTATAAAAAGTAATTACTTGACGGGTGTGTACAAGATAGTTTAATCTTCAAAGTAAAGAAATATGTGAGGTTTTTTGTCATTTAGAAGCATCAAATCTTTTCACATTTTTTAATATTTGATTACATTTATGGGTTTTAAGTTTTTACTATGATTGTTTCATTGAATCTACTAAAATCTTATTTTATTATGACTGCTAAATTGACGTGGTGCAGTGCTGCCAACTCTCAAAAGTGAAACTTTCACTGAATGAATAAGTAACTTTTCACTGGTTGTCAGTGACCGGATTCTAGCTATTTGAATCAGTGAGATTTCATTGACAATCAGTGATTTTTCACTGATTCAGATTTAGAGAGTACATATCTCGTAAGAGTGGTATTTGGAATGGAAAATAACAATTAGTTAACAATTACCATTGTTATAAATATTTTAATAAACAAATTGTATTTTGTTTCTAAGCATTGTTTTTCTCATCTAATAATATTTTTTCAAATTTATTCTAAACTACGTATAATAAATAGCTGCAGAAAAAAAATTATTTTTTCTGATAAATCATGTTGCTATCTCACAAGCTTTATTTTATCAAGATTGTGTGGCACAACTCGCAATTGTTATTGTTATTAAAAATGTTTTAAATAAACAGTTATCTATAGCAATGTCACGTCTGAATAAACGGTTTTTTTGTGATGATTATTTTAATGCATCCTGATACATCCGTTTGGCACATGTTCCGATAACCTTCGGTTTTGCACATGTGTCTGGCCAGACTCCTGTATATTTCCATACAAATTTATAGAAATAAGGAAATATTGCGTTTTTGGAGGTGTATTGAAATTCATTTTCATAGCATGCAGGTATATATTTTTTCTATTCTCTCATTCCTACAGGCTTTCGCATATGTTTAATTACACTGTTAGAAAAATCTCTACTAAATTTAGTATACATGTAATGGAAGTAAGAATGCATAACATGAAATTAAATTTAGTATACCAGCGTACAGTAAATTTAGTATATTCATACTGAATTTAGTATACACGTATATGAAATTTAGTATACGCGTGTACTAAATTCAGTATAAATATACTAAATTTACTGTACGCTGGTATACTAAATTTAATTTCATGTTGTGCATTTTTGCTTCCATTACATTATACTAAATTTAGTAGAGATTTTTCTAACAGTGTACCTACTCAGGTAAAAATAAAAAATGTAAGGTAGAAAAACAAATTTTACATGTAAAGAATTTTTTTTCAATCCTTCTTACGCTTCATTTCGATCTATATTATTCTTATAAATGGAAATTATATAGATGAGGGAGAAGTAAGGAAAGGGAAGGGAGTAGAGAAGTATGGGAGTGGAATTAGCGGAATTAAAGGATGGAGAAGTGAGGGAAGTGATGGGATTGGAAGTGTGGGATTTGAGGGG
>CAKNYM010052111.1:75689-86498 GCA_932195095.1 Andricus curvator
AAAGTAGGAGAAGTGAGGGATGCAAACAATGTGAAGGGTTGGGATGTAGAGTAGGGAGAAGTAAGAGAAGTGAAGGGGGTGAGAAAGTGCGGGGGTGGGATGGGTAGGGAATGAATGAAGGGGAATTGAGGAGAGGGCAAGTAGATGAGGGAGAAGTAAGGGAAGGGAGGGGTGGAAAGTAGGGTTAATGAGGGGTAGGGCAGTGTGGGATGGGAAGTGAGTGATGTGATGGGAATGGTAATGGAAGCAGGAGATGTAAGGGTTTACTTTATAACGTTCACGTATGTGTATAGTTTAAATAAACATCCTTGTAATTATCCTTGTATGGCATTTATCCTTTCAATTTTTTCAAAAATGATAGCTAATGAAATTTTAGAAAAATTCAGAGAGTTTCAAGGCGCTAGCTCAATCAAATATACTAAAAAACAATTTAAATCTCAAAATGTGGACTCTGGCTGGACCCATGTGTGCCAAATGGAGGGTTAAATAAGTAACTTAGCCAGTAATTCTCAATTAATATTATTAGATATTAAATAATAATAGAAAATTGTAACTTTTATGAACAAAGTACTTAAGAAAAATTATTTGGTTATGAAAATAAGAGGTTTTTCACTATTTATATTTATGTGGAAATATTTTTGTAAAACGTAGGTAAACGTTGCATTTTGTTCTTCACAAGAGAGATAATCATTTTGTAGCATAAGTTCAATAATTGACGTTTTCTATGCAAAATTGATTTTATGTATCTTAGTTTTGGCTAGACTATATGCAGGTTTGTAGTATTTTCATTATTATTATTATTGAATCAAATTCATTGTTATTTATCATTCCTTTAAATAATAGTAATAAAAAGTTATTCCTTACTCTTAAACATAAGTAATTGAGAATTAGTGACAAAATTACTTATTTAAGTACCATTACTGAAAAAAATGCTTGCGAAATATTCAACTAAGTCATGTAGTTGAGTGGAAAGTAGTAAATCCAACTACTTTCTTATTTAAACTAACCATGATTGCTTAGTGGTTAATACCATTATTGCTGTAGTTAAAACATAGTAGTTCAAATTACTATTTTAGGTAGTTAAAAGGATAACAAGTATTAACCCTCAAACGGCACACTAGTGCGAATTCGCACCAGCAAAAATTTTAAAGCGCTGATATTCTTTCTAGAACTATTTTCAAGCTCCGTCCCCACTATGTTAAATATGTCCATACACCCGCAAATACACGACGCGTAAACAGATATTCATCCGCTTCCGATCAGCCGAGTAAGTCACTGTAAAAGTTTTAAGTGGTGCAAATTCGCACTAGTGTGCCGTTAGAAGGTGCCAAGTCGTGTTTTATCAAAAAATGCAAAACGTAGTTTCTTTGCCTGAAACAAGATCTTTCATAAAAAGGTGAGTTAATTTGTTCATAACTATGACTATAAATAAAAAGAAATATTATAAACAATAATAAATAACATTTCATATACCAATAAAAATATTGCATGAAAAGCACAAATTTTACAATTACTCACTATTGTTAGACTCTAAATTGATATGATAATATTTTTTCAACAATCTTTTTTTTATATTAAGAATTGCGGAGTAAGGACGTCGTTACAATTTGCGAACTGCTAGGACTATTCTACAGGCATTAGCAGAGGAGTCTGAAGACGATGTGCGTCGATCACAGAGCTTCTGTCTGCGTTGACTGAATTGATTTTAATGAATAATGTTCAATGATGTTTGTCATAAGAGTAATAGTTTCACAATAAAATAATGTTATTTTTTTCTAAAACATAGGTAGTGAAACTTTGTTCTTTTCTCTAAATATTCTATGTACTTTTACTCTTTCCTAACGCACCCTCAAATCGCACATCACCGCCCTGACACAGTTCACTGATCAATCTTTTTATCATTTAGCCACATGGAGAGCTTCACAAATTCATTATAAAATGAATATTTCCAAAATTTGACATGAAAAACACTATTTTTGCAATAATATGCTTGTATACTACAAAAATAACAATGTGTGCTGTCCTGCACTCGTGATATACTTCATACGAAAATACCGAAAATCTGACACATCGGGAAAAATACTTAATATAATTTTATCGGATTGACATTTTTTTTATGAAAGAAAATCCATTTAAATAAAGAATCGCGTTAGTTTCGTTTCAATATCTTCAATTTTGAAAAAAATATGTTTTTTTGTTGAAAATGTCTATTTTTCAAGAACACCTTTTTTTAATAACAATTTTTTTATAAGTTGATATAATTTTCAATAAATTTAAGCTGCCTTAATGGATTGGGCGAGAAATTTTACCCCAAAATCCTATATTTATACGGATATTTTGCACTTTATTTCCATCTTAAAATATTCAGCTGAAATCACAAAATCCCAATTCGCACTAGTGTACCGTTTACGTATGCTGGGTTGAAGTGTGCCGTTTGAGGGTTAAGTAGTAGAACTGACTACGTCGAAGTAGTAATATTAACTGAATATGTAGTAAAAATAACATGTGATTAACAGTAAAATAAAACGCAGTTCTGTCAGTAAACAGAAACAGTAGAAGTTACTACACCATAGTAGTAGGGGCAAAAGCGGAAAAAGTGGTAAAATCTACCATTTTTTCTTTAACCATACAACTACAGCTGGGATTATTAATACTTTTAGTTGAAACAGTTACACTACTTTCAAAATGCAACTAACTGTGGAAAATGAGTAACAATAACTGATCTTCGTTGTTAAGTTAACAAGTCGGAAACAGTAAACTGAACCGCAGCTCTGTTGGTAAAATGGAAGTAGTTACATTTACCATACAACAGCAGTTGAGCCGAAAAATAGTAAAATGTATTATCTTTTTGCTAACACACAGCCATAGTTATGTTTAGTAACATTTTTAGATGAAAAAATTTACCAACTTTGTTAAGTTTATATTTTAATTATTGCCCGATATTTTTAAAACTATAATTCAATTCAGCCACGTATGAAATATGCTAAATGTGCCCTGAAAATATGAAATGCTAAATGTGACACGTACTGCGCTTGCGCTATGCTAGGGCGCTCTGGAAGGTCTTGACTTGCAACGGTCTTGCCGGTCGGCTTTTCTTCGCGTGCGGTTCATGAGATTGGAGACCACGCCACGTTTAATAAATTCGTCGCTTTCAAGTGAAAAAGTTAAAAAAATATGCAGCTACAAGTGCGAAAGACGTCGAGGTTTCTGAGGTCAAGCTTCCCCAGGACCAGAGTAGCGAACAGCCAAATAATAATGCGTTACCGGCTCCAGCACGTGCTCCGATACCGCTAATTGAAATAAACATTTGTTTCTTTCGAACATATACGATTTCCTTTATATTCGGAGTATCCTTATTGTACCTATAAATATTCATAGTTTCTTATAAGTATAGTTTACTACACAAATTATATTTGGGCAGGGAACAAAGAAATCTTGATATTGACTAAAAAAATATTGCATAAAGCAGTATTCAAGTTAGTTAATCCTGCTAAGAAAATCAATCAGAATGACTGTTTACTTCGTTCACTTTAACTACTTTCCTTACAGTTCACTTAACTACAAGAATTACATTGGGGCGTCAGGTAACTAAGAAAAGTAGTTGGATTTTCTAAGAAAATATCAGTTAAAATAACTAAAGAATTGGTTAAACTAACTAAGAAAATTAATTAAATCAACTGTTAACCTTAATTACTTTAACTACTTCCTTACAGTTTACTTAACAACAAAAATTACATTGGGGCTTTAGGGAACTAAGAAAAGTAGTTGGATTTACTACCTAAATCTTACTTGTTCCAATTCTCATTGACTTCAGTCAAATCAACCACAAATATTAGCTACAACGACTGCTTTTCTTACTTCACTTAACTATATATCACATAATTAGTTTGACTACAAAAGTGACATTGGGGCCTTAGGGAACTAAGCAACTTAGTTGAAAAGTAGTCAAATCTACTAAGAATTTTTTTCAGTGTATCAAGATGCATTGAAATAATCCTTAAAGTAACCGCTGATTCAGACGTAATATTTTTATAGATGCCTATTTATTTAAAATATTGTGAATAACAATAAAAATTGCGAGTTCGTGCCATTTTTTCTTGATGAAATATAATCACTGAGACAGCTGCAACATGATTTAGCAGAAAAATTCATTTTTTCCCAATGAAAAGCGCTACATTTTTTTACTTATTTATAATATTGTTATTAACAATACAAATATTTAACATTTATATTTTTTTGGAGCTATTCATTTCAATTTAGAATTAATTTAAAAGTTTTTTGATGAGAGAAACAATACTTCGAAAGAAAAAAATAAATTTGTTTATTAAAATTTGGAAAAGAATGTTAATTGTTAACCAATTGTTATTTTCAATTCTAAATACTAATCCTACAAGATATTTAAATATTTTAAATGAAGACAAAATTTTTTGTTGCGGTTGAGCACCGTATGAAAATAATTATTGTTTATATGAATTGTTTATAACAATTGTTTTAAGTCTTAAACTGAATATTTATATGTTTCTGAAGTGTACTTGCAATAATTCTGGTAGCGACTTCTCTTAGGTCCTTTCTTCGGAGAAAAAAATGATATTCCTAAAATGTCAAATTTCGACGTTCTATTTGTTTAAGTAATAAATTCCACAGTGGGAAATAAAAAAAATTGGGTCTGAATTCGTTTTATCGATTTGGACAAAAAAAATTGACAAAAAGCTGATAAAATTTCTAAGAGAGTTTTCAAGCCTGATTTTTGAATTAGGTTTTCAATTTTTTTTTATAAATAAACAAATATGACGAAAAAATGGTCATTTTTTCTATTTGACGTTCCTGGTGCTCGTCAATAACAGGAAAATGGTTGAAATCGCCTCAATTTCATAGAGTAACATTAGTTGAAGATGTTGCAATATTATATAATAAACAAAAAAAATTTTATAAACAAATTATTTGTTGAAAGAGTGTTTTTTAGGATTTTCCATAATGTTACGATTTTTTAAGTTATATTGAAAGAACTTTGGATAAAAACAATATGAAGATGAAGAAACTTTCATCTTGAGATTATTATTGTTAATATTGTAAACAAATTTAATAAACAAATGTATTAATCAGGCATTTTTCGACAGAAAAATTCGTTTTTTTCTGTGTCATTTTATTAAATTAGGAACTTCACGACAATTTCTGCAACATTCATAATTAGTTGATCAATTTTATAGTTTTTTAAACAAACTTAATAAAAAAATTGCATTATTGGGGCATCTGTCGACGGAAAAATTCTTTTTTTTTCGATGTCAGACTTTTTAATTGGGATCTTCATAATAAATTCAGCAACATTCATGATGAGTTGATGAATTTTATGATTTTTCTGAACAAGTTTAACAAACAAATGCATTATTCGGGCATCTGCGGACGGAAAAATTCGTTTTTTCGATGTCAGTCTTTTTAATTCGGAACTTAATGATAATTTTAGCAAAATTCATAATTAGTTGATAAATTTGATGTTTTTTTAAGAAAATTGAAGAAAAAATGCATTATTTGGGCATCTGTCGATGGAAAAATTGTTGTTTTTTTTCGATGTCAGTCTTTTTACTTAATTATAATTGCAGCAACATGTTGATTTCCACTGATCCAAAAAGAGTGTATCATAGACAAAAGTGGAAGAAAAAGGTCATTCTACTCGATCCTGAAGCTGCAGGCTTATTAAAAGAATGTAAGTAATGAGAAACTTAAACTGAAAGGACTGAGATTAAAGAAAAAAAACTTTTTCGTCGACAAATACCCAAATAATGGATAAGTTTATTATATTTGTTTAAAACATCATAGAATTTATGAACTAAGTATGAGTGTTAATGAAATGATCATTAAGTTCCCAATAAAAAAGACTGATATAGAAAAAAAGAACCAATTTTTCCATTGACAGATGCCCGAATAATGCATTTGTTTATTAAATTTGTTTAAAAAATCATAAAATTTATCAACAAATTATGAATGTTGCTGAAAATGTCATGAAGTTCACAACTAAAAGGACCGGCATTGAAAAAAACGAATTTTTCTGCCGACAAATGCCCGAATTTGTTTATTAAAGTTGTTTAAAAAATCATGAAATTGATCAATAAATTATGTATTTTGCCAAAATTATCATGAAGTTTCTAATTTAAAAAAAACTGAACAAATTTCTTCACCTTTATATTGTTTTTATCCAAAGTTCTTTCAGTATAACTTAAAAAAATGTAAAAAAATGGAAAATCGTAGAAAACATTCTTTCAACAAATAATTTGTGTATAGCATTTTTTGTTTGTTCATTATATAATATTGAAACATCTTTAACTAATGTTACTCTATGAAACTTAGGCGATTTTAACCATTTTCCTGTTATTGAAGAGCACCGGGAACGTCAAATAAACACCAAATAAACGTCAAATAAATCCTCGGCAACCTCACGTAATCCAGTATACAGATTTTCGAAATTAGAAAAAATCCAAATTTTGAATTATCTCTACAACGATCAGATGTACGTGAGAACTCAGTAAATTTTAAGGGTTTTGTGGAAAGGGTTTGTTTTCGACCAACTCGAACTAACACAATCAAAAGATTTTTAAATACCAAAAAAAAAACTAACATTTTGAGTTTTCTTTGAAAATGATGATAACCGTAAACAGATTATAAATTTTTTTTTAAATCTAAAATTTGAATCATCTTGAAATCGGTCAGAGATTTGTAAAAACTAATAATTACAAAGAACTCAAACTAACCCAATAAAATTTTTTTTTAAATTCAACACAATAATACAAATTAATTTTTCACAAAAAGTTGAATTTTAAAACCAAAAATATGCATTTTCCATCAAAATAATTGAATTTTCGACCAAAAAAAAAACGAGAAGTGAATTTTCAACTTTAAAAAATCAATTTTCTAACAAAAATGGAATAGCCAAATTTTCAGTAAAACAATTCATTTTCAACAAAAAACTAATTTTCAACAAAATAGTTAAATTTTTAACTAAAGAAACTTATTTTTAACTAAAATAATGAATCTTTAACCAAAAAAAAAAATTTTTAATTTAAAAAAACTAATTTTCAATCACAAAAATGAATTTTCAGGCAAAAATTTTAATTTTTTAAAAATACATGACTTTTGAAACAAATTTAAAATTTGTAAAAGAATCTTCAACCAAAAAGGTTAATTAGTACAGAATATTAATCTTCTTGGTGACTTATTCACCATTTTGGTTGAATATTCATTCATTTTGTTAAAAATTATAGAAATTTTTATCTTAATAGCTGAATTTTCAAGTGAAGAAATTAGAAAAATTCCGTTTTACAAAAAAAAAACGAATTTTCAACAAAATAGTTAAATTTTTAAGCAAAAAAATTATTTTTAAACTAAAATAATGAATCTTCAACAAAAAAAAAATGAATTTTTAACCCAATAGTTGAATTTTCAATTGAAAGAAAGGATTTTGTACCAAAAACAAATTTTCAACAAAATAGATGAATTTTCAACAAAATAGTTAAATTTTCTACCAAACAAATGAATGTTTGACAAAAAAAAAGGGAATAGTTAAATTTTCAGTAAAAAATTTAATGTTCAGACAAAAAATTAATTGTCAACCAAAAAAGATTAATTTTTTACCAAAAAACATCAATTTTTAACAAAATAAATGAATTTTCCACAACAAAAAGTGAATTAGTCACCAAGAAGATTAAGATATTCTACCATAAAAGACATCGTTTCAAAAAAATACAGAAATTTTCAACCAAATAGCTGAATTTTCAATATAAATGTTAAATAAAACATGGAATAGTTAAATTTTCAATAAAAAAGTTAATTTATAATAAAAATTTCAAAAAAATAGTTGATTTCTGAATTAACAAGTTATCAAATCAAGATATATTGGGACAAAAATCGTGGAACCAATGAAAAATTGACAGAATGATTTGAGCAAGAACTTATTTAAATACCTTGTAAATTCCGCACATTTTTCTGTTTTTCTAAAATGTATTCATATTGAAAAATGATAATTTTTAATAGAACTAGCAAAGATTAACCGGTTGTGGTAAGTTTTGGTTTTCAAAATTATTATTTAAATGTAAATAGTGCAATGAAAATATGCAACAATGGTTATTTTTCTTTTATTGTAAAAATACCATTTTGACTGTTATTTAACAATAATCAGGAATTTTTCTCAGTTTAAACATGAACATAAATAATGGGACATTTTTCTTAATCTTGAAGGTTAAAAATAAAATTTTTATATAAAAATAAACAAAATATTGGAAAATGAACCGAGTTTTTTTCTAAAGAAAGGCTAATTATTATTGTTCTAGTACTAACAAAAGTAATGAACATTTTTCGCCAGTTTTCCAGATAGTTAAGATTATCTACTGTAAATTATTATCTACTGTAGGGTAGTTTCTCCTACGTTATTTTGAACCAAAAGTCATTTATTTCCCACTGTGGGGCGTTTGAACCTGAGGAGCCGGTATTGGGCGCAAGGTGGCAATATGCACTCGGCACGTGACTTCAGTACACTTGTTTATATCTACCTACGCCTCTGCGTTTCCCATGCACCCACACTCATATCTATTGCTGTTTACGCGGCTTACTGCTACGCATAGGTTATTAGGGTTCCGGGGCAAAGCCAAACGGAAGGGGCAGTACAGGATCGGGGGTTGGGGGGGGGGGAGTGAACACTGAACACTGGCACTTGTCAGGAGCGCCCGCACGGATTTACGGGCCGCTGAATGCAAAAAGCAGAGGGTATTATCGCTCTGCGGTGGATCCGCAAAGGCTGCTCAATCCGCTAGTGGCTACTTGGCCACTTGGTACCAGTTCACCACTCCCGCGGTTCTCCACTTAGCTGTTATCTTTATTTCATTTCATTTTTTATTATTTTTTTATTTATTTATTAAAGCCTCACTCAGATGAGCGACTGCTCCCGAACACTCGCGAAGAGTGAATGTTACTCGTGGTCTGGCTTTTGACTTGAGAGCCAAGATACCAGAACCACTAGCTAGTTCCATCGAGTGGATCTAGGTCCGAGAGTCTAGCTGCAGAGACGACGATAGACGATAGTTGAATCGGTGGCCTCCGCGAACGCGGGAGTAAAACGGAGAACGTCCGCATGCCGCTTACGATGTGATTGATCGTCAAGGGAATTTTCCGAAAAGAAAAGTAACGGCATTTCAAACAATAACTGGATTGGATATGGATAGTTGGATACTTGATTAGCAGGTAGTAGTCATTAGTGATTATATTACTGATACAAATTTAGCGGGTCAGTTATGTGGGCGTGCGAGTCGTGCCAGATAGGCGAATTTAGAACTCGGGTGTTTTTATTTAGCAGTAGAATTAATATTCTAGTTCTTTTTTTTTGTGTGTTTGGGGTTTTGCTTGATTCTTTATAGTTCGGTATTTAAGGAAGTGAGAAATCTCTAGTTCGATTTTGGCGCTTCAACGTTGGAAATTGCTAATTGGGAGATTCTGCACATGTGAGAAAAGCGGAACGGTAGCCACCTTGCGGTGGGATTTTGAAACTTTTTTTCTGTGAAATCTTTGGAATGCTGGATACTTTAACTTAGGGAGAATTAAAGTGAGATCTTTAAACAGGGTGGCCGTGTGTTAGGGAAAACCTGAAAATTAGGGAAAAGTCAGAGATTTTGTAAAAAACCTTGCAAAAGTGAGGGAATTTCTATGAGGGGCACTTTAAACAACTAAAGGGTGGTAGTACAGAACTGGATGACCAAAATTTTTTCCGAAAATAGGTTTATTACATAAAAATTTCTTACAAAGCAAATACGCCTTTTGTTAATATGAGTTGTTCAAATAATCATTTCTTAGTAGAGTAATAAAAAATAATAATTTAAAATTTAGTCAAAATTTTAGCATAGAATTTGAGTTTAGTAACAACTTTGTTTGGATCCCTTCAGAATCGATATTTCGTGAAATCATTATTGTTTATTGAAAAAAAATATCTTGTATAAGCCTTTATTTTTTGGTATCAAGCATTTATTATTTTTATACAGCGTCCCTATATCTCGGAAGAAAGTTTTTATTATTGTAAAATGTTGAAAAATCGATTTTTATTTTCTCCCGAAATCCGCTTTTCAAAACCTGTAAAATTGTAATATCAAAATTCTTGGACAATTTACTCTGAATTAGTTAATTTTTTTGGATCAAATCTTTTTCACCGCATTCAGAAATTTAATATCTCGGGCATAAGTTTTAAGTTCTATTGAAACTGATAATTTTACATTTTTATCGGAATCCGCAGCCGAGCCTTTTAATTTGTGGTCTGTGTAACTTTGAGATTGTCAGGTGACACATCTATTTCCTCAAAACCGGATAACTTTTTCTGATCAAATTTATCAGGACTTGAATCAGTAACACATCATCTCGGAAGTGGATTTTTGTCTTATTTTTAAGTGGTGATGTCGAGGATAATAAATTTAAAATTTTCATTTAATATCGATTTATTCCGTTTATAAAATATTCTTTGTTAAAAATTGTTCACGATTAGGATTCTTGTCTCTGAATATTAATGGTCAGGGAAAAATTACGGAATTTTGAAAATAAAGTTTTGCGGCTATAATATTCTTTTCAGTAATTTATTTGCCTTATAGTTTTTTTTGCAGTTGCTTCCTCCTGACGATTATATTTTTAGTTTAAAATATTATTTGGATAAAAATGCAACTGTTTTCTTGAAAATTAATCTTCCTTGGTTGAGGATTCAACTATTTTGTTCAAAATTCGTCTTTTTTGGTCGAATTCGACTCTTTTTGATGAAAAATAAAAATATTTTTTGTTTGAAATATCAAT
>CAKNYM010052111.1:86508-114038 GCA_932195095.1 Andricus curvator
ACTCTTTTTGATGAAAAATAAAAATATTTTTTGTTTGAAATATCAATTATTACAATATCCGTTGAAATTTTATCTTTTTTGTTTGAAAATTCGACTACTCGGTTCACGGTCGAATCACTATGATAAAAAATCTTTTTTTGTTGTTGAAGATTCCTCATTTTAGTTGAAAGTTCATTTCCTTGGTTGAAAATTCGTTTTCTTAGGTTGAAAATACTATTCCAGTAGAAGATTCACCTTTTTATTCGAAAATTCATCTCTTTTATTTAAAGTTAAACTACTTTTTCGAAAATTAATCTTTTTTAATTGAAAATCCAACTACTTGTGTAAAAGTTGAACTACTTTGTTAAAAATTTATTTTTTGGTTGAAAAGTGCAGCTCTTTGGTTAAAATTTTAATATTTTGTTGAGAAAACTTTTTTTGTTGTTTAAATATTTATGTTTTAAATGAAAATTTAACTTTTCTGTTTTTTGTTGAAAATTGATATTTTTTGTGTTAAAATTCGTCTTTTTTGATAGAAAACTAATTTTTTTTATTTGAAATTTCCCGTTTTGTTGGTTAAAAATTCATATTTTCGGGTAGAAAATTCCATTGTTTTACAGAAAATTCGTCTTTTGGCGTAAAAATTCAACAATTGGGATGAATTTTTTGTATTTTCTTGTCTAAAAGATCTGTATTTGTTGAAAATTCGTCTTTTTGTTTGGAAAATTCATCATTTTATTTAAAACTGTATACATTTGGTTGTAAAGTTAAATATTTCGTTAAAAATTCGATTTTTTTGTTGAAAATTATTTTTTTTTACTGCCAATTAAACTTTCCCACTTTTGGTTGAGAAGTGATCTTTTTTAGTAGAAAATTCAACTATTTGGTTAAAAATTCATGTATTTTGTTAAAAATTCGTTTTTTTTTTGTAAAAAATTAATCTTTTTCGTTGAACATTCGTCTTTTCGGTTTTAAAATACATCTCTTTTGGTAGAAATTTCCTCGTTTTTGGTTGAACTATCAACTATTACATTTTTTGTTAAGAAGTCTTCTTTGTATGTTGGAAATTGAACTATTTGGTTAAAAATTCAACTATTTTGTTGAAAATGCAACGGTTTTCGGTCAAAGTTTATTATTTTTTTATTAGAAATTTGACCATTTGATTGTAAATTCATTTTTGTAGGTTGAAAATTCAACAATTTGATTAAAAATTGACATATTTTGTTAAAAAGTCATCGTTTTTGGTGGAAAATTCAACTTTTTTGTTGAAAATTCATTTTTCATTCTTATAGGTGAAAAATTCAACAATTTGGTTAAAAATTCAAATATTTTGTTAAAAAGTCATCGTTTTTGGTGGAAAATTCAACTGTTTTGTTGAAAATTCATTTTTTATTCTTGTAGGTGAAAAATTCAACAATTTAGTTAAAAATTGAAATATTTTGTTAAAAAGTCATTGTTTTTGGTGGAAAATTAAACTTTTTTGTTGAAAATTCATCTTTCTAACTATCCTCAAATTTCATTCCTTCGCGGCGAGAATCGCTTTGTAGAATCATTTTGCTTGCTCTCGGGTTTTCTCGCTGACCAGCTGTGATCAAATTCCAAGCATTTTGTTGGCATTTTCAGGCCTCATGAAGAATTGTGAAGATTCCTCGAAAAAGGTTGCACAATACGAAATAGTTTTCAAGGTACTTACTACAGTTGATGGCACTCTTTCTTATCGGAAAAAATGAATAGCTTATCAGCACGTAAAATATTTTGTCATTTTTACAAGGCCAATGAAGTTTCAATTTGTGTAATTTCCTTAACTTTCAGCAAACAAGTGGGAGATAATGTTTATGAAAAAGTAGAAAAAATTATTCTTTCAGATATTTAGAAATTATTCAATAATTTTATGATAATAAGCGCCTTGAAAGTCCATTATTTTCCTTTTAATGAATTATCTCCGAGTGAAAAAAACTCATAATCACCTGGGAATAGTCACGCCCTGAATTTTTGTCATTACCACAAATTCACATCTCACATTTATGGAAAATTTAAAATATTACAAGTAGATATAATATTATTATTTTCATATTAATGGTATAATAATAATATTAAAATATCTGCAAACTTTATTAAAATGAACACTGTTGAACGCCTTGTGAATAAAAAATATCCAGGAAGCATATTCTGCAAAGTTTAAAATAAACTAAGCAATAAATCAGAGCTTAGATAAAAGTGTTGACATTCTGCAGAATATAACCAAGGAATGAAAATCGATTAACTATACTATGAGGCGTAAACCGTTGTCCTTATCTATGCATGAAAAAAGTATGAAGATAAAATATAACGTTTTTGCAAGCCGATTTTAAATGAAAATAATGAAATTCTGGAAAATAATTACATTTCTGATAGGTATTATACATTTTTTCAATTTGCCATTAGAATCTAGCAATAAGGAATACATGAAAAGTCTCTGAGAAAAGTTAGAAGCTTATTGATTAATAAATAAAATTCTCTTCTTTAGCGATGTTTTTCAATCGATTCATTGACTATTGATTGAGGTTGGCCTGTATAATACGTAACTTAGCTGGTTGTTCAACCTTGACTTACGACAGTATCGTTTGTTAGTGCGTATTACGTAGTAAAAGTAAATTTGCAAATTTGCAGTCCTTAAGCAATCTTTAATAATTGATTTTGTGAAAAAGAAATTTTTTCTTCTAAAAATATTTTTTAATCGTTTAATTTTTTTATTTTGAAGGCTGGACGAAATACTTCGTGTGCAAGAAATAAAAATAAAAATTTGATTATATATTTGAGGTTCAGAAGGATATTTAAGATTTCACTCTCTTTCCCGTATTCCTTTTTTCGCTGCATTAATTAATAGAACCCAATAAGAAAAGCCAACTATTTTTCCTTAAAGTTAAGTATTTATTTAATATTTTGTTACAAATTCAACAATTTTGTTAAAAACTCATTCTTTTTGGTGGAAAATTTGTCTTTTTTGGTTGAACATTCAACTATTTGGTTCAAAATTCATGTGTTTTGTAGAAAATTCGTCTTTCTCAATTGCAAATTTAATAATTTGGGTTGACATTTTTTTTCTTTTAGGTCTGAAAAATCTTTTTTGGTTGAAAATTTGTCTTTTTGGTTTGAAAATTCATCTCTTGGTAGAAAAGTAATCTTTTTTGTTTGAAAGTTCGTTCTTTTTAAAGTCCACTATTATATTTTTTGGTTCAAAATTTATCTCTCTTAGTTGAAAATGTAATTATTTTGTTGAAAATTCATTTAATTGGTTAAACACTCATCTTTTTTGGTTGAAAGTTGAACCTCTGTGTGAAAAATTATTTTGTTGGTTTAAGATTCGCCTCTTTTGGTTGAACATAAACCATTTTATTGAAAGTTAAAATTTTCGTAAAAAATTTATCTTTTTGTTGAATATTAATCTATTTGGTTAAAAATTAAAGTTTTTTTTTTAAGATTCATTATTTCAGTTAAAACTTCAATTCTTTGGACAGAGTTTTTAATATTTTGTTGAAAATTGATCTTTTTTAGTTTAAAATTCAACGCCTTGTTGGGAAATTCATTGAAAATTCGTATTCTTTTTTAGAAAATTAATCTCTTTTGGTTAAAAATGTAACTGTTTGAAAATTAATCTGTTTTGGTTGAAGATTCAACTACTTTGTTAAAAGTTCATTTTTTTGGTTAAAAATTCATCTCTTTGATTGAAAATTCGTTTTTCAATTTAAAAATTCATTTTTTAAACTGAAAATTTAACTATCCAATTTCTTGTTGAAGATTGTTATTTTTTATTTAAAAGTTCATGTATTCTGATGAAAATTCATCTTTTTTGGTGGAAAAGTCAACTATTTTGTTGAAAATTCCACTATTTGGTTGAAAATTCGTCTTTTTCGGCTGAATTCAAAACTATTTTTTGTTTAAAATTGAAATCTTTTTTGGTTGAAGTATCAACTATTACATTTTTCGCTGAGAATTCCTCCTTGTTGGTTGAAAATTCAACTACATAATTGGTTGAAAGTTAATTAATTTAACTGAGAATTTAACTATTCCATTTTCAGTTGAAATTTTTTTTTAGTACAAAATTCATGTATTTTGTTTAAAATTCGTGGAAAATCTGTCCTGGTTAAAAATTCATCTTTTTGTATTGAAAATTCACCCCTTTTGGTAGAAAAATCAACTATTTGGTTAAAAATGAACTTTTTTGATGAAAATTCAACTTTTTTGCAGACAATTCGTCTTTTCTGCTTGAAATTTCAAAAATTTAATGTAATTTTTTTTAACTAAAAAATCTTTCTTGTTTGAAGATTCAAATAATTGGTTGAAAAGTAATCTTTTTAGGTCGAACACTCAACTCTTTTATTAAAAATTTGTCTTTTTGGGTTGAAAATGTGTCGCTTTTGGTAGAACATACATCTTTTTTTTGTTGAAAATTCAACTATTTTTGTAGAACATTCTACTATTTGGTTCAAAATTAACTTTTTTAATTGAAAATTCAACTTTTTTGTACAAAATTCAACTGTTTATTCAAAAACAAATTTTTTTTGTTGAAACTTAATTTTATCGGGTTTAAAATTGAACTATTTCGTAGAAAATTCGTCTTTTCGGCTTGAATATTCTACAATTTGATTAATTTTTTTTTCTTTCTAGATTGCAAAATTTTTCTTGGTTAAAAATTCATCACTTTTGGTAGAAAATAAATTTTGTTGTTGTTAAAACTTCAACTATTTTGTTGAAAATTCCACTATTTGGTTGAAAATTCGTCTTTTTGGGCTGAATTCAAAACTATTTTTTGTTTAAAATTGAAATCTTTTTTGGTTGAAGTATCAACTATTAAATTTTTCGCTGAGAATTCCTTCTTATTGATTGAAAATTCAACTACTTGGTTGAAAGTTGTTTTTTTTTTTAGTACAATATTCATGTATTTTGTTGAAAATTCGTGGAAAATTAATCTTCCTGATTGAAAATCCATCTTTTTGTATTGAAAATTCAACTATATGGTTCAAAATAAACTTTTTTGATTAAAATTCAACTTTTTTGAGGATAATGTGTCTTTTCTGCTTGAAATTTCAACAATTTAATTTAATTTTTTTCTTGACTAAAAAATCTTTCTTGGTTAAAAATTCAACTAATTGGTTGAAAAGTAATCTTTTTAGGTCGAAATAACTCAACTCTTTTATTAAAAATTTGTCTTTTTGGATTGAAAATTCATCGCTTTTGGTAGAACATATCTACATCTTTTTTTATGAACAAAATTGAACTATTTGGTTCAAAATTAACTTTTTTATTGAAATTTAAACTTTTTTGAAGAAAATTCATCTGTTTATTCAAAAATAAATTTTGTTGTTGAAACTTCATTATTTTCGGATCGAAAATTCAACTATTTTGTAGAAAATTCTTCTTTTCGGCTTGGATATTCAACAATATTCCATTGATTTTTTTCTTTCTTGATTAAAAAATCTTTCTTGGTTGAAAATTCATCGTTTTTGGTTGAAAATTCAACTATTTTGTTGAAAATGCAATATATTGAGACTTGAAATCTTAGGAATATGTTACCTACATTAATTTTTTTTAAAGAATTTATACCCCTATTTTCGTCAAAATATCACCCAGTTTCACCTGTTATGGTGGCATTTTGGGCTGTGAAGTCTGATATTTGAATGCTAAGAATATCAACTTGAACATTGTACAGCATTTTAAAATTTGCCTGATTTCAAGATAGATAGATATAGCTTCATTTATTTTATTGAAGGGTTTTCAATTTTTATATCTTTGCTTTTGAAAGATTCATTGCTTAGCCGTATTCATATTTGAATACTTTGTATTTTAGGGTCGACATGCGTGTGCTAACGTGGATAGTGTGATAAAGTGAAAATTTAGAACGAAAAACAAATTAGTTAATAACTTTTTTTATTACATCATAATGATTATGTCTCTTATTATTTGTAGGAAAAAGATGGCTGTCATTAGTTAGTGCTTTACTCAATTATTTCGAAAAAAACTGAAATACTTTTAGAAAACTTCAATTCATAATTGTATGTCATCTGGTCTTTTGATTTAAATTTATTCTACATAAAGCACCTTTTGTTGAATTTTTTCAAGACTAAAGGAAGAATTATTGGAAGATATTATATTTTTCCTTGAATATCCAATTATTCTTCAAAATTTTGATTTGTTCTTCTTTTTCATTACAAAGTACGAAAATCTGCCAATAGTTCGAGGTTAGTTGGAGATGTTAATGAACCTAATTTTTCAAATAATAATAATAATTGGTAAATAAAATTTTGATACATACATTATATGCATAAAAATATTCTTTAATCAATTTAGAAATCATAAAATTTAAAAGGGGTAAGTTTTCCAATATCACTGAGCCATGATTCAAAATTCAAATTTTCATTAATATTCTTATAAATGACCAAAAATTGAAAGAAAACATACATAATAAGAATCAGTGGACATACTAGCAAAAATTAAAAATATTTCTTCAGGCAAGTCTTTGTTAATTAAAAAAGGGGACAATTAAAAATAGAAAGTCCAAAGATAATTTTGGCAAAATTATAAACAAGAATCTTCTCAAATATTTTTAATATCATTAATCAAAGTATAACTTTGTAATTTCGTATTACAATTACCCCTATCGAACCTATATCTTGTTTGTCTTATATCTTGTGGACTTTTTTAAGATTATTTTTTTAAAAGTGAATTTCTTCTTTAAAGAAATATTGATGTAGCATGAAGCACTGAGTGCACTTGTCAAAAGGTAGAGCAATTGCGTGATAGAGACGTAAAGGAAAGTTGATGATAGAGGTAGAGAAATCCGTAGAAACTAGTTGATGGATGATTTTTGATCCTACTTCTTTCGAAGATAATAGTCGCTTAGTGTCGAGTCGAGTTTGAGAGATAAGTAAAGGAATTTCTTCTCTGCTCCACCTGTCTGTCACTTAAATTCGTGTCCGTTCTGTGACGCCTTTTCCACTAAAACCATAATCGGGTCTAAAATAACAGACTACTTCCCCATTATCCAAGATGATTGATCTCCAATTCCAACATTCTTTTGGTTCAGGTTGTGAGTCGAGATTTTAGATAATAAAATGAGAATATTAAAAGGGATCGACTTTTTGTGGAGTTTCAAGGGTTTGGAATTTGGATTTTAATAAATATGGAATTAATTATCTCCCTTTCAAATCTAGAACTTGTAAACATTCAGTTGGCCTCTTTATATTCAATTTCCCGTGAAAATTCCTTACGTAGATAAATATTTTTCTATTTACAGGGTGTCTATTCACCGGGAAAATCTGGAAATGTCTGGAAATTTTGTTGGCCAGGGAAAGACAGGGTGTTTTCTTGAGGGTGCCTAAATTTGTTTAAAAAATTGTAATTTTACATTAAAAAACGTTGTTTTTTCATTTGCAAACGTACTGCATAGTTCGAAATCAAAAAGTGTGCAGTAGGAAATTAACTTTATTTTCTAAGAAAAATTTTCTGTTTTCTGAGCTAATATTTTTAAAGTATTAAAAATGAACTTGAATGTTTAGTTATACTATCTATTTTATTTGACTTCTCTAGCCTATAAATTATCAAAATTCCTATATTTATTTATCGAAAGATTCCCCTATTTTTGGTTGAAAAGCCTACTATTATATTTGTGTTTAAAAATTTTATTATTTGCTTCAATATTTAATTATTTTGGAAATTCAACAATTTTGTTAAAAATGTATACCTTTTGGTTGAAAATTCGACTGTTTTGTAGACAATTTGCCTTTTTAGGTTGAAAATTTAACAATTTGATTGAAAATTAACTTTTTTGTTAAAATTCATATTTTTGGGTTAAAAATTTAACTGTTTTGTTGAAAATTCGTCTTTTGGCTTGATATTTCATAAGTTTCTTAGGAAATTCAACTTTTTGGTTGAAAATTCAAATGTTTGAAAATTAATTTTTTTGTTGTTAACAATTTTACTGCTTTGCGAAAAATGTATCTTATTGCCTTGAAATTGCAATAGTTTTGTAGAAAATATAACTATTCGGTTGAAAATTTATCTGTTTGGTTGAAAATTATTTTTGTTGTTGAAAATTTATATTTTTGTTTTTCGAAAATTAATCTGTTTTGGTTGAGGATTCAACTATTTGGTTGAAAATTCAACTATTTGGCTGAAAATAACTTTTTAGTTAAAAATTCAACTACTTTGTAGAAGATTCATCTTTTTGCTTTCAAATTACAATTTTGTTGGTAGAAAATTTAACTATTTGGTTGAAAATTTATCAGTTTGGTTGAAAATTAATTTCTTTGTTGAAAATTCATATTTTTGTTTTTCGAAAATTAATCCGTTTTGGTTTAGGATTCTACTATTTTGTTGAAAATTCAACTATTTGGTTGAAAATAAATTTTTTGTTAAAAATTCAACTACTTTGTAGAAAATTAATCTTTTTGCTTTCAAATTACAATAGTTTGGTAGAAAATTTAACTATTTGGTTGAAAATTTATCTATTTGGTTGAAAATAACTTTTTTTTAACAATTTAACTTTTTCATAGAATATTCATTTATCTTGAAAATTCAAAAATTTAGTTAAAAAAATTTTTTTTCTCGTCTGAAAAATCTATCTTCCTAGAAAATTCAACTCTTTTGTTAAAATTCATATTTTGGGGTTGAAAATTCAACTGTTTTTTTTAATTCGTCTTTTGTCTTGAAATTTCAAAAGTTTGGTAGGAAATTCAACTATTTTGTTGAAAATTCAACTGTTCGGTTGAAAATTTATTTTTTCGTTTTTCGAAAATTCAACAATTTGGATAGAAATATTTTTCTTTCTTGCCTGAAAAATCTTTCTTCGTTGAAAGTTCAACTCTTTTGTTGAAAATTCGTCTTTTTAGTCCAAAAATCCATCTCTATTGGTAGAAATTTCATATTTTTTTGTTAAAAAATAATCTGTTTTGGTTGCGAATTCAACTATTTTGATGAAAATTCAACTGTTTGTTTAGAAATGAACTTTTATGTTAAACAATCATATTTCGGGTTGGAAATTCAACTGTTTTGTCGAAAATTCTTCCTTTTTCGGCTTGAAATTTCAAAAATTTGGTAGGAAATTGATCTATTTGGTTAAAATGGATCTATTTGGTGAAAATTAACTTTTTTGTTAAAAATTCAACTATTTTGTAGAAAATTCGTCTATTTGCCTTAAAATTACAGTAGTTTGGTAGAAAATTTCAGTGTTTGGATAAAAATTAATTTTTTTGTCGAAAATTCATATTTTCGTTTTTTGGAAATTAATCTATTTGGTTGAGGATTCAACTATTTTGTTGAAAATTTCTATTTTTGGTTTAATAATTTAACTTTTTTGTAGAAATTTAATCAATTTTGCGGAAAATTTAACTGTTTAGTTTAAAATTGAACTATATGGTTGAAAATGAACTTTTTTGTTGAAAATTCATTTTTTTTCTGTCCGAAAAATAATCAGTTCAGGTTGGACATTCAATTGTTTTCTTAAAAATATAACTATTTGGTTGAAAATTCACTTTTTGATTGAAAATTCATATTTTAGGGTTAGATATTTAATTTTTTGTAGAAAATTCGTCTTTTTGGCTTGAAAATTCAACAATTTGATTAAAAACATTTTTTTCCTGCCTGAAAAATCTTTCTTCGTTGACCATTTGTCTTTTGTTGATTTCAACTCTTCTTGGTTCACAAATAAGATCTTCTTTTGGTTGAAATATCATTCAAGAGTCCTGGAATTATTCGGGTAATTTTTTTCAGAATTCGAGTAGTCCCCTATATTTATGACGATTCCGCACCAACTTAGTATTCCACCCTCGTCTCCTTGTAGGTATTACTCTCAAAATATTAAAATTTATTCAGGACGAAATTCTTCTGAAAAGCTTAATTCGTTCAGCTCAAGATCTTATATCTCTCAGAACTCATAAGCTAATGAAATTCAGTATGATTTCCTTTCCAGCATTTCTTAACACTTTTCACGCATTTTTTAGCAGTATTCACAAATAGAATTTATTTATACCTTATCACAATATCTCGAGTTTAAAACAGAAGTTTAAAAGTACACGCATGAAATAATACCATATATATGCACAAACACTACATTGATGTACGGTGAAATTGCGGATTGTTTTGTGCCACGAAGCATGATAATAAAAAAAAACATTGAGTTTTAGCAGCGATAATATATCTTATAGATATGTGCAATGTAGATGTAGTTGCTCAAGTACAATTCAACCCATATCATTACATCTTTCTCGATGGCCTTTAAACTTATCATGATAATGACTCGACTTTTTAAGTAGTCTTCAGACAACAAGCAGGTGCCTTCCTGAGACACCAGGTACTTAATGCTAATATAAACTTTATACTCAGCTAACTGCTTTTTTCGTTCTAGAAAAAGTTCAATATTGAAGATTTTACTTTTGGTCTTGGACTAGCGTAGAATTTTCCGTGACGAGTGTTTTCTTAACTAATTGTGAAGGTGAAAAAAGGTGGCGTCAAGTGTTCTTGCACACGTTTCGGTTGTTTGATGAAAGAGGTGTGTTGTTTGATTTTAGAAATAGAGATATGAGCTCGGATATGAGGCTTTCAAATTCTAAGATGCACACATATTTATAAATTAAATTAAATGTTTTAGAGGCCTATGTGTATATTGTAAAGTCTCAGCTTTAAATGGAACAAATTTAAATTAGCACTCGAATTTAAAAGCGTGGTTCAAAAATATGCAAATTTACCGACATATAAATTTGAATGATATTAAGTATATTTATATTTGGTAAATGCCTAAATAAAACACAAAAAATAAAAACCTCATGTTTTAAAAGACTTCACAACCCGAAATGCTAGCTCGCAAAACTAGGGATATGGGGTGATTTTTCGCGAAAGAGTTGATTTTTTAAGCTAAAACGTCGAATGTTTTAAAAAACAGTTATATTTTAAACCCGAAAATATGAATTTTCAGCCAAGAACTTTTCTACCAGAAAATATGAATTTTCAATACAAATAAGATGAATTTCCAATATAAAAATACGATTTTGCATAAAAGACGAATTTAAAAACTTGTATAATTTGTATGAATTTGTATTTGTATAATATTGTATGAATTTGTATAAAGACAAATTTTTAATATAAAAGGACAAATTTTGTATCCAAAAAGACAAATTCTCAACAAACCAGTTAAATTTTCCACAAAATAATTAAATTTTCAACAAAATAGTTGAACTTTTTAACAAAATAAGAAAAAATTTTCCACCAAATAGTTGAATTTTCCAATAAAATTATGGATCTTCAACAAAAAAATGAACTTTTAATCAAGTAGTTCAAGTTTCAACCAAGTAGTTGAATTTTCAATCGAAAGAGATTCTTTCTCAACGAAAAATGTAATAGTTGATATTTCAACTAAGCAAATATTTTTGTTTCAAATCAAAAACTTTATGATTCAACGCAAAAAACGAATTCTCAATGAAAAATGTAATAGTTGATTATTCAACCAAAAAATATTTTGATTTTAAATCAAAAACAGTTGAATTGAACCAAAAAGGAAGAATTCTTAGGAAAATATGTACTTGAATTTTCAAACAAAACATATTAATTTTTAACTAGAAAGTTGTATTTTTAATAAAAAAAACATTTCATCTGAAAGAGATAAATTTTTTAACCAAAAAGACAAATTTTCAACAAAAAAGTTCAATTTTCAACCAGGAATGATTTTTTAGCCAAGAGAGAAGAAAAGTTTCAATAAAATTATTGAACTGTCAAGCCAAAAATGCGAATTCTCTGAAAAAAAATTAATTTTCAACTGAAAAGTTCATTTTTAACCAAATAGTTGAATTTTAAACTTAAAACGGTCAATTTTCAACAAAAAATGGAATAGTTACATTTGCAGTTCAAAGAATTTATTTTTAACCAGAAAATACGAATTGTCAACAAAAGAGTTGAATTTTGAACCAGGAAAGGTTTTTTAGTCAAGAGAGAAAAAAAGTTTCAACTAAACTCTTGAATTTTCAAACCAATGAGATTTATCTTCAACTATAATCAAATGAATTTTTAGCAAAGTAGTTCACCTTTCAACCAAGTAGTTGAAGTTTTAATTAAGATGATTGATTTTCAATAACAACAACAAAAAACGAATTTTTAACAAAATAGTTCAACTTTCAATTAAAGGGATAGATCTTCGAATAAAAAAATGAATTTCTAACAAAGTAGTTCACCTTTCAACCAAGCAGATGAATTTTTAATTTAGAAGATTAATTTTCCACCAAAAAGTCGAATTTACAACAAAATACATTAACTTCCAACCAAATTATTCAATTTTCAACTAAAAACGATCAGTTTTTAACCAATAATGGAATAGTTCAAAATTTTCAGTTAAAAAACAAAATTATTTTCCACACAAAAAAACGAATTTGAAAAAAAATAGTTAAATCTTCAACTAAATAGTAGAATTTTTAACCAAAAGAGGTGAATTCTGAACCAAAAATATTATAGCAGACCAAAGACCAAAAGAGTAACGTTTTTTTTGGCTTGGAAAAAAAAATCATTTTTCACTATAAGTGTATTTGGCTGATCAGCGCCAAACCTGAACCAAACCAGACTGTCAAGATGATATGAAAAATAGTCTTGTTTTGATCGTGTGAATTTCTTATTTGCGATCATTTTAGACACCCTGTAACTTTTTCGAAATATGTCTAACAAAAATTTGCTGATCGAACTTAGAGCTTTTTTTGGTCTTTGATAGCTGATCAGCACCAGTCTTGGGCCAGACCAGACCTTCCAGACAGAACACATAATTGTTTATTCTTGGTTCGCTGGTCAGCGCCAGTCCTGTGCCAGACCAGGCCTTCCAGACTAGACAGTCTACATAAAGTCAGACCCGGGCAAGACTAGCGCTAGACCTGGGCCAGATCAGATCTTCCCGACTAGACAGTCTAGATAAAGCCAGACCTGGGCCAGACCTGGCTCCAGACTCCCATGACATTTTTCCACACGGGGCGCACTCAGCGCTTAAAATTTTGATGCATTCAAACTGAAAAGCTTTAAAAGATTCTCGCTTTCTGCTGAAGTGCAGACTGCATCCGGTGTAAGGTAATAAATCTTTCTAGAATAAGGTTGTCTTTTATGGCCATATATTACAATGTGCATCAGTATGCGAACCGAGAGAGTCGCAGTTGCGATGAACCCGGTTATTACTTTGACGTTCTGCTAACTGAGTGGGTGGTTCGAATTAGCGGGAATTAAGGCCTAATAGAATAAAATGATATAAATGCTGCCTCTTCGCGTAAGCATCCTATGCAGAACTCGGCGTAATCTCGTCGCGATCAGACTCTCTGCCTCAGCGAAAAAACGAATCGTTTATTTCCCTTAGAATCTTAGCTAAGGCGAATGAACGACAGCGTGACCTGTTTACATTCAGTGCGATTGTGTCGTGCGTTTCTATCGTTTTTCATAACGTTTTAGTTTAACGCTGACACGCACCATCCTTCGACATGTACATGCTGCCTTTAATGTGAGTACAGAGAGAGTTTTTCCAAGAAAACGGTTCGTGTGAACTTTTCAGGCTCTTTATTAAAAGAAGAGTGTGAAAAACGTGATTTTTTTCATGTGTACACAGACGAAGAAAAATGGATGTTCACACTTAACATCTAGATATTAAGGGTTAACATATTTGTTTAACTACACGGAAAAAATTTATCCGTAAAAAAGTCACGAACTAGTAGCTAGGTCTCGGATATGAGGAAAAATCATCGGATATTGATGTATTTTCGTAAATAATCTGCGAACTTTGAGAACGAATTGACGATCTCGATAAATTCTAAAACGGTTCATCACTTTTTTTTACGTGAATAATCACAAAAATATTACGAGTGATTGGGAAAAGATTCCCAGAGCACTCACGAGCTTGCCCGAAAAATCTGGGAACTGGAAAGTCTGTTCGCCTGTGCGTGGCCCGCACACACGCTCACCCAAACGCGCCGTGCGTGTGTGCGCTCGTATGTGTGCTTCGAGTTCGTCGGATGAGTGGCTAGAAGTTTTATAATACGTATTTTGTTTGGCCTCGATGGCTGCGCGTGTGTACGCACTCCTGGTTTATATGTTCAGAAAACTGGTGAGTCAGCAAGTCTTAAAGGGTTCGAATCCTCTGAGTTGCGAATTTATGAATTAATATAAATTAAATCGCACAAATAAAATTTTTCCTCTTTATGTTTCAGTCTGAAATTTTCAGGAACTGTTCGTAGGAAATTCGAACTGTTCGTAAAAAACTTCGAAATTTATCCATACATTTCTCATAGAAATAAGGATGTAATGTTTCATTTTTGTATCTCGTATCCGAGACCTAGCTACAAGTTCGTAACTTTTTCACTGATAAATTTTTTTCGTGTATAGGACACCCATCTAGAGCTTTCTTACCTTGAAGGTTTGTTTGGAGAGGAAACAACACTTTTATCAATCATTTTAATCTATCCAAACAATTGACAGCATTATAATGACCATCTTGTGACCAAAATGTTAATAATCGTCATTTTTCAAAAAGTTTACATACGACACGAAACATTTACTATAAGCTTCATAAAGTGAATGACAGATGTCGACAGCATTTTTCACAAAATTGACTATAAGCTTCATCAAGTGGCCGATAGAGGTATGGCGTTTTCCTGCACTTGAACAATGATTAACATTCTAGATATTATAGTATAAAATCTTGGAGGTTTCAGTTGAACATATAAGAAAATTTATACGCGTAATATTTCAAAAAGATAGCAGATGTTACGCGTTAATATCTGTAGGTTTCGCCGTACTATCTAATACTTTATAGTTTATACATCTACGTTTGAACATCCATTTTTCTCCGTGCAATAAATGCCAGTTAGTGATTCACGACGAGACGAGACGATAATTTCTCGTTTCTCGACTGTTCTCGTTCGGTTTCGACAACTTTTCGCTGTAGAATTGATCATCAAACCAACTATTTTTCTCAGTATCGTTCGTCTAAGAAAATGCGAGCGAGCAATTTTTAAATGTTAAAACCGAGATTGTTCGGATCTTATAATCGAAGTCGCATACCGAATTCCGAAATTGTCTATCGCTCAAAGAACGATCGACAGATTGAAGCTGTCAAGTCGAGAAAAATGAAAATATCGCTCATTTCTCCGATCGTGTCGATCGAATGCATCACTAAATTGTCGGTTAGTCAATTTTGTCGGGTTAGCGCAATATCGTATCCTATTCAGAAAACTATAGGAAGAATACCATATTCAGAAAAAATGGCAAAAACGTAAAAAGGTACCTATTCAGAAATCAGTTTTTATTACCCAAATTCAGGTTGTTAGCAGTGGCAGTATTTAAAAAACATAATTTAAAAAATGATTTTCTCTTTCTGCATTATGTTATTGATTCATTGTCTTCTTATATGATTAAGCGCATTTTGCGGGACATAATGAAGAAAGAGAAAATCAGTTTTCGGATGATTTTTTTTAAATACTGCCAGTGCTACCTTTAATTCGGGTAACAACAAATCATTTCTAAATGGATACCTTCTTGCCACTTTTGCTGAATGGAAACTTTCTTCCTACTTTTCCTACCCGACGATTTGAACCCGAAATTGGATCAAAATTATATATATTATGCAACGCTTTTATACAGATTTCGGATTTGTTATTTTATCAGCAAATTTCGCATCAGAATGATCCGATTCTCAAACTTAATTTTCCGTTCGAAGAAATTTCCTAAACTTTTTTAAACGAAGAGTCATTAAGTTTCCACGATTATTTGAACTACATAAATCTTTGTTGAATAATCGCATTTTTGGGTTGAAAATTAAACAATTTTGGTAGAAAAAGAAACTATTTGTTCAAAAATGCATTTGTTTATTGCAAATTCGTATTTGTGGCTTGGAAATTCAACTATTTGGAAAGTTGAACTCCTTGTTAAAAATTCATCTTTTCGATTGAAAATTCATCACTTTCGTTTCAAATTCATCTCTTGAAAATTATACCATTTTGTTGAGAATTTGTGTTTTCTTTTTGGCTAAACATTCAGTTTTTCACTGAAATTTCAACTATTCCACTTTTGGTAGAAAATTTATCTTTTTTAGTTGAAAATTCAACGACTTGGTTGAAAGTGGAATTCCTTTGCTAAAAATTCATTTTTTTGTTAAATTGAACCATTTTGTTAAAAATTTATGTATCTTTCTGAAAATTCGTCGTTTTTTGGTAGAAAATTAATCTTCTTGGTTGAAAATTAGTTCATTTTGGTTGAGAATTTAACTACTTAGTTGAACTCTTTTGTTGAAAATTCATTTTCATAGTTAATAATACATCATTTTCGTTGAAAATTCATTTTTAAAGTTAAAAATTCATAATTTTCGTTGAAAAGCCATCTCTTGCATTCAAAAATTAACTATTTTGTTGAAAAATCTTTTTTTAGTAGAAAATTAATTTCTTTAACTCAAAATTTAACTGTTCCAATTAAAGTTTCAGCTAACCTATTATTATATTTTCGTTTGAGAATTTATCTTTTTTTGTAAAAAATGTAATTACTTGGTTAAATCCTTGATTGTTTGATTGAAAATCCAATAATTTGGTTGCATTTTTTTCTCTCTCGAGTGAAGAATCTTTCTTGGTTGAAAATTTCACTTTTTAAAGGAAAATTCGTCTTTTTGGTTTAAAAATTCATCTTTGTTAGTTCGACTATTTTTTTGAAAATTCGTCTTTTTTTGTTGATATTTACACTACATACTTTGTTGAAAGTTGAACTTTTTTGTTAAAAAAATTCATACTTTTGTTTGAAGATTCATAATTTTCGTTGAAAATTCATCGCTTTGGTTGAAAAATTAACTATTTTGTTGAAAATGCGTGTTTTTCAGTGGAAAATTAATTGTTTCAACTGAAAATTTAACTATTCCATTTTTGGACGAATATTTGTCTTTTTTTAGTTACAAATCTATCTTTTTTAGAGGAAAATTCCACTATTTGTTCGAAATTTGTGTATTTTATTGAAAGTTCAAAGTTTTATAAAAAATTTTCTGTTGGTCCTAAGAAGTTGTAATTCTTCCAGAAGTGGGTGTCGGAACTATTAGGTAAATCTAAAGAGACAGAAAAAAAAATTAATTTCGACAGCCATAGAGGTCTATAGGTCATTATAGGAAAATTAAAATTTTTCTCCAACCCTTCAATTCCAAATTTTCTAAAACGTTCCTTGTTTTAGAATTGTTATGTTGGTCATGACTAAACTACCACTCGACATATATGAATGAAGTTGTGCAGAAAATATTTTTGGATCAACAAAAGTGGATCATTTTATCTGAAGTTGATAATCAGAATGATACGGATCGTTTTGTTAAAACCTGTTTCAGAGTGTTAGATTTTTGTCTTGGGACATATCAAAGTGAAATGCATCTATTTATAGACATAAGTATGGTATTGATGCGACAGGTGTTAAATTTATAAAATGATATTCAGTGTTGAATTGATATGAATTATTCTTTGAATATAAAAGAATTAAAATTTTAACAATATTAAAATTTAAAAGAGAAAGATTTATATAGAAACCCTTAATATCAGACAACATTCACTTTAACTTTTTTATTAATAATAATTATATTTATAATTTTAAATGACTTTAACATTTAAAAGCATTACATTTTGAAAGCATCCAAATTGGTAAGGAACAGAATTTTAAAACTTCGTTAATTAGGGAATCCAAATAATAATCCTTTTTGGGCATTTACATATAATAGAAACCCGGACACCAAAGAAACTTAAAAGATAATATTCAAATTTTTAATTTTGAGAAGACAAAACTTTGCAAAGATCTAAATTTAAATTCATTGAAATAATGTTTTCACTAATTTTTTATTTTCTAATTTTTTAAATATTAGTTTCTACTGAACGCTCTATTATGTGCCTAATAGATTCAGCCATATATTTTTTTCTAATTATAGTCTCCCCAAATGATTTAATTAAGTAGATGCCAAGATCCAAGAATAAATCAAGTCAATCATCTTTTATCTGCTCGACATAATTAATTAGCGTTCAACATATGGGGGGCTTTCATTGCCTTTCTTAAATTATTTAATTAAGTTGTTGAAAAGGGGAAATCATGAAAAACTTAAAAAACAACAAAAGTTAGTTCATAAGAAGAATAAAATTTTCTTTTTTTACGTCTGGGAAAATTTATAATTTATAAATTTAGGATAGAACCTAATAAATACATCTTCCAGACTAATAGGAATTAGTTAATTAGTAATCTACGTTGAAATTATGTTGATCCTTATTTTGATATTTTGAAATTTGAAGGCTTTTCCAGAGTGGAGTTTTAATATTATTGTAGCTTTCAAATTTGGACACTATTAAATTAGCATGCTCTCGGCTTTGAAGGTTTTTAATTTCATATGCTAATAAAATTTGAAGTTTTGAAATATATTTTTGGAAATGTTAAGGATTCCTAATCTAAATGTTATATAAACTGCTTTATTTCGCAACTTTTTAACAGTTGTATCTGAAAACCTTCAATAAGAACTTATAACGTACTTAGACATTGACATTCCTAATGAATAAATTAGTATTATTAAAACTTTAGTAGCTATTTCTTTTTTACTTTCATCCTTGACACAGAGGGAATAATACAAATATTATATTCTTACTGGAAAATAATGAATAGCCACTTTTAACGTGACATTTGACAGCCGTTTTTGCATGAGAAGCCACAAGAAAAGTCAACATGCTTGAAGGAAATTGCTTTAGCAAATAGACACGTTAAAGAAAGTGAGAAGAGGAAATGAAGCAAGAATATTACACAAACGACAAACGATTTTGTTTTCTATTTTCTGTTAGAATGCTAACCTACTTTGACTGTTTCTAAAATTTGGAATTTGTGGCCATGAAAATTAAACCAAGCTAGAATTAGGCATTCAGAACCGCTAATTAAAAATTTTTTTAATTTTTAAAGTTAATATTCACAAACTGAAAGTTAATTGATGATATAGAACCTTAATTGACCGATATTTTAATTATGATGAATAACTTTAGCGGATTGACGGTCGAAACTTCAAAGGAATTTTTGGTTGAATATAACAAATTACTTCTTTTATTAACAAAAAATTCCTTGAAATGGCTAACTATTTCTTTAATTCAAACTAGCAAAAAAATAGCCCTAAAACAGATCATATTAAAATATACGTTTAAATTTAAAGTACTATAAAATATAATTAACAATCATAAATTAAAACAAATATTAAAATAGCTACTATTGCAGATGTTCACAATTTAAAATTCGCCAACTTGCTTAATTTTTAATGTTTATAGTTTGAGCTCATAAGATTTTTAAAATCTTTCTGAAATACGTAGGTCTGTCTTGAAGATTTGCAATTGAAGATTTTAATGTGTATAATTTAAAATGATGATGAATGTTTTTTTTAATAGTTCAATTTTGAAGATTTCCAATTGAAATTTCTTAAATTTTAAAGGCGTGTAAATAAAAATTCTTGAATTTGGATGATTTTGAGCATCAAAAGTCAAATTTTCGATAGTCAATCTTCCAAAATGAAGAAACTTCGAATGTAAAGCATCAAAATTACATAATTTTTTATTGCAAATCTTAAAACTTGCATAATTTTATATATTCAATATTAAAAAAATTAAATTTTAAAGATGTATGAATAAAAATTCTTAAATTTGGATGATTTTGAAGATCAAATGTCAAGTTTTCAATTCTAAATCTTCCAAATTAAATGAATTTCGAATATAAAGCATCAAAATTACAGAATTTTTAATTATAAAACTTACACCTTGCATAATTTCTAATTGTAAATTGACAAAATTAAAGACTCTTCAATTATAAAGATTTGAAATTTAAAGTTCTACCATTTTGAAGAGTTACAATTGAAAATTCTTGATATTGCAAAACACAGAATTGAAAATTTTTCAAATTTCCAGATTTATATATTGAAGGTAGATATGTAATTTTAAACGTTTTTTTAATAGTTCAATTTTGAAGATTTACAGTTTAAAACTACTAAATTTTGAAGATGTATATAAATAAGAAATTCTTCAATTTTGATGATTTTTAAAATCAAAAGACAAGTTTTCAATTCTAATTTTCTAAATTTTCCAAATTAAAGAAATTTCAAATGTAAAACATCAAAATTGAATAATGACATAATTTTTTATTGTAAATTGTGAAAATTAAAAATTCTCCAATGTTAAAGATTTTATGAAATTTAAAGTTCCACAATTTTGAAGAGTTACGATTGAAAACTCTTTAATTTTGAAAATGCATAAATAACAATTCTAAAATTTTGAAAATAGAGAGTCGAGTTTACAATTCTAAATCTTCCAAATTGATGAAATTTCGAATGATTCGTATTCGCATAATTTATAATTGTATATTGTCAAAATTAAAATTTCTTCAATTTTAAAGATTTGAAATTCCAAGTTCTACAATTTTGAAGAGTTACGATTGAAAACTATTCATTTTTAAAGATGCAAAAATAAATATTCTTAAATTTTTATGATTTTGAAGATCAAAAGTCAGGTTTTTAACCCACATTCATTTTGAATATTAAATTAAAACAATAGAAAATAGCTCATTTGATAAGCACTTTGCTTCCTCGTATTATAATTAATTAGCAAATATGTTTGCTTCCACATAGAGGAAGTCAAAATAAAACAATACGAATAGGTCAAACAAAACGTCTCGAATCAAGGAATCTTTCCCGTTCTTGCATCAATTTTTGTTCATTAAAAAAGTTTAACTATAAATAACCAATTTTTTAAATATTATAAATGACCATAACTTCCTTACTCTTCAATAAAATCGATTCCAATTATAGGTCAATCGATTCATCTCGAATCAACAAATCTTTTGTATTATTGCATCAACTTTAAATTATGTGAGTAAGAAAATTTTAATATAAAAATCGATTTTCCAAATAATATAAATGACCATAACTACCTTACTCTTTAATAAAATGTATCAATATTATAGGTCAATCGATTCATCTCAATGCAAATAATCTTTTATGTTATTTCATCAAATTTGAATTATGTAAATGGAAAGTGTTTTACTATAAAAGACCGATTTTCAAAGTAATATAAAGTGTTAAAAAAATGTGATTAATATTTTTAGAAATCTTTGGTTAGTTTCAAGATATTAGTGATGAAAAGAAGCCCTCCCATCACTTTATCTGCAACCGTCTTCAAATTATCGTGTTCAAAAAAAAGTGTGACATCGTCACACATATCCACACATCAACAGATACGCACACACATCCACACACATACATCCGGACAATTGCTTAGAACATTGTACTATTTTTAAATTGAGGAACATTTAATTAATTTTTTTTCAATAAAACCATTTTTTTATACACAATGCACCTGTGATTAAAAGAATTTCGTTTGAGTTGAGAAAATTCCCGTTAGGAAATAAATTCACAGTCATTCCCCATTCAGCGTCCATGATTTTATCAATGAATATAATCTTCTATCCTGAAATGGACATTATGGGACAAATTCTGGAAGATTGATGAATTTCAGGAATGATTGATGCCGCATGTGGAAAGGAGTACGTGTGATAAATAGAACTCTCTAAAGTAAAGTTGACACGGAATTCCAGTTTACTTCGAATTGCCCATCACGACATTCTGCAAACATTCACGTTTACAAACTGATGCACGTTTTATATAAAATGTGTGCCTGAGACGATTTGGCCTGATTTAACGCTATGCGCGCGTGAGCATGGATAAAACGAGGCATTGAATTCGTTATCAGTCTTGCGTCTAATCGGAAGCACTTGCTCAAGTGTATTAAGTATCATAAACCTAATTACAGGAGAGACTAACAGACATTCGTCTGATGCTCCTCAACCGTATTTGTCTGCCGGAAGTTCTCAGTTTTTATATTACCGGCCGTTCAAACACAACGTCACGCTATTTTCAAAACTTTTTCCATCCCACCCCTTATTCGTCACAGATCATCACACAAAACTTAAACCCCTCAGGGTGACGTTCCCTTTTGCCTTTTTAATTGTTTTCTTTCGATTTCATTTGATAAACGCCTGAAAAAACATAATATTTTAACATATTCAAAAAAAATATGCTCGCTCGTTTTCGTATGATTTATATGTGTGCATGTCGACTGCATTTTTTCAAATATCACACTGTAAAAACAAAATATTATTTTATGGCTAGTTTCAGGTATTTAAATAAGACTCAGGAAAAACAGCCTCGAGTGGTAGGTCAAATGATACCACTGGTGGGAACCCAGATTCATTTGTTTTACATTGAAAAGAACAGCATGAAGTTATTATATTCAAAAACAGGACACGAAAAAAATCATACCATAAAAAAAGAGATCTCTAGTTTTTACAGTGCATAAATATAATAACAACTTAAATCGAAAACTCTGATTTAAACCTCTAATGGACTGCATAGTCATAAATTACAACTGAAATTGTTTTTTAATTTCTTTTTAAAGACGGTTCTCAAAGCACCTGCGGCTTTGATGATTACATTCTCATTGTGACACTCGCGCTTTGTGGTCGACAATTAGGTTAAACAAACGGCTCTTTTAAAAAATAGAACGGTGTAGACAAAATATGGAACGGAATATAAGAAGTAGACATGTTTTTCAATATAATTTTAATAAAAAAATATAATTTTTTTTTAAATTTATTAGATTCCCTTGGGTCAAAATTTGGTTCCAAGTCAACTCTGTAAAAATGTGTAGTCCGTTTGAAAAAGAGTTTACAAAATATACCAATATAGCTAATCCACTTGATTATTAGTTATCTAAAACATTCTAAGTTTGTACAAAGATGAATTTTTAACCAAATATTCGAATCTTCAAGCAAGAACTTTTCTATCGAATGAAGATGAATTTTCAATGCAAAAAGACGAATTTTCAACAAAGCAGTTGAATTTTCAAAAAAAGGATGAATTTTCAACCAAGAACTTTTCTACCAAAAAAATGCACTTTTAATCCAAACAGACGAATTTTTAACAAAGCAGTTCAATTTTTGAACAAAAAGACGAGTTCTTAACAAAATAATAGAATTTTCAGCAAAATAGTTAAATTGTCAACAAAATAGTAGGATTTTCAACACAATAATTAAATTTTAAACAAAATAGTGGAATATTCAACAAAATAATTAAATTTTCAACAAAATAGTAGAATTTTTAATAAAATATTTAAATTTTCGACCTACAAAGATGAATTTTCAGCCAAGAACTTTTCTACGAAAAAAGATAAATTTTCAATCCAAAAAGACGAATTTTCAACAAAGCAGTTGAATTTTTGAACAAAAAAGATGACTTTTTAACAAAATAATAAAATTGTTGAACAAAATAATAGAATTTACAACAAAATAATTAAATTTGTAACAAGATAATTAAATTTTCAACAAAATATTTTGAATTTTTAACCATATAGTTAAATTTTTGATCTACAAAGATGAATTTTTAACCAAATAGTTGAGTTTTAAGCAAAACAAAATTTAATTATCAACCAAGAAGTTGCATTTATAACCAAATAGTTAAATTTTTGAGCAAAAGGGTCGAATTTTCAACAAAATAGTTTAAATTTCGACCAAATAGTTGAATTTTCAAGAAAATAGCTTAATTTTTAACCGTATAGTTGAATTTTCAAGAAAATAGTTGAACTTTGTACAAAATAGTTGAATTGTTAATCAAAAAGGATTAATTCTTAACAAATAATATAATAGTTGATATTTCTACAAAAAAAAGATTTTAATTTTAAATTAAAAACAGTTGAATTTAATCCAAAAAGATGAATTCTCAAGGAATGATGTAATAGTAGATATTTTAACCAGAAAATATGTTGATTTTATATCATTTTAAACTAAAAACGATCAATTTTCAGACAAAAATGGAATAGTTAAATCTGCATTTGAAAAAATTGAAAGATGGATCTTCAAGTAATAAAATGAATTTTTGACAAGTTAGTTCAAATCTCAACCAAGTAGTTGATTTTTCAATCAAGAAGATTAACTTTCTACCAAAAAGGTGAATTTACGACCGAGTATATCAGTTTTCAAATAATTAAATGAATTTTCAACTAAAAAAGATAAATTTCTAACCAAAAATGGAACGGTTAAATTTTCAGTGAAAAAATTAATTTTTGACAAAAAAACAAAAAAAATTTCGAAAAAATAGTTAAATTAAAACCAAAGAAATACATTTTCAAGTAAAATGATTGATTTTCAAGCAAAAGAATGAATTTTTAATAAAGTAGTTCAATTTTCAACCAATTAGTTGTATTTTCAACCAAAAAGGGGAATTCTCAATTAAAAATTTAATAGTTAAATTTCCAACTGAAAACTTCAATTTTCAGCCAAAAATGGATTGGTTAAGTTTTCAGTTAAGAAAATTAATTTTTAACTAAAAAAATGAATTTTCAACAAAATAGTTAGATCTTCAGCCGCGTACATTAGAACTTTTACCTGAAAGAGATGAATTATGAACCAAAAATAAAAGAATAGACTTTTCAATTAAAAAGTATTAATTTTAAACGAAAACTAGTTGGATTTTCTTATTGGGTTCTATTAATTCAGTACGCATTTAAGCGAAAAATGAGAAAAAGGTGAAATTTCTTAAAAACAGACGGAAATAGAAGAATTCTTTAAAAAAGGGGCAGAGAGGAATAGGGAAAAGAGTGTAAAATAAAATCACTTATTTTCATTTTTTCAAGTATTTCACATTCTTCGTTAAACCCTCCCCCTCGTCACAAATCGTCACAACATTTGCCACGGACGCCGCACAGTGGGGCCAAAAAAACGTCCGTGGACAAATTCATTTTCAGAAGACAATTATTATCCGATTCTAACTTTTTTTTTCAAATGAAAGCTAATAAAATTTCGCATCGAACTGTCATGGCCGATTTTTAAATTTTTGATTATTTAATAACAAAAATGAAAAAAAAAATTTTGACCCTTGAAGTATACCGGTTTTTAAGAAATGCTTTGATTCAATAAAAAATACCTAGAAAACTGAAAGCAACTATCCAAAAAAGATGTCCAATAGCAATGCAAATGTTAAAAAATCTATTGAATTTGTTATAAACAAATAAGTGAATGAAAATGGTTTCGTGGGGATTGGCGGCGATTCGTCACTTGATTCGCACTAAATTTGAACAATTTCTGGACAAAAAGAGTTTTCAGTTGAATTCATAAAAGTTAATAAATAATTTGTTATTTTAAAAGCAACTTTTATAAACAAATATCCGTATCAGGTATTTTTGATAGAATAAATCAAGCTTTTTCCATGGAATCGAAATAAAACCTGAGTATCGTATTTGTAAATAACTAATTCTAAATTTTCAAGAACATTTTGATTACAATAAACAATTAATTATTGTAAACAACAATTGTTTTAACAAATTTCTATCATTTTATGTATTTATAAATAAAATACCGCTTTTTTCACGGAATTAACAGCCAGTTATTCAGCAGTGATTTTTTGCTATGAATCGATAACATTTGATAATTGTTTAACCAAACTTAATTAACAAATGCATTATTTGGCTATTTTTCAGCAATTAAACTTGTTTTTTTTTGTGTGTAATCAACTGTTAATAACACATTTTTTTAACGTTTTTTGATAGTTCGATAACTATCCACTATTTTTATTTTGATTAACAATGTAGTAAACAAATTTTTCTCGGCTAATGCATTTGTAAACTAAAATTTTGTTTTCTTTTGGAATATAATTAAAATTACTTAGCAATAATTCCTTGCCATAAGTTGATAAAAATTGATGATTTATTAAAGAAACTTAATTATCGAACTATAGAGCTTGCATGACAAAATGCATGGACGTGAAGGAAGCTAGAGAACTATGCCAGGACAGAAAAGTGTGGCGACAAATAGTTTATAAAAAGAATGTGATTAAAGTGAATGACGCCTGAAACAAAAGACCTTCGTTACTAATCAGCCCGGGTGGGGAACCTCACATAACAACCTGGTGAGGGTCTTCACTTGGGGTGATCGCTAGAGAGATTGATCAGCAACCTGGGTCGGAGCAGTCATGCGATACGAACGTGTTATTTAAATAAATAACACGAAAATTCTAGATCAATCTAAAAAATCTATACCTTCTTCCCCATACATTACTATTTTCCAACCGAGCGAGTCACGCCTACCCCGAAAGGGAAATGGCTTAATGGTATAATAATTTAGTGCGAATCAAGTGACGAATCGCCGCCAATCCTCACGAAACCATTTTCATTCACTTATTTCTTTATAACAAATTCAATAAATTTTTTAACATTTGCATTGCTATTGGACATCTTTTTGGATAGTTGTTTCCAGTTTTTTAGGTATTTTTGATTGAATCAAAGCATTTTTTTTAAACCGGTATATGCACTTCAAAAGTCAAAGTTCTTTTATTCATATTTGTTATTAAATAAACAAAAAAATAAACAAAAATTTTAAAAACAGCCATGACAGTTCGATGCGTTATTTTATTAGCTTTCATTTTAAAAAAAAAGTTAAAATCGGATAATAATTGTCTTCTGAAAATGAATTTGTCCACGAACGCTTTTTTTGTCCCACTGTGCGCCGGGCAAGCGTGACGTCGTTTTTGAATGGCCCCTTACGATTTACGACTTTTTTTCAGGGCTCGACACGGGTTACTTTTTTCGTCCGTTTCACTAATAAGTTACTTATTTTATCCTTTTGCTTGTTATCTCCGTAATCATTGCCTTTAAATCAATGCCCTTACATTCAAAAGACACCTGATATTTTGAAATGAAGAAAATGAATTGAAAGCCCAAAAATTTGAATAGGCTTGACAGATTTAATGGAAAAATATGTATAGATTCATAGTAGGTATTAAATTACGAGATAATGAGATGATCGTACTTTCACACTTGAGGATTGGAGAAGTGTTGAAGCCTTCTTTTCTGAGCTTGTGAATGAGGTGGGTTAGGTTTGTTTCGAAGACACCTTGTATAGATCGATGCTAATAACAAGCACTGACAATAAGCTATGAGAAAACTGGATAAACAGTCGTGTTCTACACGCGAGGCTTATGTTATCTACGAAGAATAAAAAGATTCTAGAAGCACTCGATTGCACAAGATTTTATTAAGTGGCATTGTTTTTTTCTGTGTCATATATGGAAATGGATATTACACTATACTTAGAAATCGTATTGTACGTGGAATATTTATAAGTGATAGACTAGACACTGTAGGGTGGTCAAAAAAATTTTTTTTCGAAATTTCATGGGGACACCCCCCAAATTTGTTCGAATCCACCCGAAAATAAATCTATTTTTTTTTGTTTTGAAAAAAATGATATTTAGGGGTGGCGCAAGCCCCATGAAGTTTAACATGTATTTCCCATAAGAAAAAAAACGTTTTTGTAAATCTTATTCAGAATCCTCAATATTATCTCAATCGAGTTGAAACTCAACATTTCTCTTCACGATTAGCCATAGAATAAGAATAAAATATCACTTTTCAAAAACCAACACCATAAGTCTGTTTTATAGGGTCCCACAGAAACCCCATAAGTGAAAAAATGGGTTTTGCGAGTTTTTGGCGCTA
>CAKNYM010052111.1:119775-135342 GCA_932195095.1 Andricus curvator
ATAACCCAAAAATCAAAAAACTACATTTTTACGTATTATTGTTACTTTTTAGCAATTTTTGTCGTCTTTTTCATACAAATAATTACTAGTGGACAATTTGAATATTTCCCATGACTCTTTAAACAATGTTTAATTGTTTAAACAAATGTAACTTATTTAAGCAATTATTTATTCCCAAAAAATGTAAAAAATAATCGTATTTTCTGATTGAAATGTAATAGTTTGTCATTATTTGGAGTAGTAATTTTGTTTAAAAACATCATGTAATTATTTAAACAATTACTTATTGTTTATTCTCAAAATTTCTAAAAATTGACTTAGAGATTCCAGTTTTTTCTCAAATTGGTATCCTATGCTACTTTTTGTTGAATAATTATATAATTTTGATACATTTCTTTTAATTTTCAACAAATTTCTATTTGTTTCAACAATTTTTATTTGCTTAAGCAGTTTTTTTCGATAACTTTAAAAAAATTAAATAAAATAAAATACATATAATTATTTTTATTTTAACAGTAGTGAATTATATTGCTGAAAGAGGTGTTAAATTAATATCGGACTTTAACTGCTTGATAACAAGAAATGAGGACCAAAAACAGTACTTACTGCAAGTAGTAAAAAATTATAGAAAACAGTTTCCAGATATCAGAAAGAAAATATTGTCTTCGGCCAAAAAATAATATTTTTTGATCAGCGTTGTAATTAGACTGCATATGAAATGGATTTAGATTATATTTCATCACAGCATTTGAAAGTCTTATGAATATCAATCTGACATACTGGAAGACACAACAAATATATATTGAAATATATTTACGAAAATAATTCTATGTGTAATATTTTATATTATTGATCCACATTTTTAAATAGAAAACTGCTTGAACGAATAAAAATTGTTTAAACAATCACACGACGTTTTTGACAGAATTTACTACTCCTCGAAATCATTCAATATTATGTTTAATTCAGAAAATACGATTTAAAAAATATTGTTGGAAAAATAATTGTTTACAAAAATTATATTTGTTTAAACAATTTAAAAATGGTTAATATATTCTTTCTATACACTATACATTCAGAAAAATATTTATATGTATTTTATTTTATTTTTTTTAAAGTTATCGAAAAAAACTGCTTAGGGAAATCAAAATTGTTTAAACAAATATAAACTTATTAAACATTAAAAGATATGTATCAAAATTATATAATTATTCAACAAAAAGCAGCATAGGATACCAATTTGAGAAAAAACTGGACATCTCTGGGTCAATTTTTAGAAATTTTGAGAATAAACAATAAGTAATTGTTTAAATAATTAATTGATGTTTAAAAAAAATAACTACTCCAAACAATGATAAACTATTACATTTCAATCAGAAAATACGATTATTTTTTTACATTTTTTGGGAATAAATAATTTTTTTAATAAGTTACATTTGTTTAAACAATTCAAAATTGTTTAAAAAGTCATGGGAAATATTCAAATTGTCCATTAGTAATCATTTGTATGAAAAAGACTACGGAAATTGCTCAAAAGTAACAATAATACGTAAAAATGTAGTTTTTTTATTTTTGGGTCATATTTGGGGCGCTTTGGGGGATTGGATTTTTCACAAAAATCCAAAATTTCCCCATGTTAATTAAATGGGATTTTGAAGTGCCCGGTGGCACGTGTGAATATTCGAATTTCGAAAAAAAAATTAGGGATTTTTTTTCTCCGGAAATGGAAACTTTTGGGGGAGGGGGACTTGCCATGTAGCTCGAAAAGCGTTTTTGGACCACGTACCCTACTAGACACAGACTTCACACTCTTTCCCCTAGTCCCCTACTTTCCCCTTTTTTCAAGGATGACCTTTTTCCCCCTGTTTTCAAGAAAATTAAGCTTTTTCTCGTTTTTTCGTTTAAATGCGAACTGAATTAAGAGAACCCAATAAGAAAATCCAACTACTTTTATTTAAAAGTTCATTCTCTTTAGTTGAAAATTCTACTTTTGTATTTTTGGTTTAGAATTCATCTATTTTGGTTGAAAATTCTACTAGTTAAGTGAAAATTTAATTATTTTGTTGTAAATTGAACTATTTTGTACAAAATTATCTCTTTTAGTTGAAAATTCAACTGTTTTGTTGAAAATTCGTCTTTTTGAGTTGAAAATTCAACTATATTAGCAGAATATTAACTATTTGTTGAAAATTTAACTGAAATATTTCTTGGTTAAATATTCAACTATTTTGTTGAAAATTCGTCTTTTTTTGGTGGAATTAAACTGTTTCTAATTTTATAAATATATTTTTGTTTGTAATTTCAACTAATTGGTTGAAAGTTTAACTAGTTATTAAAAAAATTATTTTTTTTTGGTTGATGATTCATCTCTTTAATCAAAAGTTTAACTACTTTGTTGAAAACTCGTTTTTTGGTTGAAAATTACCTTTTTTAAATGTGAATGTCACTATTCCAATTTTGGTTGAAAATCCATAATTTTTAATTAAAAATTCAACTACTTGGTAAAAGTTGAACTACTTTGTTAACAAATAATTTTTTGAGCTGAAGATTCACCTCTTTGGTTGAAAAATGGTTGCAAATTCTTTTTTCGTTGAAAATTATCTTTTTAAACTAAAAATGTATTACTGCATTTTTCATTTAAAATTAATCTTTTTTTACTACTTCGGTAAAAGTTGAACTACTTTGTTAGAAGTTCATTTTTTTGGTTGAAGATTCATCTCTTTGACTGGAAATTCGACTTTTTCGTAGAAAATTAATCTTCTGGGTACAAATTTCATCTTTTTTTTTGCGTAAAAGTACAACTTCTTGATTGAAAATTGATCTTTTTTGTTTGAAACATCGTTTTTTCTTTTTAGTTTAAAATTCAACTATGTGGTTGAAAATTCATGTATTTGTTAAAAATTCATTTTTTGGTAGATAATTAATATTTTTGTTTGAAAATTTATCCTTTTAATTGAAAATCCAACTATTTGGTTGAAAATTCTTGTATTTTGTCGACAATGCGTATTTTGGTAGAAAATTAATCTTTTTGGTTGAAAATTGATCTTTATAAGTAGAAAATATTAATATTTCTTTAAAAGTCATGTTTTTTGGCGAATTTTTAAATGTTTTATTGAACATTCGTCTTTTTTGCTAGAAAATTCAAGTATCTTTGCAGAAAATTGAACTATTTGGTTAAAAATCAACTTTCTTGTTCAAAATACGACCATTTAGTTGAAAATTTATCTTTGTAGCTTAAAAATTAAACTATTTAGTTGAAACTGTTTTTGGTGGAAGATAATCCTTTATTGTTTAAAAATTTGACTATTTGGTTGAAATTTATCTTTGTAGGTTAAAAATTGTACAATTATATTGAAAATTCATCTCTTTTGCCTAAAAGTTCAACTATTTGACTGTAAATGCAACTGTTTTCTAAAACATTGGACTGTTTAGTTTGAAAACTAAACTCTTTTGTTGAAAATTCATATCTTTTGGCAGAGAAAATCTTTCACATTGAATTTAGTATGCCACCTATATTAATTTTATTTGAAAGAATTTATTTCCCTTCCCCTATTTTCGTGAAAAATCGCCCTATTTCCCCTGTTTTGAGAGAATTTTGGGCTATGAAGTCTGTTGGCCTTGAAAATTGTTTGATCACATCTACATTTCAAATTCAAAGAAAATAAGTTTTCAGCGCTAAAGAAATAATTTATTTCCGTTGAATAAAAAACTGGGTCTTCTATCTTAAACAATGCTTAGTTATGATAAAACTGAAAAATTTCTTGGTAAAAAGAAGAGGAATCAAAGAAATGCACTTCTTGGCTTCTAAGAATTTTTTTCAATGTAGTGTATCGTCCTCCTTTATCAACCTCGGGAAGAATTACGGCCACCCATTAAGATCGATGCTCATAATCAGCTTGTTTACACCCACTTGCAACATTCTTACATTACTTTTACCTAGTTACACCTACTTAAGACCCAATAGTCACGCGATCATCCGACATAGTATATCAATGTCAGCTACATCGTCGGTGTCAGGGTTGCGGTCGATGCACCGCTATTTACCAACTATTTGCCAACTATTTCTGATCCTTCTAGTATTTGTGTCAAAACTATGAGAATGTGTGCAAAATTGTAGCCTAGTTTTCAAATCAAACTGTTGCTTCTCTCTGTCAGATGCTTAAGCTGAATGAAAAGAAGTTGAATTATGTAGAGTTCAGCTGATTCTTCGTTTAAAAAAATACTTCCCACCCCACTCTCCCCCTCTTACTCTTATCCTCCCTTTCACTGCCACAGCTATCCCATCTTTTTCCTACTTTCCTCACACTACCATCACCCCTAAAACACACCCGTTCCCATCCTCTATATCCTTATTTATCCTCGAAGCTACCCTTTACCTATTTCTGATCGTTCGGGTATCTGTGTAAAAACTAGGAGAATGTGTGAAAAATTTTAGCCTGGTTTTCAAATCAAACTCTTACTTCTCTTTTTCAGGTGCTTAAGCTCAATGAAAAGAATTTAAATTATTGGAGTTCAGCTGATTCTTCATTTAAAAAACTCCTTTCCCTTCTCACTCTACCGTTCTTCCACTCACCCCTTCTTACTATTACCTACACCATTTCTTCCTATCCATCTTTTTCCCTTTGCCCTACCCTACTTTTCACTACCACATCTATACCATTTTATTCCTACTTTCCTCTAATACTCCCTCCTTACCTTACCATCTCCCCTCAAATCACCCGTTCTCATCCTCCATAGTGTATATCCTTATTTATCCTCCAATCACCCCTTTAACCATGCCTCGCCCCCTCCTTCGTATGTACACCATCTTACCCTTTACCCTACCCTCCCTTTCGCTGCCATATCTGTCCCACCTTTTCCTTATTTCTCTCTAATACCCCCTACCCCTACCTTACCATCTCCCGTAAAACACGCCCGTTCCCATCCTCTATATACTTATTTATCCTTCAGTATCCCCATTAACCCTGTCTCCCCCTCCTTTCCATCTACTCCATCTTTCCCTTTGCCCTACTCTCCCTTTCACTGTCACATCTATCCCATCTTTTCCCTGTTTTCCTTTAATAACCCCTCCCCTTACCTCACCATAACACCTCAAACACACCTGTTTCCATCCTCTATATCCTTATTTATCCTCTAATCCCCCCTTTAACCCTGTCTCATCCCTCCTTCCCATCTACTCCGTCTTTCCACTCCTTATGTACCCTCCTCTATTTACCCTATTTACCCTATCTCCCTGCCTCCTTATTTGTCCTCTCATATTCCCATATTACACTCGCATCTTCACCCTTTTCCCGCCTCTATCCCTATGAATCTTCTCTCTCGTTCCAATCCTTATTCAGCCTCCTGAATTCACCCTATCGCTTTTCCCCACCCCTCCCAATTTCTTACCCCTCTTCACCATCAAGGAATTATTCCGAGGTGTCCACCTTCGATTTACTTGGTAGTCAGATATGTTTTAGGGGACCAAAGAATAAGAAATATGGATGACTAATTCTATTTCAAATTAGGGAAAATTTCAAAAAAGTCCATATGGGCAATTCCCCGGAAATCGGGAATTGCGCACAAAGATTTTTTTTACTGATATCGTCATTGAAATTGATTTGAATATGTTACAAGTGTCTCCACCTATTAGAAAATCTAGGAAACACTTAAAATCTCATTGTTTTTTAAAGGACAAAACATTATCATCAAAAAACGTCCAAAAATTATCACTAAAAAAAATTTCCAAGTATTAACTCTCTTACTAGATCAATGAACAAATGTTCGTTTATGCTACAATATATTCATTTTTAAGATTGTTTTTATGTAACGAGTTAGATAATTAAATTATAATTACGTTGTTCACAGTATATTGCATTATTTGTTTAACTATTTCCATCTCATTACAACCTCGAAGCAGCTATCGCCACGTGTAACGTAACCAACGTTCCGTGTAACGTAACCAAGGCTACATATTTATTTATAAAAGTGTTCATGATTTTTTTTTCAATCTATATGACTTATTATCACTTAAACCCTTGAAAACAAAATGTGAAAGAGTCAACACAAAATATTGGTTAGGAGAGCTGAGTTTTCATCAAATGTTTAACAAAGTCAAATGCAGTGTCCGCAAACGTGTAACGTTCCAATGCTTCTGAAATTGTAATTTTTCGACTTCTATTGAACAATTTTTTTTCAGTTAAATGCTCATTTTGAAGGACTTTTTATTGCCTTTCAACAGATTAAAACACGAATATCCAAAAAAAATCAACAAAAAAAGTTATTTGGAAAAATGTGCGTGGAACTGTAACGTAACCAACAAAAGAATTGCCCATATCATGGTGTCAGAATGATTTCATATTATCATTCTGTGGTGAAAATGAAGAAACCCTTATTGCACAGATTAACCAAAAAAAATTTTTTTTTGATTTGTTACCATCATTCGAAGATTATCTGGGTGCGAAACCTCAAACATTGAAAGAACTTTTGTTCAAAATGCAGCATTTTCCGAAGAAGTGTAGGTATTCGGGATTTTCTTCTTTTTTAAGGTGGGAATTCTTGCTCTTTCAATTGATCCTAATTTTTTATTTTTTTTATGAAAATTACAAAATGACGGCAGTCTTTTTAAAATACTTGAAAGTGAATTTTCTCAAAAACACCAATTTTTTTAATGTTAATTTTTTGAGAAATAGCTGACAATAACTACATATCTCGTGAGCTTCGTTTTTGCTAAACAAACAAAAAATTGTAATAAAAAAAAATTTGTCCTGCTACGAAAAATGATTTAGCCCGCATAAAACTGATAGGATGCCTTTTTTATATTAGCAGAAACTTTTTCAAAATATTGGAAGAAATAAAAAGTTGGGGTTTTCCTGAAAATATTATTTTCATCTTTTCAAAATTCGATAAAAAAAATAAAGAAGATTTTCTGGAAAGCCCCACCTTTTTTATGCTTTCTTATATTTTGTTTACAGTTTCTGCTTATATAAGAAAGGCATCCTATAAGTTTTAGAGCGGCTTATCCATTTTTGAGTCGAGGAAAAAAATTTCTTCTTAAAATATAATTTTTTTTTCTCGTAATCGATGCAAAATATCACAAAAGAGCAAAAGATATTTTTTGTAGAACTTTTTTGGGTGTGTAAACTTTTATGTGAACATTTTTTTGTACCTTTCGTTGTTTCAATAATTTCATAAAAATAGCCGCCATTCAAATTGAAATAAATAAACATTAGGTAATTTTAAATTTAAATATTGAAAAGCTTTTATATTTTTGTTTTTCAAAAATGGATTAGTAATAGTTCAAAGTTTTTTTAAATTTAAATATTAATTTCTACTGTTGGACTCTAATCTTGAAGGATTTCCCATCAATTTAAATTTTTGAAATTTTAATTTGATTACAAAAGTTTTATAAAAAAAAGGATAGAAGCTTCTTATCTATTAAAGTTATTTCATCAACAACAAAGAAATTGTACAAACATTTTCATTTGCCTTACTTATATTTAATAATTATTTGTCTTAACGTAATTATACGAATCCTTCCTTTTATACAAGTATTGTTTGAGAATAAAGAGACAATTTCTGCTCATCCACTCTAGAATGTGGTTGTCCTTGCAGTGTTGTGATTCTCGAGAACAATTGAATTTATACTCCCATGTCAGAGTAGCATCATATTGATGACACGATATACCATTATGTAAGCTTTATTAAAAGGTACTAATCATGTGATTAATTAATTATAGTTCAAAATGCTTATATAATATCCGAGATGTAATCTTAAAAATAGGTCTGACTTTTTAGATATAATATTAATTATAATTATCATGAATCATGATTGTAAATATTGAAATAAGATAAATAATATCAATTTTATTTTTATGATCCAATTTTAAAGCTTTTTTGATTACCACTTATGCTGTCAAGTAAATGCATTCAAATTGCTCTATCCAGTCAACAAATGACTTCCGTTAGAAAAATCGGTCTTGCGGAACGAAATGCAGAGTTCGTAAATGAAATGGGCAATATCTGTTACAAAATGTGCTCTAATTTGGCATTGAGAAGCGACTACAAAGATTAAATTAGCTAACGTCCGGAGGCACGACTTATTCATCTCGAAGAGAGGTTCTTAATTTGGAGATAGGCCAAGGGCAATGTACTCTATGCTCGAGCTTTTTTCGTTAAAGGCCCATGTTCAGTTCAAATTTGATGCAAATCAGTATCAGCAAAGTTGAAAAAACAATGTTTTATTTTTATAAAATCCCTAATTTTTCGTTAATAATGAAAGTATCCAGAATTCTTGAAAAGTGGCACTAGAAAATACCACAGCGCACATCTAATTAAAATGTGTAATATGTAATTTTTTGAATATTTACATATATAGAAAATCCATCTTTTCTAAGCATCCCCTACCGTCTGCCAAGGGAGAGGAAAACTGCAGAAAACCTTTCCCGAGCGCATTCGGTTACCGACAGTCGAGTTCGAATGTAGGCATTCGAGATCTATTTTCCACAAAAGGGTGGGTCGAAAAAACAAAATTATGGAAATCTAAATTGGAACTATGGGGAATAGTAATGTATTATAGCCCTGGAAAAGTATATAATTGATTTGGTATAAATTGATGAACGTCTTGAACATGTGCGTTAGCAAAATGTGATTTAAAAAATTCTTATTTTGATAGTTTTGATATTTCAGTGCATGTCAATTTTTGAAATGTTTTTGGTGGTCTTAAAGGTCTCTCTAAATTTTTATAGATTTTTAATTGAGGTTCTCTAGGCGAGAATGAAATTGCATTACACAGGTAATGTTGGTTGCATGATATTATGATCAGAGGTTGCTTACGAGTAGGGGCTTGTGATTTAATTATTACATGTATCTTTATTTTAAAAATTCAAAGTTATTCAGAGTTAATTGAATGAAATTTAAATTAATTCATATTTTCAATTTTTATACCACATACAATTAATTCTGAATAACTGAATTTCTAAAATAAAGATACGTGTAGTAATTAAATCATAAATCCCTGCTAGCAGACAACCTGCATTAACTAATCAAATTTTATTTGACTTTTTCGAAGTACCATTTCTTGAAATACCATGTTGTAAATTTTTGTATAATCTTCATAAATGTCATAATTAATTTTTTCGTCTCTGGTCGACTGTAATGGACACCAGACACTTTTAATAAACGAAAAGAAATAAAAGTACCACCCGCCGCCATCTTTTTATAAATTTAAATGCTGGAGTAATATGGTAAACATTATAAATATTTTGAAAATATATGTTTTTAAAAGCTAGTAACAAACACTGGCCAGCTTTTTCCAAAGAACTTATTTTTCGTATTCATATATTTGTCAATTAAAAAAAATCTTTAAATAACTCATTTCGCGATTGACACTGAAGTCTAAAATACTAGTTGAATCAATATGGTTAGAAATAAAGGCACATGTTTTTCATAGATATATATTTACTTACTTCAATGATATACTTCCCTCATTTCAATTTTCAATATACTTCAATATACTGATCAATTACTATTTTTATCATTTTAATCCAACTTCAGATGAATACATATACATACATACATACATATATATATATATATATATATATATATATATATATATATTCATCTGAAGTTGGATTAAAATTTTAAAAACAGTAATTGACCATTAGACATTACTATTGCATTGAGAAACGTAAAACAATGATTTTTTGATGGTATTGATCTGAAGGTATTGATGCAAAAGTCTGTATCTCAACATGAAGAAAAAAAGAACTGCTACATTATTGGATCTTTCTGTTGCAGATCAAAAATTGATATCTCAAGATGTAGTGTGAATGTCTAAAAAACTGCCGATTTTTCCTCCGAAGCGGCTAGTAAAAAATTAATATTTTTCAATAGGTTTTGATCAGCTAAATTCGAAAATTATACAAATGATGGCCTGTGGTCTAAAGGGAAAACCTTAAAAATTGGAGATGAAGATATAAGCCCACAATTATGTAAACGGTGTGTTTTTGACGATTTCCATGTGTGTTTTTACAATTATTTCACAAAAAAAAGCTGAATTGAATAACAACAGTTTTAGCTTAACACAGAGTCGGCTAAATGGAGATAAGTGAACATAAACTCTCTGAGATTACTTTTTTGAACTGAGCATGGAGCATATTTGTACGCTTCAAATCGTTCTGATTAATTGTCAAACATAAATAAAAATATAAATAAATGAAAACGTCATACATTTTCATCATTTTAAAAGCCTTTTCAGTCCAAAAATAATATTTAGAATGAAAAGGTTATGCATCTCTGAAGGAGCCCTTTTAACGCGAATACTATACAATCAATGTCATCAATACATATTAGTAAAATAATATATTGTTTTATTTTAAAATTCTCATCAGATAAGAAGGTATCAGATTTTTTCAATTATTTTTTATCTCTTGGATTTTTAATTTTTACTATTTTTTACTCGTCGCTTCAGAGATACAAATTTTATAATAGAGAGGATGGTTTCTCAGGAGGAGCAAAAAGGTTTAATTTCACTTTAGATAAGAAACAAATGTGGAAATCTTCAAAAAGTCTTATGTATGTTATGTATGAGATGTATGTAGATCTATACTTTCACTTTTTCGAGTTTTCCTGAACGTTAATTTCTTTTAAGCATTGTTTTCTATTTCGAACGATCAAAAATCATGAAAATATGTTATTTATTTACGCTTGGCATTAAATCAGAACGATTTGAAGAGTAAACATATATTACATGTTAGCTTAAAAAGGAAATTTCAGGTAGTTTATGTTCACTTTTCTCCATTTGGTTGGCTCTGTGTTAAGCTAAAATTGGTCTTATTAAATTCAGCATATCAAATTCAACAAGACAGCAGAGTTTCACAACTTCTTTTTGAGAAATAATTGTAAAAACACACAATTCACAAAATTGTGGGCTATCTCCTTTCAATCAAAGTAAATCCTGAGGTATCAAAAGTGCTGCATCTCAATTCAATTGATACGAAAATCTGTATCAATATAAAGAATCAAAAGACTGTTACATTTTTGGATCATTCTGCTGCATATAAAATTGATACCTTTAGATTTAGTGTGATTGCCTTTAATTTTTTGATGCAACTTCGGAGTACAAACGAAATTGAATTTTAGTTATATATTTTTCTTAATTGTTAACTTAATTTTATGCGCCACTGCCTCGGAATCTGTTACGAGGGCTTCTGGACCTCTCTCGAGTAAATTCTTCAAGTCGTATAGTGTCGTCAGGCAAAGGATTGAATATACCAAAAGATTCAAATTCATCAGGCGTCATTATCCTGATCTCTTTGGATTCTATTTCCATTGTAATAAAATGCCCTTTACTATCATACACTGTTAGAAAAAACTCTACTAAATTTAGTATACATGTAATGGAAGTAAGAATGCATAACATGAAATTAAATTTAGTATACCAGCGTACAGTAAATTTAGTATATTCATACTGAATTTAGTATACACGTATATGAAATTTAGTATACGCGTGTACTAAATTCAGTATAAATATACTAAATTTACTGTACCCTGGTATACTAAATTTAATTTCATGTTGTGCATTTTTGCTTCCATTACATTATACTAAATTTAGTAGAGATTTTTCTAACAGTGTATATTGGCAAAATATGATTCTCTACGTCCCTTCCAATGATGATATTACCTTTTGCTACTACATCTAATTGTGTTTCGACTGGATATCTGCTACGTTCATATCTGTCAGGATGTGGGACGTAAACACCAGGAAGCTCTTCTGCTAAAGCTTGAATTACCCTAAGAGTCTACCGTCGAGCGGGGCAAACTGAAATATTGAAACAAAGATTTTAATCTACATAAATCCTGAATTAATAATAAATGAATAAACAAATGACCTTCTAAAATCTTCATGTAATAAGCTCTTATAAACTTAGGAAAAGAAAATACATAAAAAATAATTGTCTGTTGTGTAGTCCGAATTTAAAAGTAGTTCAATATCAAAAAGTATGCAATGGAAAATTAACTTTATTTTCGAAGCAAAATTTTCAGTTTTGCACTTACCAATAGAATGAAAATAAACTAAAACAAATACCACAGTGTAATATGAATTGGAGAGATTTTTTTTTTCTGAGATATATTTGTTTTACGTGTAACAGAGAGTTGTAAAGATTAGCATACGTTACCGTGGAACCATAAATTAATATATTTTTATGCGGTGCGTCAGAAATTGCGAAATAGCTTCCTATCATACTGTTAAAAATTTCTGTAGGAACTTTCAGAGACGCGTCACTAGAGCTTTATGCAGAAACCGTTTCTAAGTTTTCCTAAAAAAGAACAGAAATTTCGGCAACGGTAACTGCATAAAGCTTTAGTCACATGTTTCAGAAAATTGTGTTACAATTTAGGAATTTTCAGTTACTGTAACTAAAAGTTTCAAGGCATTAACAAATTTTTTCGATTGATTAATTTTAATATAAAATATGCAGTCTATATTTGTCCTGCCAATATAAATGGTAAGAAAATATGAAGTCAATATAAACACATTTGATTTATTGAGTATATTATATAACCTAGATACATACGTAGTCATTTACATATAAACTTCGCTCACATATAGTCTTACTATAATTTACTAGTAGTCGTGCGCGCGCCAAGGCGCGCGCCTACTAATTTTTGTTATGAAAAAGAATAAACCAAATACTTATTTTTTCTATGTTATTTATATTTAATTAATGTTACAAAATATTCGTAAAAAATAATTAGAAGGCTCTACAGGATGATGTTGAAGCTAAAGGAGTAATGGATTTCTCATAATTTATTTGTAGGTAAATTCTGTCACCGTTATCATCTTCAAAAAATTGTGCATATAATTATAATTCAATTTATTATAATCGGCTCTTAAATTTGTTTAACACTTAACTTATTTATAAATCATATTGGCGTAATACATTTTTTATTTTATAAATTAAAAGAAATCTTATTTATAAAATAAATTGTGAATTATTCGTTTTAACGTGTATATGAGCATATAAATTTCAAATTGATAAATACTGCGAATAATATTAATTTTCATTATTATATAAGCTTTACAAAGTTTAAAAAAATGAATGATACATATAATAGTGGCAGTAATTACCAATCTTTCAGTTTTCAAGAAATATGATAACAAATTTTTTAATTGTCTATTTGCTCCGCAATTATTGCTGTTTATACTCTATAGTAATCCATTCGCCACTAATATTTTATTATGCATTGAGAGATGTGGTGAATTTTTTTCATGAAAAATTAATTTTTTAATTTTTATCATAAATGATGCGCGTTATTACGAAAAAGTAAAATGTATTTTAGTATAACTTTTTTTTACATGAACATTTTTATCGTATCTGTTGTTTACGTCAAAATGATTAAATTCTTTTATTATAAGAAGAAAATTATCCTGTCGATAGAACTTTCCAGGCCTTTATAAACGTTACAGTATCTTTCTTATTAAAAACTAAATTAAACAAAAACTTTTCAAACAATATATTTTTTTTCCTTCTGCGAAAATCTGTCAATTTTTTATTCTTCAAAAAATCTATAGTGGTTGATAAATTCGTGGTTTTAATTGGAAAATAGTGTCTTTAGTGTCTTTTTTTCAAAATAGTAGCAAAACAGCGTCATCGCTTGAAAAAAGTGTCAAATAGTGTCAATAGTGTGTTTTGAGCCCGAGGCCTGAATTTGTAGTTTATTATTCTAAGGGCGGCTACAGCCTAATTTATTTAAGAATAGTGACCTATTCAAACCGAAAAAAACAGAGAAACTGCCCTACGAAAAACGTCGGATTGAAAATTATTCGAAAGTATTGTATTTTGAATGCGAAGTTGTCTAAAAGCAGATGTCCAGAGAATATCTCGGGAGTGCGCAGCAATAATTTTTAATTCGACGTTTTTTGCAGCAAGACTCATTTCTAATCCAAAGAGTGACTTAAAGTAAATATGTGCATCAATAGTGTGACTGATGTTCTTTTGGATTTGAAAGCATTTCGAAAAATTCAATTCATAAAACTTCAAAGAATTAAAGTTAAAATTTAAAACATGGAAATAAATTGGAAAAAATTAAAAACTCCAAAAAATGTAATTGATTTTAGTAATTTTAAAATGATTTTGGAAAAATACAAGGGAATTCAAAAGAATTTTATTGAATGTTGAAGAATTCAAAATGAGGTTAAAACACTTCAAGACGAATTAAACACAAACTGAAAAAAATATCCATTGAACAGAATAGAATTATTGATTTAATTCAAAAGAATTCAGGTAAATCAACAAAATTCGAAAGACATAATAAAATAATTCTGAATGAATGAGTAACAATTCAGGGTGAATTCAAATTAATTGCAAAACATATTTGAAAATCTCTACAAATCTGTGAAAACCTAAAAAACCCCTCACTTCTTGTTAATGAATTTCTTAAAGTACAGTGAAATATTATAAAATCCCGTGAAATTATATGACATTTTAAAGTATTTTCTTGAATCCTGGAAAATTTTTGAAAATACCTTGGGAGCTTTTAAAATCCATTAAAATCATTGAAATCTTCGGAAATCGCATAAAATTCATTTAAATATTCTAAAATATATTGAAACCTCGCAAGTCCTATGAAATAGTTTCATATATTCCAAAGTTGTAAACAAATTCTTTAAACTCTCAGAAAAATTTGTTCATTCCTCTTAAAGTCATTCAAAGCCTTTAAAATTCCATAAAAAATTAATAATATCTTGAAAGTGCATTAAAGTCTTTAACAATAGTTTATAATATTTTAAATCATTTCAAATCCTATTAGGTTACCGAAATAAATTCAAAATTGCTTGAAATCTTTTGATATACCCTAAAACCTGGCATAGGTCCTATTAAATCGATCTATATTTTCGAAATTTTAGAAAACTCTTCGATACAATACCCCATGCAAATTTTGTCAAATCTCTTGAAAATGCTTTAGAATCTTTTTAAATACTCTAAAATATTTCAAATCCTCTGAAACCAATTGTACATTCCTTAGAATCTTTTGAAATACTGTTAAAGTTATCAAATCCTTTCAAACCTTTGGAAATCAATTGAAACATTTTAAAGCTCTTGAAAATGCTTTAGATCTTCTAAAATACCATAAAATAATTCAAATCCTATGAGTAACATTAAATTACTGAAATCAATTCAAAAATTCATAGGATCTTTCAAAATCCCCTAAGATATTTAAAATCCTTCACAATATTTTAGAACTTCTTGAAATTTTTTTAACTCTTCAAAATCCCTTGCAATTTTTAAAAGCACCATAAATTATTTCCAATCCTTTGAAACTCTTTCAAATTATTGAAATCCTTTAAATCTTTAAAAATCACTTGAAACTTTTTAAAGCTTACGAAAATGTCTTGACATCTTCTAAAATACTCTTAAAGTTCTCAAATCCTTTACCATTTTTTTAATCCCTCAAAATTATTGAAATCTCTTGGAAATGCTTTGGAGTCTGTTAAAGTATCCTAAAATATTTCAACCCCTTTAAAATCTGTTGGCATTCATTGAAATTATTGACATCTCTTTCAAATGCTTTGGATTCTTT
>CAKNYM010052111.1:135352-164361 GCA_932195095.1 Andricus curvator
GAAATTATTGACATCTCTTTCAAATGCTTTGGATTCTTTTCAAATGCCCTAAAATATTCCCAGTCTTTTTTTTCAAATTCCTTCAAATTATCAAAATAAACAAAAAATTCCGTGGAATCTTTTAAATTACTCCAGAATATTGCAAATCCTCTGAAATCAATTAAAGTACTGAAATTAAATGAAAAATCCTTGGAATCTTCAAGAAACCTCTAAAAGTTTCCAAATTCTTTACATATTTTCGAAATTCCTTCAAATTGTTGAAATCTCTTGGAAATACCTTGGATTCTTTTGAAATACCCTAAAATATTCCCAATCTTGAAAAATTCCTTAAAAAATCCTTTTGAATCAATTAAATGACTAAAATCGGTTAAAAATTCCTTGAAATCTGTTAAAATATCCTAAAATATTTAAAACCCTTTAAAATCTGTTGACATTCATTGAAATTATTGACATCTCTTTCAAATGCTTTGGATTCTTTTCAAATGCTCTAAAATATTCCCATTTTTTTTCAAATTCCTTCAAATTATCAAAATAAAAAAAAAATTCCTTGGAATCTTTTAAATTACTCCAGAATATTGCAAATCCTCTGAAATCAATTAAAGTACTGAAATCAAATGAAAAATCCTTGGAATCTTCAAGAAACCTCTAAAAGTTTCCAAATTCTTTACATATTTTTGAAATCCCTTAAAATTGTTTAAATCTCTTGGAAATACCTTGGATTCTTTTGAAATACCCTAAAATATTCCTAATCTTCCAAAATTCCTTAAATAATCCTTTCGAATCAATTAAATTACTAAAATCGGTTGAAAATTCCTTGAAATCTGTTAAAATATCCTAAAATATTTAAAATCTGTTGGCATTCATTGAAATTATTGACATTTCTTTCAAATGCTTTGGATTCTTTTCAAATGCCCTAAAATATTCCCAGTCTTTTTTTTAAATTCCTTCAAATTATCAAAATAAATAAAAAATTCTTCGGAATCTACTGAAATTATTTGAAATATTTTTCTTTAAAATATTTTATAATAAGTCAAAATATTCCAAATTCTTTGAAATCTTTTGAAATTCCTTGCAATTGTTTGAAGATCTTGATAATTCCTTTTGGATAAAAAAATACCTTATAGTCGTTGAACTTCTTTGAAATCCCTTCAAATTATCAAAATCAATTTCTTAAAGTATCGGTGTTTTTTTTAATAGCAGTGCTCATTGAGCGCTTAAAAATTCTTAATTTGAACATCTTCTTAAATTATAAAATTTTTGATCTGTAAACATACACAGATCTCTGACATACTTCTATTCAAACCGAAAAAAAATAATTATTCGAATGTGTCACTATAGGGAAATGGAGATTTCAATCCTATAGGGAAAGTAGAACTGAAACGTACACGAGTTTCACAAATAATATTTAATATGATAAATATAATTAAATCATGATAGAAATCATAGTTACAGAGCGTAAAAATGATTAATTTGAAAATTTCTTGTTTGCGTAAACAGTTTAAAAACAGACTACCATCACAATTGAGGTTATGGTTCATTACTTCTTTTACAGACTTTACCGTGCAACGGTTGGCAACACTGAGCCGCGCATTACCAAATACGAAAAAACACGTGGCGTATTATTATCGAACTCGAACTAAGTGATCCCGAAAAGACCACCTTGACATGCGCATGCTTCGATAGAATGGCGCTTATTGGTTCTAGTTCGCGTCCTCATTGGGAATTCAAATACGGGCGCGTACTACAGCCAATCAACTATATTACAATTCAAACATGCGCATATAAAGGCGACTCAGTTAGCATCACTGATTTCAAATGCAGCACCACACACAGACACACACTACTGTTGCATATGAGCGGCCTACAGCAAGCAAACGTTACCACCGTGTTACTCTCGAAAATCGTCAGAATCGAAAACGACAATATCGTTTAGAGATTTTATATTAAGGATATTGCTACGGGTGTGAAACGTGGGCGCTAACGAAAGGAGAAGAGAATAGGTTTAGAGTTTTCGAGAATAAAGTACTTAGAAAAATCTATGGTCCAAAAAGGGACGAAGAGACCGGCGAGTGGAGAAAACTGCATAATGATGAGCTGCACGCTCTCTACGGGTCAGCAAATATTAATAGAGTAATGAAAGCGCGTAAATTAAGATGGGCGGGGCATGTAGCAAGAATGGGCAATGAAAGAACAGTGGCGCAAGTTTTAAGCGGGAGACCGACTGGTAAGAGACCCCTAGGCAGACCGAGAAACAGATGGGAGAAAAATGTGAGGGATGATCTAAAAGAACTAGGACATGATTATTTAAACTGGATGGAGAATGCACAAGACAGAGATGTGTGGCGGTCTCGGGTAGATGAGGCAATGAACTTTCGAGTTCGAACTGCTAATCTATAATAAAAAAAAAAGACAAATAAAGACTGCAAATTTATATTAAAATTAATGAACCAACGGGACGACTCAAAATTACAGATATAACCTATGTAGTGAAGAGGGCGTCATTTGACGTAAACAGCGGACTCACCATTATATTGAAACCTGTATTATTATTAATTTACGCAGCTGCTGCTAGTCACTTGCAGTCCTGATGTACCTTTTTAGAAGTTCATTTACGAGTCAGATGATCGCAGTATCTTGTAAATATTTTATTGTAGAAATAATTCGCTCATCAACCGAGCTTCTATAGGTCGTTGCCTTTACTCGCGATTGCAACACATTTTTCAGTTTCTTCTTCTCGTGCATATGTCGAATCCTTTTCACGCTTGAGATTATTCAATATCGGAAAAAATAGGTTTACTGCCTCGTTATAATACAACACAACCTTTTGCAGTAATTTGCCGCCCATGACCACAACCACCATACTTTGTCCGCTTCGAACGCGATCGAGAAGCGAGGAGTCCGCAGTTTCTAACTGCGCAATTCTTTCGGTCACGATAATTTATATTTCTGTTACCATTTAGTTTAGGAATTTTAGGAAAAGATTTATAATTTTCAGATATCGTTTCTGAATGTTAATAAAAATTTAGTAAATTTACTGTAAAAGTTACTGAATTTCGTTTTCAGCAACCTAATTTTGTAAATTTCAGTTACTTTAGTATCCTAAATGTGTCGGAATTCTTCGAACATTTCTAACAGTGTAGTTATTTAAAAAAAAAAAAGAATCTTTAAATTCACTTCCCGCGAGTGAAGCTGCATGCTCCAGGCTGCCACAGTCACTTATGTCTTAGTCACTTTTTAGTCACTTTTTAAGGTTTTGTACTACTGGTGCTGCTCTGACTGTTTACGTTTAGATTGTCTGGATTTATCTAGAAAGTCACTGCAAGCCATGCCCGAAACCGGTCATAAATCCAAGTTCCACCATTTTTTTCAGTGCTGTGCATGCTTAAAAAAATTCTACATATTTGAATCAATATAGGGCAACAAATGAAAGCACATATTCTTCATACATTTGTTTCAATGTTATATTTTCCACATTGCAAAATATAGTTTTTTTTTTTCATTCAAAGTTGGAATTAAATGTTAAAAGCAGGTAATTGATATTTAGATATTACTATTACATTTAAAAAGGATACATAGACAATTACATCAATATTCCTTGTAGCATTTTGATCCAACTTAGGAGTAGAACCTAAATATTGTTTTAGTCTTATATTTTTCTTAAATATTTTAGCTTGAACTTACAAAGAAAAAACAAAATGTAATCTTTACAGCGATTTCAGAGTAATTTTTACCTGCAACAAAAATTACCTTCACTTGAAAATTAGCCGCAACAAAAATTCACTTCTATTTTGTCTGTTTTGTGCGCCTACTAATATATAATTGTGAGAGTGTGCTATCGAATGTTCTGGTAGAGGGTGCAGGGCTTTTTGGCCGCTGCCAATTATTTGGCCATATAGTGTTCTCTGGCAAACGAGCGAATAAACCGAATTGAGCAAATTCTGCTTCCGACAATATTATGATATTTTTGGATTCTATTTCTAGTTTAACATAATGCAGCTCCTCATCATATATTGGAAGAAGATAATCACCTTCCTCCCTTCCAATGATGAAATTACCCATGGCTACAACAGTTAAATGAGCGTGAAGTGGTTTGACCTGACGTTTACCAGTTTCACACGGGATGTGTACACCAGGAAGCTCATGTGGTGAAGCTTGAAATACCCTGCGAATTAGCGGGATTCGACCGGGGCAAACTGAAAAATCCGGACAAAGTTTTTAATGGAAATAAATATTGTACTTATTTTGGTTTACTTAGGTTGAAAATTTATCTTCTTCAGTTAAAAATTAATGCATTTTGATAAAAATTCGTCTTTTGTGAAAGAATATTAATTTTCTTGGTGATAAATTAATCTTTTTGGTTGAAAATGTATTTCTTTAGTTGAAAATTTAACTATTAGGTTCAAAATTCCTTTAAAAATCCAAATATTTGGTGGAAAAATAATTTATTTTGACAAAAATAAATAAAAGTTTTTCTTTTATTGAAAATTAATTTTTGAACTGAAAATTTAACTATTCCATTTTTTTGGGAAAATTATTTTTTTTTATGTAGAAATTTAATCTTCTTGGTTAAACATTCATCTGTTTGGCTGAAAGTTTAACTATTTTGTATTTTGGGCTAAGAATTCATTCATTTATTTCTCAACTGAAAATTTAACTTTTCTATTTTATGTTGAAAAATGATCTTTTTTAGTTGAAAATTCATGTATTTTGTTGCAAATTTGATATTTTTGGTAGAAAATTCACCTTTTGGTTTGAAAATTCAACTATTCGGTTAAAAATTCATTTTGCTGTTGTTGAAAATTCATTATTTTATTTAAAAATTAACTTCTTCAACTGAAAATTTAACTGTTCCATTTTTTTCTCGAAAATTGATCTTCTTTTATAGAAATTTAATGTTCTTGGTTGGAAATTCAGCTATTTTGTTGAAATTTTTTTAAGATACATCATATTAGTTAAAAGTTCATTTATTTCGTTGAAAATTTAACTATTTTGTTGAAAATTCGTTTTTTTAGTTAACAATTAATTTTTTAAACTGAGAATGTATCTATTTCATTTTTACTTGAAAATTTATCTTTATAAGTTGAAAATTCATTTATTTTGTTGAAAGGTCATATTTTTTGGGTTGAAAATTTAATTATTTTGGCAGATCATTTATATTTTTAGGTTGAAAATTCAACATTTGGGTTAAAAATGAGTATTTTTAGATTGAAAACTCGACTTTTTTTGCAGGAAATTCATCTTTTTGACTTCAAAATTCAACATTTTGGATATTTTTTTTATTGACTGAAAAATCTTTCCTGGTTGAAAATTCCTCTTTTTGGATTGAAAATTAGTCTGGTTTTATTGGGGATTCAACTAATTTGTTGAAAATTTGTATTTTTGGGTTTAATTCAACTGTTTTTTATTGAAAATTAAAATAGTTTTTTGTGGAAATATCAGTTATTACACTTTTTGTTGGGAATTTATTTCTGTGGATCGAAGATTCATCACTCTGGTTAAAAATTTAACTATTTTGATGAAAATTCTTTTTGTCTTGATTGAAAATTATTTGTTTCTTATAATTGAAAATTTAATTCTTATATTTTTGGTTCGAAATTCATCTTTTTGATGAAGTAAATTAGAAAAAATGGAGATTATCGATTATTTCCAAAAAAGAGAAAAAGTTTGATGTAGAAGTTTTTGAAACAGTTAAATCATGTTTTCTTTGTTTGATGACACCATCAAATTTCATTGTTCTGAAAAAATAATTAAAGGATTTCAACCACATTTTTCAAGGAATCTGTATTATCATCAGCAAAGCGAAGGGAGAAGACCTTTTTTCAGAAAAAAATTAATTGAAATAATTTTTTATTCATATTTCCATCTAGTCTGAAAAGACGTTGAAAATTTCTATTATTCTCTGATGATAATACAGATTCCTTGAAAAATTTGATATGTACCACCTTGTAAAATAATGCGTGTATTTTCTGAAAAAAGTTTCTTCCCTCGATCTCTCTAGTAGCTTAATGGGAACGCACCCGACCGGCAATCGGAAGTTCTGTGGTTCGATTCCCAGCGGAGAGAAAGGAGAAGATCTTTTTTGAGGTTTGACGACCATTATGATTGTGTGCATTCGAAGGGTAGGGTCGAATATCTGCCTTCAAACTCGACTTTCTAAAAACCGGCAGAACTCGGGAGGCGGTTTTCTGCAGTTTTCCTCTCTCCTGGCTAAACGTCTAGGCAAATGCGAGTACTTCTAATAAAGTTGGGTGCAGCCGCGGGTTATCGCTAGTTATCATTAAATTCATACAGTGTTTCTAATCCCACCTTAGTAAAAGAAAAATTTTCACGGGCCTATCCCCAATGAAGTGGCGACGTCAGGCGGTATATATGCACTCGCTAAAGGACTTAAATGATACTTTTGCTTTAAAATAAAAGGCATAATAGTACAATATGTTTTTAACCGCAGTGCTACGGAACTTGAATGGACCAGCCTAACAATACAATAACAATAATAATAATAACTTTGTAACCAAGTTGCAATGAAGCAGTTACTCAAGTTATATTGTATATTTACCAATAGAATTGACGAGAACGGCCAAAGCGAAGACCAGAGTACCAGAAGCCCTCATTTCTTCCTAGCTATAGATAGAACTGATTAACTAAACTGAAAAAGCTATATTATTTAACCTTATAAATTATTTGGAAGATGAATAAGAGGCGAGATGCTTTTTTCTGAGTTATATTTGTTTTACGTGCCGCAGGCAGTTGAAAATATCGAAATAAATTAACGTGAAACCTTGTGAAAATACGTCGTACAAATTTTTGTTTATCTTAATTAAAAGTCATTAGTCAGTCTATTTGCACCGCATTAATTTTTATTATATCGATAGCAGAAACTGCTATATATAGGTACCTCGTTTGAAAGTCTTCCGACAGGTCCTACAGTCAGATAAAAAAATTTGTGAAATTATAAAAAAAATTAAAAGAACGAGTTACGTACCGGATTTATGGACAGCATTCACAGAAAAAACAAAGAGCATATTCAGAACAATATTTACCACAAATTAAGCCATGGTAAATTTATTATCTTCTTTTGTTTCGATGCAAAAAAAATGAACATTACCCACTTGAAAATTACCCGCAATAAAAATTCAGCTTTTTCTGTCTTACCATGCAAATTTCCTGGTCGGGATTCAGATGTCATTTTTAAAAAAAATTTTTAAAAATTCGTGAAAAATGTTTTTAAATTGCCTTCCAACAAATATTCCTTATTATATTTGTTTCAAAATTTGGATCAATTAAACTAGTTTCCAGTTTTTAAAAATGTTTTTTGGAAAATTCGAATTATATATTCGAGTAATCTTAAATTTGTAAATTTTAATTGTAGAAAGCATGGAAATTTTGAAACATCCAGAAAACTAAAGTTCGAAACAATTGCTTATTTAAAAACATGAAAATAAAACCCTTTTTACGGATCTGAGCTGGAAAAATCTCTGTTAATCCTGTTTATAATTTTTTGGAGACTTTTTATTCTATTCTTTGAATACTAATTTATTAATTCATTATTTAATTTATTTATTATCGGCTCTTCTCTTTCTGTCTTGCTTTCTATAGCTTTACATAGGAATATCTATATTCAATTGCATGATTAATTAATTCTAGCTTTTCATATGATAATCGGGTTCTGGGAAATGAAGCATTAGCAGATGAAAGAAGGTCTTTTCATAAAGTAGTGCACATATGTGCACATATCTGCACATATATATTACTACATATAGTAATTTACATATTCAAATTACGCCTTAGATTAAACTTTTAGAAATATTTTCTCACTATACTTTTCTAAGTTTATTATATTTTTTATGTTGATAGGTATTTAAGATATTAATACTATAGTATTTTAATAAATCACCCTCCAAATATTGAAGTCCCAAAATTTATAAATGAAAGGATTAAGTTGATATTGTTAGATTTGTCTGATCAGGGTTTTTATAAGTTAGTGAATTCTGGAAAGTCCGGGAATGTCAGGGAAAACTGAAAGAGCCAGGGAATTTTTTATAATCTGAAGTTGCAGTTAATTTGATTATTTTGTTGAAAGTGGAACTGTTTTGTTGAATTTTTTTTTGGTTGAATATTAACTTTTTTGTTGATAATTTATATTTGCGGTTTGAAAATTCAACTGTTTTGTAGAAAATGCGTCTCTTTGACATGAAAATTCAACATATTAGAGGAATCTTTTTTGTTAACTAGTTACTAGAGAGATCGAGAGAAGAAACTTTTTTCAGAAAATATACGCATTATTTTGCTAGATGGTACAAGTTAAATTTTTCAAGGAATCTGTATTATCATCAGAGAATAACAGAAATTTTTAACGTCTTTTCAGACTAGATGGAGATATGAATTAAAAATGATTTTAATTAACTTTTTTCTGAAAGAAGATCTTCTCCTTTCGCTCCGCTGGGAATCGAACCTCAGAACTTCCGATTGCCGGTCGGTTGCTTTCCCATTAAGCTAGTAGAGAGATCGAGAGAAGAAACTTTTTTCAGAAAATATACGCATTATTTTGCTAGATGGTACAAGTTAAATTTTTCAAGGAATCTGTACTATCATCAGAGAATAACATAAATTTTTAACGTCTTTTCAGACTAGATGGAGCGATGGAGCAAAAGGAGATCTTTTTTCAGAAAAAAGTTAATTACAATTATTTTTAATTCATATCTCCATCTAGTTTGAAAAGACGTTAAAAATTTCTGTTATTCTCTGATGATAATACAGATTCCTTGAAAAATTCAACTTGTACCATCTAGCAAAATAATGCGTATATTTTCTGAAAAAAGTTTCTTCTCTCGATCTCTCTAGTAGCTTAATGGGAAAGCACCCGACCGGCAATCGGAAGTTCTGAGGTTCGATTCCCAGCGGAGCGAAAGGAGAAGATCTTTCTTCAGAAAAAAGTTAATTCAAATAATTTTTAATTCAAATCTCCATCTAGTCTGAAAAGACGTTAAAAATTTCTGATATTCTCTGATGATAATACAGATTCCTTGAAATCTTTTTTGTTTTATTGCTTGAAATATGAACTATTACATTTTTCCTTGAGAATTCATATTTTTTGTTGAAAATTCAACTACTTATTTGAAATATGTACTTTTTTGTTAAAAATTCATTTTTTCGGTTAATGATTCATAATTTTAGTTGAAAAACTTTTTTTGGCTGAAAATTAATTTTTTAAACTGAAAATTTAACGATTCAAGTTTTATTAGAAAATGCATTTTCTTTTTTTAATTCAACTATTTGGTTGAAAATTCATTTCTTTGGTTGAAAATCTAAATATTTTCTTAAAAATGTATGTACATATTTTGTTAAAAATTCATGTATATGTATATTTTGTTAAATATTCATCTTTTTTGGTAGAAAATTAATCTTTTTTTTGCTTGAAAATTGAACTATTTTGTTGACAATTTTTTTTTAGTTTCAAATTCAACTATTTATTTTTTGGTCGAAAATCAATTTTTTTTCTTGTTAAAAGTTCAAAATTCATCTTTTTGGTAAAAAAATAATTTTTATGGTTCAAGGTTCATTACTTTGGTTGAAAATTCATTTCTTCTATTGAAAATTTAAATTTTCATTAAAAATTCATTTCTTTTTATTGATAATTAATGGCTTAAACTGAAAATTTAACTATTCCATTTTTTGTTGAAAATTTATCTCTTTTAGTTGAAAATTCCTCTGTTTGGTTGAACACTCATCTTGTTTGGTATAAATTTAATCTTCGTGGTTGAAAATTCGTATTTTTTTGGTAGGAAAATAATCTTATTAGGTGAAACTTCATCTTTGTGGTTGAAAATTTAACTATTTTGTTGAAAATTAATGTCTTTTTATTGAAAATTAATTTTTTTAACTGAAACTTTAACTGTTCCATTTTTTGTGAAAAATTGATCTTTTTTAGTTAATCTTCTTGGATGAAAATTTATCTTTTTGGTTCAAGATTGAACTATTTTCTTAAAAATAATTTTTTTAAATTGAAAATTAATTTCATTAACTGAAATTTTAACTAATCAATTTTTTGTTGAAAATCCAGCTTTTTTGTTAAAAATTCAAGTGTTTGGGTGAAAATTTACGTATTTTTATCAAAATTCATCTTTTTTATAGAAAAGTAATCTCATTAGTTAAAATTTCATCTTTTTTGTTGATAATTAATTTCTTTTCTTGAAGATGTAGCTATTTTGTTAAAAAATTGTTTCTTCTTATTGAAAATTCATTTTTTAAACTGAGAATTGAACTATTACATTTTGTGTTGAAAATGTATCGTTTTTTAATTAAAAATTCGACTATTTAGTTGAGAATTCGTCTTTTTTTGGTAGAAATTTAAACTTCTTGGTTGAAAATTTATATATTTTGTGAATAATGGTTAGGGAAAATGAAGCATTGGTCAGGAAAAGTCAGGTAATTTCGAAATTAGGATTTTGTAGCAAACCTGCTAATAAGTTTTACTTTTATTGTTATTATTACTGTATTTTTTGAAATTTATAGGATGTGGTTTGATTTTGTGGTTACAGAACGCAGGAGAAAGCAGGATCCCGATTCCTCGGGCAGTTCGACCATCTTTTCTGCCAAAGGTGAGGACGAGCAAACTATCTTCAGGGCACAGACGATCTACAGTTATTTCGGGATACCCAGCACAATTTCCCGATTACGACGAAGAAGGATTGACACCAAAGCCAAAAACTGTCAAACGAGCCGCTTGCTCCACACCTTCACGAGAAGGTAAATATTTTTGTTTGTATTTTATCAATTATTTTTATTTCATCCATTTAAAGACTTCCATATTCTTTTCAAATTAAATTTATATCAAATTTCTTAAAAAAGTATCAACTTGGGTGAAACAAATATTATTCTAGTGAGTCTGCAATAGGGTGGCCCTTATTTGTCAAAATAATATTTTTTTACTCCTCCTCCGATACTTTCCCTCTCCTCACTTCACCTTTTGCTCCACCCCTTCCCCAACTTCTTCCTCCTCTACTTCTCCCTCTCCTCACTTTCTCAACTAACACTCTTCTTCTCCTACTTCCTTTCCCCAGCCCTCATTTCTAATAATTTCACCCACTTCCTCTCCCTAATTTTCCCTCGATTCCCTACCCCTTACTCCCTTAGTTCCACTGCCCCAATTTACCCTCACTTCTCCTAGTTCCCCTTCACTCTTTTGCCCTCACCCCTCTTATTTTCTCTACTTCACAACCCTTTATTTCCCCTACTTTCCGCTACTTCTCCACTCATTTCACCTCCCCTAATTTACATTACTTGTTCTCTCCTAATTTTCCTTCATTTCATCCTACTTGCCCTACCTCAATTTCCCCTCACCACCCCTACTTCTGCTCCCTCATATCCCCTCCACTCATTTTCCCACACATCACTTCCCCCCACTTGCCCTACTTCCCCTCATTTTTCATACTTTGTGCCCGGGACTACGAAATCCTAATGATGTCGAAATTTGAAACCCGTCCCAGTGGGCACAAAATTTGGCAACGTCTTGACGACATCTTTAAGATATCCTATGTCCATGTCGTTAAGATGTCTTTACGATATCGTAAAGACGTAGTACCATCTGACGATGTCTTTTCGACATCGTAAAGAAATCTTAACGACATGGACATAGGATGTCTTAAACTCGTCGTAAACATCTCGTAACGATGTCGTAAAGACGTCGTCATATTGTGTCCACTGGGGTGGCTCAAGTATCATGAAGTTGCCCATTGATTTAACATGAGAAAAAGAGACCCCATAAGGCATTTTTTGGGGCCACGCTAGACGGTCATAAAAATTTTACAATATTAAAAGTTAGGGCCGATTCTTATTCCCTAAGTATTCTGAACAGGAAAATGTATTATGAGTTTTGTTAGTACTACATTTTCGCGTTTAAATCACACATTAAGAAGAATTTTCGTTCTTCCCATGTTAAGGTGGGTTTCCGTAGGGGCGACCGAAACGTGTGACTTGATTTGCGCGAAACAAGTCGCGCGATTAGTGATTCATGACGGGTTTCCTACACGGAAAAAATGTATCCGTAAAAAAATCACGAACTAGTAGCTGGGTCTCGGATATGAGAAAAATTCATCGGATATTTATGTATTTTCGTAAATAACCTGCGAACTTTGAGAGAGATTGACGAACTCGATGTGAAAATTCTAAAACGGTTCATCACTTTTCTTTACGTGAATAATTACAAAAATATTACGAGTGATTGGGAAAAGATTCTCAGAGCACTCACGAGCTTGCCCGACATATCTGGGAACTAGAAAGTATGTTCGCCTGTACGTGACCCACACACACACTCTCCTAAATGCGCGGTGCATGTGTGCGCTCGTATGTGTGCCTCGAGCTCGTCGGATGAGTGGCTAGAAGTTTTATAATACCTATTTTGTTTGGAGGCAAGCGACGAGCAGTGGGACTCTGGGTCCGTGTCGGAATTCGAAAATCGAACGGAACTCTTTTTCTAACTTGTGGAGGTAGAAAGAGAGGTCCATTCATTTTTCGACTTCGAAACGGCCCCGAAGTCCCACTGCAAGCCAATTTTCAATTCGTTTTCTGTAGTCCATGATCATGTCTGTAGTCAGTACAGTTTGATCATCTGCGGCAGTAGGTTGTACATGATAGCATGGATCAATGAATAATTAATAATTGAATTTAAAAAAATTGAATGTACAACCAAATAATTGAATTTTAAACTCAATAATAATTTTTAAAACAGTTGAATTTGACAAACAAACAAATAATTTTCTACCAAATACTAGAATCCACATCAAAACAGATTAATTTCAAACCAATAGCTTCATCTTTGCCCAAAAAATTGATTTTCAACCAAAAGACAATTTTTCAACAAAATACATACATTTTCAACAAAATGAATAAATTAAAAAAAAACACTATAATATTCAACCAAATAGTTCACTGTGTTTATATTTTTTCATTCCTGAACATTTTCAACTACATAGTTGAATTTTTAAGCCAAAACAGATCAATTTTCAACAAAAAATGGAGAAGGTAATTAACTTTCCATCACAAGGACCGAAAAAGACGAAAATTACAGGAAAATACAAGAATTTTTAATCAAACAGTTGTCCCATTTTACCAAAAAAGATCAAATTTGTAATAAAAGAGATTAATTTTCCACACAATAAAAAACGATTTTTCTACGAACGATTAAATTTAAAAAAAAAGTTAATGTACAACCGAATACTTGAATTATAAATTCAATAATAATTTAAAAAACAGTTGGATTTGACAAAAAAAAATTTCTACAAAATACTCGAATCCTCATCTAAAACAGATCAATTTGCGATAATATAAACGGGAATTTTCATAATTTATAGATAAAATAACAAATCTTCAAATAAACGTTGAATTTCATTTTTAAATCTTAAAAATTTTAGGTTTTTAAAATTATGTTGGACATACGTTAGCCATACGTTGGATATTTTGTAATTTAGGAAAAAGATTGTGCAGCCTGCGATAAATAAATAGGAATTTTTATAATTTATAGATTAAATAACAAATGTTCAAATAAACGTTGAATTTTATTTTTAAATCTTAAAAATTTTATGTTTTTAAAATTACGTTAGACACAGTTAGACATTCGTTAGCCTTTCACATGTAGATCCTTGTAAAATTTGTTTTTTGCATCAAAGATGCAAGAATATTGACGCACAAGTTCTATTAATTTTGAATCATCCATAATTATAATACATAGATGTATTCGAAAACTCAAGTTGCGTCGGCTGGGCGCACAGTGGGAAAAAAATGACTTTTTTGGTTCAAAATAACGTATAGGCCACAAATATCGACCGATTAGGACAACAAAATTTTTTTAAAAATGCTAATAAGATTTCTAAGCGAGTTATGGAGCCTGATTTTGAAATTAGGTTTTCAAATTTTTTTATAAATAAACAAATATGACGAAAAAAGGGGAATTTTTTCTATTTGAGGTTCCTGGTGCTCGTCAATAACAGGAAAATGGTTGAAATTGCCTAAATTTCATAGAGTAACATTAGTTGAAGATGTTCCAATATTATATAATAAACAAAAAAATTTGTTATAAACAAATTATTTGTTGAAAGAGTGTTTTCTAGGATTTTCCATAATGTTACGTTTTTTAAGTTATATTGAAAGAACTTTGGATAAAAACAATATGAAGATGCAGACATTTCTTCTTGAGATTATCATTGTTAATATTATAAACAAATTTAATAAACAAATGCATTAATTATGCATTTTTCGACAGAAAAGTTCGTTTTTTTTCTATGTCATTTTTTTTAAATTAGGAACTTTATGATAATTTTAGCAAAATTCATAATTTGTTGATTTTTTTCATGATTTTTTAAAATAAATTTAATAAACAAATGCATTATTCGGCCATTTTTTGGCAGCAAAATTCGTTGTTTTTTTTTAATACCAGTCCTTTCAGTTGGGAACTTCATGACAATTTCAGCAATATTCATAATTAGTTGATAAATTTTATGACTTTTGAAACAAATTAAATAAACAAATGCATTAATTAGGCATTTGTCGACAGAAAAATTTGTTTTTTCGATGTCAACTTTTTAAATTGGGAACTTCATTATAAGTTCAGCAAAATTCATAACTTTTTGATCAATTTTATAATTAAAATTAATAAAAAAATGCATTATTGCGAGGCATCTGTCGACGGAAAAATTATCTTTTTTCGATGTCAGACTTTTTAATTGGGACCTTTATCATAAATTCAGCAAAATTCATGATGAGTTGATAAGTTTTATGATTTTTTTGAACAAATTTAACAAACAAATGCATTATTCGGGCATCTGTGGACGGAAAAATTCATTTTTTCGATGACAGTCTTTTTAATTGGGAACTTCATGATAATTTCAGCAAAATTCATAATTATTTGATAAATTTTAAGGTTTTTTAAAACAAATTGAAGAAACAAATGCATTATTTGGGCATCTGTCGATGGAAAAATGTTTTTTTTTTCGATGTCAGTCTTTTTAATTGGGAACTTCATGATAATTGCAATAACATGTTTATTTCCACTGATCCAAAAAGACTTTATCATACAGAAAAGTGGAAGAAAAAGCTCATTCTACTCGATCCTGAAGCTGCAGACTTTTTAAAAGAATGTAAGTAATGAGAAACTTAAACTTAAAGGACTGAGATTGAAGAAAAAAACTTTTTCGTCGACAAATACCCAAATAATGCATAACTTTATTATATTTGTTTAAAACATCATAGAATTCATCAATTAAGTATGAGTTTTAATTAAATTATCATTAAGTTCTCAATAAAAAAGACAGAATTCGAAAAAAAAAATCAATTTTTCCATCGACCATTAAATTTGTTTTTTAAAAAATATAAAATTTATCAACCAATTATGAATTTTGCTGAAATTATCATGAAGTTCCCAATTGAAAAGTCTGACATAGAAAAAAACCAATTTTTTCTGCCGACAAATGCCCGAATAATGCATTTGTTTAAAAAATCATGAAATTAATCAATAAATCATATATTTAGCTAAAATTATTATAAAGTTACTAATTTAAAAAAAAATGACATAGAAAAAAAACGAATTTTTCTGTCGAAAAATGCCTGATTAATGCAGTTGTTTATTAAATTTGTTTATAATATTAAAAGTAATAATCTCGAGAAGAAATTTCTTCATCTTTATATTGTTTTTATCCAAAGTTCTTTCAATATAACTTTAAAAAATGTAAAATTATTGAAAATCTTAGAAAACATTCTTTCAACAAAAAATTGGTTTATAATAATTTTTTTTTGTTCATTATATAATATTGGAACATTTTTAACTAATGTTACTCTATGAAACTTAGGCAAATTCAATAATTTTCCTGTTACTAACGAGCACCGGGAACGTTAAATAAAAAAAAATTGAAAGCCTAATTTGAGAATCAGACTCGACAACTTTTTTAGAAATCTCATCAGCTTTTTTTCAAATCTAGTCGCCGCGATTTATAGCCGCCCTTGGGGTCCCTACTGTCGCGCGTCTGGTTTCGCGCATACGGAAAGGGTATAAGATCCAATGAGAAGTAGTCATAAACTGAAATGCGCGACTTGACTCGCGCGACTTCAGTCGCCCATACGGAAACCCACGTTTAAATCAATTGGGAACGTCATGGTCTTTGGGGCGCGGGATAATGTTAACCGATTTTGCTCAAATTTTGAGGAGATAATTTTTTTGGGTATTCAAAAAAAACTAGGGAGTGAGAGTAAAAAAGAATCTGATTTTTTTAATAAGAGCCACCCTACCCTACAAGTTTTATGAAGTAAGTTCCTTTTTCAACGAAGTGTTCAAGAAAATAATTGATTTTAGATTCTACATTACATTCTAAAATATTTAAAGAAATAGTCTGAAAAGAGTATTTTTAAAGAAGAAAATTATGCTTCTATTTCTTTTAATAACTTATTTACCTAATTGTAACAAAATGTTATTTACAGGAAGTTTAGATGCATCGTATAAGATTCCCTGTGCCTGGGGTGCAGAAAATAAAGACGATGTGCGCCTCAGTAATGAAAAGCTGGATTTTCATAGGTAAGAATCTTAAGAAATAGTTATTTGTGATACAAGTGCGCAAAATAGGTGACTGTGTGCGAGTGTGAATTTTGCAGCATAAGCCGGAGGCGGAGGCTCGAGGCATATCGAGTGCGCTAACCACCGTCTCATGCTTCGAGCCGCAGGCAAATGATGCAATCACACGAGTTAGCAATCACCTATGCGCACGTGTATCACACGCTATTTTTTGCAACGCCCGCCCGAAAAAGTTGTGTTAGGAAGAGGTAACGAAAAATACTAATTTTATATTGCATAGAGTGGTGTAAAGAAATTTGGTTGAAAAAAAAATTTTGTAAAAAAAAATGTTTGAAAAAAATGTTTGAGAACAAAATTTATTGAAAGAAAAAATTTTGTGAAAAAAAATTTTTGAAATAAAAATTTTGTGAAAAAAATGTTTGAAGAAAAAATTTTGTGAAAAAAAATGTTTGAAGAAAAAATTGTATGAAAAAAAAATTTTGTGAAAAAAATGTTTGAAAAAAAATCATCAGTGTTTAAAGTTACCTATGCCAGTGTCTAAAGTACCTCATTTCGAAAGTGCGCATGCGCAGCTTTTTCACCAGTGCACAGTGGGATGAAATCAAAAAACGAGGTTCAAAATAACTTGTAGCTGACAATTCTTAACCAATTTTTGATTTTTTTTCAGAAAAATTCAGCATTAAATTTTGAAGAGATTTATGTGGCCTGATTTTTTAATTTTTTTTTGTTTAAACTTTTATGTTAATGCAAAGAGTGAATAAAAAGTCGATTTTTTCGTTTTTTTTGTTTATCTTCGTAAAAAATTTTTTTCCATGATCAGCATTGCCAGAATTTATGCACGGGGGTAGTTGAAAGCAAAAAATAATTATGACATTGTTAAGTTGATTGTTATAAACAAATTCACTTAACAAATTGTCTACAATATGGATTCTTCGTTTCCAAAGTAAAATTTTGCTTTCAAATTACTTGCTTTTAACGAAAAAATAATACCCGATCATAAAAATTTGACATCCGATATTTTTTATTAATTTTATAAACAAATTATATAAACAAATGCCTAGTGTGAACATTTAAAGGCAGAAAGAAATCGTTTTTCTCTTAATTTTCTTCAAATTATATCGCCAGTGATATTTAATGATGGAAAATTATCATCCGATATTTTTTATTAATTTTATAAACAAATTGTATAAAAAAATGCTTAGTGTGGACATTTGAAGGCAGAAAAAAATCGTTTTTTCTGTTAATTTTTCTCAAATTATATCTCCAGTGATGTTTAATGATGGACAATTATCTTTCGATATTTTTTATTAATTTTATAAACAAATTATATAAACAAATGCCTGGTGTGGACATTTAAGGGCAGAAAAAAATCGTTTTTTCTCTTAATTTTTCTCAAATTATATCTCCAGTGATGTTTAATGACGGACAATCATCTTTTGATATTTTTTATTAATTTTATAAACAAATTATATAAATAAATGCCCAGTGTGAACATTTAAAGGCAAAAAGAAATCGTTTTTTCTCATAATTTTCCTAAAATTATGTTGCCAGTGATGCTTAATGATGGAAAATTATCATCCGATATTTTTTATTGATTTTATAAACAAATTATATAAACAAATGCCGAGTGTGGACATTTAAAGGCCGAAATAAATCGCTTTTTCTCTTAAATTTCCTTAAATTACGTCGCCAGTGATATTTAGTGATGGAAAATTATCATCCGATATTTTCTAATAATTTCATAAACAAATGATATAAACAAATGGCCAGTGTGGACATTTAAAGGCAGAAAGAAATCTTTTTTTTCCTAATTTTCCTTAAATGATGTCGCCAGTGATGTTCAATGATGGTAAATTATCATACGATATTTTTTATCAATTTTATAAACAAATTATTTAATCAGATTTATAACTTGGTCATTTAGAGGTCGAAGAAAATTTTTTTTTCCTCAAATGATGTCGCCAGTGAGGTTTAATGATGGAAAATTATCATCCAATAATTTTTATCAATTTTGTAAACAAATGATATAAACAAATACCTAGTGTGAATGTTTAATGGTAGAAAACATTTTTTTTCTCGCAAATAGCCTCAAAGTATGTTGCTAGTGATGTAATTGTTTGGTAATTGTTGTTTCTTTCAATTTTCGTAATGTAGTATTCTTAGGAATTGTTAAAGATGGAAATTTGTACAACAACAATAAGCATACACTTGCTGTGTATCATAATCCTTTTTTCAATTTCTTAAGATTTCATTGATTAGTCGCGATCAAGTTCTAATTCCTAAGTGTTTAATCTGAGAGAAGGAGCCATTTGTTCATATAATTTGTTTATGAAATTAATAAAAAATTTGGGATGATAATTTTCCATCACTAAACATCACTGGTGACATAATTTGTAGAAATTAAAGAGAAAAAGCGATTTCTTTCGGCCTTTAAATGTCCACACTGGGCATTTGTTTATATAATTTGTTTATAAAATCCATAAAAAATATCGTATGATAATTTTCCATCATTAGGCATCACTAGCGACATAATTTTAGGAAAACTATGAGAAAAAACGATTTCTTTTTGCCTTTAAATGTTCACACTGGGCATTTATTTATATAATTTGTTTATAAAATTAATAAAAAATATGGGATGATAATTTTTAATCATTAAATATCACTAGCGATATAATTTGAGGAAAATTAAGAGAAAAAACGATTTTTTTCTGCATTTAAATGCCCACACTAGGCATTTGTTTATATAATTTGTTTATAAAATTCATAAAAAATATCGAATGTCAAATTTTTATGATCGGGTATTATTTTTTCGATAAAAGCAAGTAATTTGAAAGCAAAATTTTACTTTGGAAACGAAGAATCCATATTGTAGACAATTTGTTAAGTGAATTTGTTTATAACAATCAACTTAACAATGTCATAATTATTTTTTGCTTTCAACTACCCCCGTGCATAAAGTCTGGCAATGCTGATCATAGAAAAAAAATTTTCACTAAGATAAACAAAAAAAAAACGAAAAAATCGACTTTTTATTCACTCTTTGCATTAACATAAAAGTTTAAACAAAAAAAAATGAAAAATCAGGCCACATAAATCTCTTCAAATTTCAATGCTGAATTTTTCTGAAAAAAAAAATCCAAAATCGGTTAAGAATTGCCAGCTACAAGTTATTTTGAACCTCGTTTTTTGATTTCATCCCACTGTGCAGTGCCTAGAGTAAGCCCTCTTCAAACTGCGCATGCGTGAACATTTTTCGCACACAGTCTGCTCAAATGAGGTCCTTTAGGCACAATTTAGAAGCATGAAAACGTCAAATTTTGAGGTGGATGTTGCAAAAATTATGATTTTTAAGATTTCGTAGACTCGGGCAGAAACCCTTATAGTTTCGGTCGTGTGTCCGGCTATCCGTCGTACTTTTTTCCAAGGTGGGGAAGTGAGGGGAAATTATAGGTGGAGAATTAGGGGAAGTGAGTGTAGGGGAAATAAGGGGAGGGGAAGAGAGGGTAAATGAGGGGAGGGGAATAGCCGAAATGAGGGGAGGGAATGTAGGGTAAGTGGGTAGGGGAAGTATGGGGAATGAGAGAGTGGGTGAAGTAGGGGAAATGAGAGGAAATGGGGAAAGTGGAATAAGGGGAAATTAGGTATGGGTAGGGAAATTCAGGGAGTGAAAGTAGTGGAAGTGAGGGAAAATGAGGGGAAGGAAAGTAGTGGAAGTGAGAGGAAATAATGGTAGGGGTAGTAGGGGGATTAAGGGGAAATTAGGAGTGAGGAAGTATTTGAAAGAAGAGGAAATGAAGGGAGCGAAAGCAGGGGAAATGATGGTAAATGAGGGGAGTGGAAGTAGGGGAAAGGATTAGAAATGAGGTTGAGTAGAGGTGAGGACGTGAGTGCTGAGTTTTCCTTTTTCATATAGACGCACGGTGCCTACTTTGACTAATTGTTATTATTTTAAATGTATCTTCCTCAGAAGAAATTTTAATATTAATTATATATTTATTATTAAATTTTTTATATTAAGATTATAAGAAAAAAAGTTTAAAGATTCGAAATAGGCAGACTTAAAAAAAATTGTATGCTAAATTCGAATCCTCTGTAACGTAAAATGGTCAATAAAAAGTCAGGTTCTGGGCTCAAGACAAATTGGATCCGAACTTCACCAAAATGCTAAACAATGAAGGAGGAACGAAAAATACCAAGGAAACTTTTTCATCAGGGTTCAAAGTAGTGACAGTTTTGAATTTTTATTTTCAAAGTTCCTATGAAATTGAACAAAAAAAATTATTCTAAGAAATATAATCCTATCTGAAGCCAAATGGATCATATTTGAGGACCAAAAATATATTTAAATCTAACTTTAAGCCAAAAAATAAGCTGAAATCTAACTTTAAACAAATAAAAGGGTTAAATCTATATTTGAACTAAAAAATAGGCCTAATTTAAGTTTTACTTCAATTAAGCTGTAACAAAAGTAGAACCTTTTTTCCTGTGCGATGCTAGCAACTAAGGTTCATGAATTTCTAGTTTTAAGGATCAATTTTGGTCTAAACTTAATAAATATCTACTGACGCAGCTAAGCGAGTAATTGTTATGCCTATGAGGTAGACAAATATTGAATAATCGGTTGAAATAAATACTTATGACCTCATGAGCGTCGTTACTTGATAGAATCGCATAGAAAAAATGTCTTACAATTAAGCCTATTTTGTTACTTAAAGTCTATTTTTGGTATTAAAAAAAGATCCTTAAGGCTTAAAACATGATCTTCTTTCTAAAAATAAAACTTTTTCTATCTGTTCAGTATCAGAGGTACAAATTTGGATCCATTGAAATTTAAAATGTTTAAGATCGAAATGCTTGTAATTTATATTTTCGCTCAAATATTAATATAATAAATTGTTAGTTTCTTACTAACTGTGATTTGGCCGACATTCTTATGTTGAATCAATTTCAATTTTAATCCTATCTGAATGTCAAATTCTGAAAAATCGACTATTAATTAGCTTTCTGTGCATCCCGCAGGAATCGAACCCCTGACAATTGCTTCCTGTCGCAGGACCTATGCGGTTAGCATACTAAATCACCACATATCAATTATTATCTATGATCTAATGACTAATAGACTGATAAAATCCAAATCTAACGAAAATTTTGAAAACAAAAATGATAAAATGCAGGGAATTTCAATAAGAAGCAGTTTAAGTAACTGTCAAGAATAATCAGGGGTGCCACAGTGACTTTTAGTAACTTTTTTTCTCAAATCGCTTTTTAGTCACTTTTTAAAATAAAAATATCACTTTAGTCACTTTTCAGTCAATAAATTAACTCATGGGTTAATCAGTACTGAATTCAGGTCTGTGTCTATTTCTGAATTTTGAGTAGATTTTAATAATTTGAAGGGATTCCAAAGGATTTTAAATATTTTAGGGTATTTTGCAGGTAAAATATTCCAAGGCATTAAAGACTTAAAAAAATTTTCATGGGGCTTGAACAATTTACTAAATTTTTACTAAATTTTACTACATTTTACTAAATTTACCGGAAGATTTCAAGGGATATTATAAGATTTCTGCGGATTCCAATGATTTGAAGGGATTTTAGAAGCTCTCAAAGTATTTTAATTAATTTTCCAGGATTTGAGGAACGGTAGATTTCATCTAATTTAACGGGATTTTATAGCATTTTAAAATTTTAATTGATCGTAGGATTTTAAAGATTTTCAAATATTTCAAGGTATTTCCAAATTTTTTAAAGAATTTAGAAATGGATAGATTTATTTCTCACTTGTACGTCCTTTTTGGACATTTACATATAAAATAAATCTATCTACAAAAGATACTTAAATAAAGAATTCGAAAGATTTTAGGATATTTAAACAAATTCTGAGGAATTTTCAATTGTTTTTAATAATTTTATGAGTTTTTAAAGGGCTTTAAATTTTGTAGGGTATTTTAAAAGATTCCAAGTCATTTTCAAGAGATTAGATAAATTTCAAGGGATTTCCAAGGATTTTAATGATTTTTAGGGATTTACAAAATTTGTGATGCGGTTGTAAAGAATTTCCTAGAATTTCAGAAGACATGGAAAGATTTGACAGGACCTATAAAGTTTTAAAATATTTTAAAAGATTCCAAGGGATTTTATAAGATTTTCGAGGATTTCAATGATTTTAAGGGATTTTAAAAGCTCTCAAGGGGTTTCAATACATTTTCCAGGATTTCAAGAAAAATCATCAGATTTCATAGAATTTTACGGAATTCTTTTAAATTCTAAATTCACCAAATTCGATTCAATTCAATGGATTTTTTTAGTTTTTGTATAATTCATGCTGAAGTCTTTTAAAGTCACCTTGAATTCTTAGGTATTTCATTGAATTCTTTTAAATTCTCTTACATTTTTCTAAACTCATTTAAAAGTTACCGAAATCAGTGGAATATTTTAGATTTTTTTCTCAATTCACTTGAATTATTTTTAATTCACTTGCATTTTTTGTAAACTTAATTGAATTTTCATGAATTTCATTCAATTCTTCCCATTTCCTTTAATTTCTTCTAAATTCACTCCAATTGAGGCACCGGATTGCAGAACTGCCTGCACGCTCGGTCCGTCTCGGCCTAGTAGGCAGTAGAGTGGGGAGCCCCACTGAACGCGTTGATCGAGGGAAAAAATCAATTTAAAACGCAATAATCAACTTGTCGTTTTTCTGTTAGTAATTGACGAATCGAGTTGATTTTTGCGTAGAAACATTCCCTAGACTTGTGCGCTTCTCACAGATCCAATAGTTTGGAGAAATTGTTCATTTAACTTATCACTAACAATGAATAAACTAAATATTAGAAAATTGCAAAATTAATTCAAAAATCGGTCAAAATGAGCAATGTCTGTTTATTCTCGATACAATTGGGAGTATCAAATTAAACATTCAGTTCAATAGGTTGTTATTTGCGCTATCAATTGTTAGTTAAAAGCTTTCTTATTTCACAGAACTTTTAATTCGCAATGTAAAAACGAAGAGTCTAAAGGAACATGTAATGATAAAATGTATGTATAAAAAAAAAGTTGTACACAAAAACATTTATTTGATTTTAATACATTGTTAATGATTTCTTTCCCATCACGCATTTTTAGAACAAGAATAACTTTTCGAAAGCAAAGAATACTTTAGAATGATTCAGAACTGCAATTATTCTATGCCACGGTCCAAAAACGACTGAATTATTAAGAATTTTTGAGTATAGTGTTGATTTGTTTACATTAGTCCTTTCACGCGTTTGTTTACACTTTGTTCTAGGAAAAACAAGATTCGCGAACTCGAGTGCGAAGAAGACAGGGAAAAGAAAAAAGGATCTCATTTTATCTATGTTTTTTAAAGCTATGCAACTGAATCCTAAAAGTATTTTCAAAGCTGTGCAAATGTATGCATTAGGATGATTGATAATAATAATCTGTGATGGGGAAGAAATCATTAACAATGTATTCAAATCAAATAAATGTTTTTGTGTACAACTTTTTTTTATACATACATTTTATCATTATATGTTCTTTTAAACTCTTCGTTTTTACATTGCGAATTAAAAGTTCTGTGAAATAAGAAAGCTTCTAACTACAAATTGATAGCGCAAATAACAACTTATTGAACTGAATGTTTAATGTGATACTCCCAAATGTATAAAGAATAAACCGACATTGCTCATTTTGACCGATTTTTAAATTAATTTGGGAATTTTCTAATATTTAGTTTATTCATTTTTAATAATAAGTTAAATGTACAATTTCTCCAAAATATTGGTCTGTGAGAAGCGGAAAAGTCTAGGGAATCTTTCTACGCAAAAATAAACTCGATTCGTCAATTATTAACATAAAAACGACAAGTTGATTATTGCGTTTTAAATTGATTTTTTCCCTCGATCAACGCGTTCAGTGGGTCTCCCCACTCTACTGCCTACTAGGCCGAGACGGACCGAGCGCACAGGCAGTTCTGCAATCCGGTGCCTCAATTTGACTGAAATCAATGGAATTTTTTTATTTTTTTCCAGTTCATTTGAATTCTTTTGATTTTAAATTGAATTGTTTTTAAGTCTTATGCATTTATTCTGAATTCGTTAAAATTAACCTGGAATCCTTATAAATTTCATCGAATTTATTAAATTCAAAGGAACATTAGTCACATTATTCATGCACATTAGTCACTTTTTGGTTTAGAAATTAGTTACTTTTGGTCAAATTTTACAAGTAAATTAGGCGGTCACAGCCTAGATAATAATAAACTAAACATTTAGAAATTTAAATTAAAAATGGTTTTATTTAATTTACAAAATATTCTATCAGGGTGACCGCTGAACTGGTAAAAGGGGGAAACCGGGAATTTTTCGAGTCTGGGAAAAACCGGCAAATGACAGTGAATTTATTTTTTGATCGGGAATTTTATAAATTTTATAAGAAAAATCTGCCCAAGTTCGGGTTTAGCCAATTTTTTTTAAATTAGTTGAATTGTTATATTTTTTAATTATGATATCATTCAGTTTATAATGCGTAATTCGAAAATCTTTTACTTTAAAAATTTTCCATTTTTATTTTTAAGCGAACATTTTTAATTTAAAGAATTTGAAAATGCAGTCTTGAAGACTAAACAATTAAAAATTAAAAGCGTTTGAAGTTAAAATTTTTTGGATGAAGATTAAAATTAAACTGTTTCAATTCAAAAGCCTTAGTCGTTAAAAAATGTAAACTTCCAATTGAAGCTTTATAAACTATTTTTAATTTAAAAACACATTATTTGATAATACTAGACTTATAATTAAAGGCTTTTATTAAATTAAAAATAACATTTCAGTCTAAAGTATTCCATTTTCAAAGCATTCAAATTTAAGTTTTTTATTCATGAAAAAGAATTATTGTTTAATATTCTGCAATATTTGACTGTTCATTTAAGACGAGTAATTTCAAGCAAAATATTCAATAGTAAATAATTTGAAACTGAATTGTTTGAAATAAAAAGCCTTGTATCTTTAAAATTTCAAAGAGCTTTTAAAATTTGGAAACGTTACGATTTTAATTGTTCTATTTTAAAAAATGATTAATTTTTAAGTGAAATTTTTTTGAATTTTGATTTATGAATAACAATTAAACACTTTGTAGAACAATTCGAGTAATTTTCAGAGATATTTAAAGGTTTTGAAAAGATTTAAAATTAATTTAAAACTTGAAATGTAGATTTTTGCAGATATCGAACAAAAAATTTTGGAAGCATTTTAAAAATTGTGAAAGGCTTCAAAAGAATAAAAACATTTTCTTAAGATTGCTATTAAATTGAAAATTATTTTGTATTTTGAAAAATTATTCTAAGAGCTCTAATTTTGCAGGATTTTCTAAAAATTTTAGGAAAAATTCGAATCATTTTAAAAGATGGCCGTGGCTACGTGTACCGAAATTTCGGTACAAGTAGACAGATTTTTTCGGTACAAATAAGGGGAGCTGGAAAAAGGGCTATTTGTACCGAAATTTCGGTACGTATAGTAAAAGATATTAAGAAGTTATGAAAAATTTTCAAAAGTAATTTTAAATTTAAAACAACATGCAGATTTTTTAATGATTTTGGAATAAAATTTTGAAGCTTTTCAAGGAATTATAAACTATTTAAAATATTAATAATTGAACTACTAATTTAAAAAGTGTTCAGTTTAAGAAAATGTACTCGTTCAAGTTTTAATGTTTCTAGCTTAAAATTGGTTAAAATACTATAATTTTTATAATTTTAAAATTCATTGATTGATTCTTCAATTTGGAGCATTGAAAATGATAACATGGACTTATATTTTTGGAACTGAATCTGAATCTTTGAACTCTACATTTAATAAAAGTTAAAAATTCTAACTTTTTCAGTTTAAATGCATTTAATTGAAAATTGTTAAATTTAAAAGTGTTAGTACTTTCCATTTTATACGTGTAAGTTATTCAGCATTTGAATACAACATTTTTGAATTGAAAAACTTTTAAACTTTAATTTTAAAAGTTTGAAATTTAAGAGTTCCACTTTGAGTGCTTTAATTTGCAGTTCATTTTTCATTAATTCAAATGGAAAAATTGTTAGCTTTAGATTTCCAATTTTTTAATTTCATTGACCGTGAAAAATGTTTGCGAACCGGAAAAAAACCGGGAAATGACCGGGAATTTTTTTCTTCGATTAAAACGGCCACCCTGATTCTATATTAAAACTGTTACAAGATTAGAATTTTGGTCTTTAAATATTAATGGTTAGGGGAAATAAAAAATTAGTCAGAGAAAAGTCAGGGAATTTTGAAAAAGAAATTTTGCGTCATCCCTGACAAAGTAAAAAAATTATTTTTTTTTTCCAGCTTAGTTGAGGATCCCCAGTTGAGCAGACTTGATGACGGCGACGAGAACCTCGGATCTTTTGGTGATGTCTCGCCGGCGACGGTTCCTCACTATTTGATGCTGCACAAGCAAAACTCCTTCGAGCACGACGAGAGCCTAGGAATTTTAACCCCGGATCAAATGCCTGACTTCACAGTAGCACTCGGATCTTCGAGAACGCCATCCTGTGAGAACCTCACAGGATCTGGAGGACCTGGAAAGCTGATGCGCCTCTCCATTTCGAGACCTTCCGAGGTGCCCATTTCTTCAGTTGCTGTTGAGCTGACTGCTGGGTCAGCAGAAAGAAGTCCCTCGCCAGAAGAACTTCCTCTAGATCCCAAACCTGTGGAACCAGCAAGGTCGGTGCTTCCAGTTAGCTTCGTGACTTCCGTAACCAGTATCACGAGCCTTGAGGCAGGTTACCAGGGTGATGGGGAAAATTCGAGACCAGCTAGTCGAGGACCAGAACCTCCCTTGGTCGTTGCACCTTCAAATCTCATAGCCGGACCTTGTAGGCAAGATCCAATGACTGATTCGGATTTCTTCACTGAAAGTGACGCTGATGCTCATGAGGAAATCATCAGAGGAGACAGAAAAGCCCAAGTGATCGATGGAACCTTGTTTTGCGCGCCTGGGGGAAGGAGATGCCCTAGCTTCATGGGAGAAGAAATGGACTCGAGTGGTATTTACTCTGATCTTGATAAGAGGCAAGATGATCATCCTAATGGCGAGGAAGCCTTTAGTGATGCTCGAACTCCTGATACTGCAGATACCGAGATCTCGCAGAAAAGTCAGCTTTCCCCTAATCTGAAGCCTGAACCTGCTCAGATTATATTGAACTACATGCAGGTAAGGGACTAAGGGACCATCGACAAATTACGTGAGACGATTTGAGGAAGGGTGTGTTTGATAAAATCTTACGACTTCTTATGAGGGAAGGAAATGGGGATTGGAAGATCTTACGTAAGAAAAATGTTTACTAAACAAAAAATGAAATCCGGAGATATTAAAACTTAGAAAGAATTCGACCTTTTCAAGTAAAAAGATTACATTTTCAACAACATTGATAAATTTTTAACCAAATGAAGCGTGCTCAACAACAGTGCATTATGCACTGTTGTTGTCCTTTAATGTACTGTTGTGGAGCGCGCTCTAAATCGTTATATTTTCAACCAAGAAGAATAGTTTTTTTAACCAAAAAAAAACAACGAATTTAAAAAAAAAATTAATTTATAACCAAAGAAATTAATTTTGAACTAAAGTGATGAATCTTCAACAACAACATTAATTTTGAACCAAATAGTTGGCTTTTCAAACAAAAAGATGAATTTTTAACCAAAAATGGAATAGTTAAATTTGCAACCAAAGAAGTGAATTTGGGGAAGGAAATGGGGATTGGAAGATCTTACGTAAGAAAAATTTTTACTAAAAAACAAAATGAATCCGAAGATATTAAAACTTAGAAAAAGCTCGACCTTTTGAAGTAAAAATATTAAGCGTGCTCAACAACAGTGCATTATGCACTGTTGTTGTCTTATAATGCACTGTTGTAGAGCGCGCTCTAAATAGTTAAATTTTCAACCAAGAAGAATAGTTTTTTAACAAACAAAAACAGCGAATTTTCAAAAAAAAATTAATTTATAACCAAAGAAATTAATTTTGAACTAAAATGATGAATCTTCAACAACAAAATTAATTTTGAACCAAATAGTTGACTTTTCAAACAAAAAGATGCATTTTTAACCAAAAATGGAATAGTTGAATTTGCAACCAAAGAAGTAAATTTGCAACCAAAAAGATTTTTTTTCAACCGAATGTGGAATAGTTAAATTTTGTGTTAAAATAATTCATTTTCAACCTAAGAAAAGAGAGTTTTCAACAAAATATATAAATTTTATACTATAAACATGAATTTTCAATCAAGAAGATTAATATTCTACCAAAAAAGACAAATTTTCAACCAAAAATGGAATAGTTTTTGTAACCAAAGAAGGGAATTTGCATCCAAAAAGATTAATTCTCAACCAAATGTGCAGTAAATAAATTTTCAGTTAAAATAATTAATTTTCAACCCGAGAACAAC
>CAKNYM010052111.1:164371-208213 GCA_932195095.1 Andricus curvator
ATTAATTTTCCACCAAAAAAGACAAATTTTCAACCAAAAGAGGAATACTTGAATTTGCAACCAAAAAGATTAATTTTCAACCAAATGTGCAATAAATAAATTTCCAGTTAAAATAATTAATTTTCAACCCTAGAACAACGAGTTTTTCACACAATATTTAAATTTTATACTATAAACATGATTTTTCAATCAAGAAGATTAATTTTCCACCAAAAAAGACAAATTTTCAACCAAAAGAGGAATAGTTGAATTTGCAACCAGAAAGATTAATTTCCAACCAAATGTTCAATAAATAAATTTTCAGTTAAAATAATTAATTTTCAACCCGAGAACAACGATTTTTCAACAAAATATTTAAATTTTATACTATAAACATGATTTTTCAATCAAGAAGATTAATTTTCCACCAAAAAAGACAAATTTTCAACCAAAAATGAAACAGTTTAATTTTCAGTTAAAAAATTCATGTTCAACGCAAAAAAAAATTTTCAAGAAAGTAGTTAAATTTTGTACCAAAATATAAATCTTTAAATAAAATGATTAATCTTTCACCAAAAACAATGAATTTTCAACAAAATTGTTCAACTTTGAACTAAAAAATGAATTTTCAACCATAAAGAGCAATTATTTTAACCATAAAGATAGAACAAAAAATGAAATAGTTAAATTTGCAGTTAAAAAAATTAATATTTTATTCTTAATTCATTTTGTGATTGGCTTTAGGATCCAGAAATAAAAAAATGCTGTTGTTTTTTTAAAGTCAAATAGACGTTTCGACCCATCAATATAACCCCCCGCATTATTAAAAAAAATTAATTTTGAACCAGAAAAAAATAGTTAAATTTATAACCAAATAAATGAGTTTTCAACTAAAATGACGGATCTTCAAAAAAAAATGAATTGTTAACCAAATAGTTAATTTTTCAAACAAAAATATGAATTTTCAACCAAAAATGGAATAGTAAAATTTACAAGCAAAGAATTCAATTTTCAACCAAGAAGATAAACTTTCAACTAAAAATGTAATAGTTACATTTCCAGTAAAAAAATTCATTTTCAAACAAACAAAAAAAAAGAATTTTCAACAAAATACTCAAATTTTCAACCAAATAGATGAATTTTTAACAAAATACGTGAATTTCAAACCAACTAGTTAAATTTTTAACTAAACAAATTAATTTTCATCTGAAATGAGGAACCTTCAACCAAAAGAATGAATTTTTAATAAAGTAGTCCAATTATCAACCAAAGAAGTGAATTCTCTACAAAAGCAGATTAATTTTCATCCAAAAATGTTGCATTTTCAAGCCAAAAAGATCAATTTTGTCCAAAACAGTTGCATTTTTAACCCGAAAATACAAATTTCCAACAAAAAAGTTTATTTTCAATCAAATAGTTGAATTTTCTACAAAATAAATTAATTTTCAACCAAATAATAAAAATTTTCACCACTGAAGATGAATTTTCAACTAAAAATATAACAGTAGACTTTTTAACAACAAAAGAACAAACTTTTAATCAAAAATAGTTAGATTTTGTTATTGGGTCCTATCAATTCAATTTGCATTTAGGTAGAAAAACGTGAAAAAGTGGTAAAGAGGGAAGAAATTTTTCTATTTTAATTTTTTTCATAATTGGAAGAGGAACTTTTTTGTTTTTACATTTTTATTGAGTTTTTTTATTGAAGGCGGAAAAATGTTGTATTTTGAACATTTTCATTAAGTTTAAAACGAGGAAATATAATTTTTAAATTTTTATTGAATTGGCAGAGGAACATTTAATAGTTTGAAGATTTTGATCAATTTGGAAAGGACGAGATTTTGGTTTTCAATATTTTATGAATTAGAAGAAGGATAACTTTTTATTTTTAGCATTTTTATTGAGTTGGCAGGGAGGAAATTTTGGGTTTCAATTTTTTTCTCAATTGGAAGAGGGAAATTTTATATATTGTTGGTTGTTTTTATAGAGTTGAAAGGGACCAAATTTTGGTTATTTTTCTGAATTGGAAGAAGCAATTTTTTCTTTTTACCATTTTTATTATGTTGAAAAGAGGGACTTTTTATTTTCAATTTTGTACTGAATTAGTATAGGGACATTTTTTAATTTTAACCTTTTTTATTATTGTGAGTTGAAAGGGAGGATTAAGTTAAATTTCGAGAATTGACAATTTTTTAACCAGAAATCTTTGAACTTTTCAATTCATAAAAGTTAACAATTTGAAATTTTGCAGTTTAATGGCATTTAATTTTAAATTGTTCAATTGAAAACTGTCAAAAGCTTACATTTCATACTTGTACATTATTGAGTGTTTGAATAAAAAAATTTGAGTTAAAAATTTGTTAAGCTTCAATTGTAAAAGCTTAAAATTCAAAAGAGTTTCACTTTGATTGCTCTAATTTGCAGTTCAGTTTCGATTATTGCATATGAAACCTATTTCAGTTTTAAGAGTTTGAATTTTTTAATTCCAATGCCGGTGAAAATTTTTTACGAACCCGGAAATAACCGGGAATTTTTTTCCTCCATTAAAACGGCCACCCTGAATCTTTTATTTATTTCTCATAAAAAATGCTTATATCTTAAATTTCTAATTGCAGGATTCTCCAAAGAACGGATTGGAACTGAGTAACGAATCCAATGAATCAGGAACGCCGATGGAAGTGACGGCCATCGAGGTTGAAAGATCCAGAAATCGTCAGGCTGAGAGTGAGGATCATCAGCAATCGAAAACAAATAAAAAAACCGATTCTTCATCGCATATTAAGAAGTACAAGATGCCCAAACGCAACGTTATCTCCAAGATTAAAGCGATGATCGAATCCGGCCAAAAAGAAGAGGGTGACAAAGAAATTAGAAGACCTCAAAGAGCTCCCAGGAAAACTGGCAAATGGGATGCTGTAATGAATAAAATTGAAGCTGGGAAAAATGATCCAAGGTCGAGAGTTCTTCGAAAGGAAGTCAAGTCCAGGGTCTTCCAAAGTATTCCCAACGCTTCTACTTCTTCCGGGCGAAGAACTTGTGGCGATGCGAATAATAATGCTAGTTCGAACAAGGATAAACGGTATGGAAATGTCCTATTTAGTTCTTATGATTGAATCCATTTCAAATCAGGCAGGTTCTGCACTTCAAGTCGCAAAATTTCTTAGCGACGAAATATGTGGTTTTTATGATAAATTTGACGTCTATTTTTCAAAAATCAAAAAAAGTTTCTTCAAACTTCTATGGTTTTTGAAATAATTCAGATATTCCAATTTTCTTTTCGGATTCTGATCAGTTTTGCCGTCCTCTTACGAAGTCCATCCGTAAATTTGAAAAAAGTTTAAAATTGACAAGATTGCTGCACGTAATTTTTTAAATTTATTTATTTTCTTAATTTGCCCATCTATAAGGAAGAGATCCTATAAGGTTTATGTGGGCTAAACAATTTTTGTGGTCAAGAAAATTTTTTTTTCATAAAATCACATTTTCGCATTTTTCTCGGAAACAAAAGGTCTACAAAAAACATGATATTTTTAGGAATTAATAATTCTCGCTGCCTCAAAAATAGTTTAGCCCCCATGTAAACAGATATTGTAATAAAATATATGGAAAAATAAAAATGGTGGGTTTTTTCAGAAAATCTTTTTAACGTTTTAAAAATTCTAAGAAAACGAAAAGATTTTCTGGAAAACTCGACCTGCTTTATTTTTTTATATATTTTTTTACCGTTTCTGCTTACATAAGGATGACATTCTCTCATTTTTTTGCGGGCCAAAACATATTTGAGGCTGGGAGGATTTTTTTTTCTTAAAAATATAATTTTCGAATTTTTCTCGTAAACGATTCAAGCTATCATAAAAGTATAAAAGACAATTTTTGTAGAACGTTTTTAGAAGTGCAAACTTTTATTTGAACATTTTTTTTACATTTCCTTGCAATTTTGTTAATTTTTAACTTTTTTCAAATTTACGGATGGATTTTAAAAAAGAAGACGGTAAAAATTATCAGAATCCAAAAAAAATATTAGAATATCTGAACTAGTTCAAAAACTATAGAAATTTAAAGAAAACTTTTTTTTTAAATATTCGCCTAATTTCCTCTAAAAAACAACATATTTCGTCTTCGAGTATATAAGCTGCCTGATTTGAAATGGATTTGATCTTATTCTTTTCGAAATTATAATCTAGTGAAATCTTTAAATAATTGGGAATTTATTTAATCAATTAAATTAATCTTTTAAAATGTTAAGACTTACAATCTATTATTTCATTAAATATCGAAGCTCTTGACTTTGAAGGCTATTAAATTTAAGTGCCTTCAAAGGTTGATTAATTCGTACATAAAACTTAGGGGCTAAATACTTAATTAAATTTACCTAAGACTAAGAATAGAAAACACACAGAGCGTGACTAAGAAATAAACTGTTAAGAGGCCGTCCATAAACTTCGTTGCCAATTTGGTAAATAAATTTGGATAAATTTTAACAAATTTTACGAAAGATGTCCATGCTACGGTGCGGTGCCCTTTTTAAAGAATTATTTTTGTCTTGTTTTCCAGAAATTTCCCCTTTTTCTCATTTTTCGCTTAAATGCGAACTGCATTAATAGAAATCAATAAGAAAATTTAAATATTTGTAGCTGAATGTTAATTCTTTTTAATTAAATAGTCTACTATTATGTTTTTGGTTCAGAATTCATCTCGTTTGGTTAAAAATTCTACTATTTGGTTGAAAATGCTACTATTTGGTGTAATTTTGGATTATTTTTGGAAAATAATTTTTTGTACGATTCATCATTTTAGTTGAAAATTCATCATTTTTGGTTAAAAATGTAAATGTTTGGTTAAAAATGCAAATTTTTTGTTAAAAAGTAAACTGTTTTTGTTCAGGATGCAACTATTTTGTTGAAAATTCATATTTTTTGGTTGAATTCAATTGTTTTGGATTTTAAGTTTAAAAGAATTTTTTTGAAATATCAGCTATTACATGTTTCGTTGAGAATTCATCTTTTTTGGTTGAAAAATCAACTACTTTGTCTAAAGTTGAGCTACTTTGTAAAAAATATATTTTTTTAAATTCATATTTCAGGGTTGAAAATTCAACTGTTTTGTAAAAAATTCGCCTTTTTTGGTTTGAAAATTCAACAGTGTAGTAGAAACCTAAACTATTTGGTTGAAAATTCATCTCTTTGGTTAAAAATTTAACTATTTTGTTGAAATTCGTTTTATTTTTGTTTTAAAATTAATTTTTTTAACTGAAAATTTAACTTTTCATTTCTAGTTAAAATATAACATTTTTTAGATGAAAATTGAACTATGTATTTGGTTGAAAAATTATCTTTCTTCATTGAAAATTAAGTTTCACGTTGAAAAGTTATCAATTCCGGTTTAAAAGTCAACTGTTTTCTGAAACAGTCCACATTTAAGCTTGAAAACTTGACTTTTTTGTTGAAAAGTCAACTTTTTTGGTTGAAAATGAACTTTTTTGTTAAAATTTCAACTTTTTGGGTTAAAAATTCAACACACTTCTAAAAAATTCGTCTTTTTGGCTTGAAAATTCAACTATGTGGTTAAAAGTCAAACTATTTTGTTAAAAATTAATCCTTCTAGATTGAAAATTAATTTTTTATGGTAGAAAAGTCATCTTTCTTGGTTGAAAATTGACTTTGTTCTTGAAAATTCAACTGTCTTCTGAAAAATTCGTCTTTTTTGTTTAAAAAATCAACTACTTTGTCTAAAGTTGAGCTACTTTGTAAAAAATATTTTTTTTAAATTCATATTTCAGGGTTGAAAATTCGCCTTTTTTGGTTTGAAAATTCAACAGTGTAGTAGAAACCTAAACTATTTGGTTGAAAATTCATCTCTTTGGTTAAAAATTTAACTATTTTGTTGAAATTCGTTTTATTTTTGTTTTAAAATTAATTTTTTTAACTGAAAATTTAACTTTTCATTTCTAGTTAAAATATAAAATTTTTTAGATGAAAATTGAACTATGTATTTGGTTGAAAAATTATCTTTCTTCATTGAAAATTAAGTTTCACGTTGAAAAGTTATCAATTCCGGTTTAAAATTTAACTGTTTTCTGAAACAGTCCACATTTAAGGTTGAAATCTTGACTCTTTTGTTGAAAAGTCAACTTTTTTGGTTGAAAATGAACTTTTTTGTTAAAATTTCAACTTTTTGGGTTAAAAATTCAACACACTTCTAAAAAATTCGTCTTTTTGGCTTGAAAATTCAACTATGTGGTTAAAAGTCAAACTATTTTCTTAAAAATTAATCCTTCTGGATTGAAAATTAATTTTTTATGGTAGAAAAGAAGTTTTGCTTGAAAATCCAACTATTTATTGGAAAATGCAACTAATTTTCGTTAAAGTTTAATATTTTTTGTTTGAAAATTCGACCATTTGGTTGAAAATGGATCTTTGTACGTTGAAAATTTAACTTTATGGTTGAAAATGAAACTATTTTGTTAAAAATTTGTCCTTTTTGATTGAAAATTCATCTCTTATGTTAGAAAAGTCATCTTTCTTGGTTAAAAATTAACTCTTTTGTTGAAATCCAACTGTCTTAGAAAAATGCATCTTTTTGGCTGGATAATTTAACTACTTGGTTAAAAATTAAACTATAATTTGTCGAAAATTCGTCTTTGTTGCTTGAAAATTCATCTTTTTCGTTTGAAAATTTAACCATTTGTTTGTTAATGCAACTATTTGGTTGATAATTAAGTTTCGTTGTTGGTGAAAATTCCTCTTTTTGGGTTCAAAATTCATTTCTTTTGGTAGAAAATCTTTTTAAGTTTAAAATTCAACTATTGTGTTGGAAATGCAATATATTTCGACTTGAAGTCTTAGGAATTTAATTTAAAATAATTTATTTCCCTACTTTCATGAAAAACTCTTATTTCCTCTGTTTTGAAATCATTTTGGCTACGTCACATGGGGGGGGGGTCAAAAATAGCTCCAAATTGCCTACAATTTGAAAATTTCAATCATCTCAATATAAAAATTTTAAACGTCTTCGATTTGAAATTCATTAAAGTGACTACAGTTTAAATTAGATATTTAAAACTTTAAAAAATGGTTAATTTAAAATTCTTCAGCTTTGAAAATGATGAGTTTTGAATTAAAACTTCTGTAATCTTAGAATTTGTAAGACCTCTAATTTAAAATTGTCAAAATTAAAACCGTTTGATTTTTAAGTCTTTAAATTTTTGCTATAAAATTCGAAACGTTAGAAATTTTTAAATGTTTAGTGTTGGATGTTTACTTTAACAACAACAAAATAAACAATATTTTTATCCTAACTTTTCAGATGTACCTTTTTTTTTAAGATCTGCGAATTGACTAAAGAAAGCTTAAGTCAGTGTAATTACTATCCAGTAATAATTTTTAGTAGGTTAGAGTAAGAAAAAAATTGTTTATAATGTTTTAAACAAATTAATGAACAAAAGCCATTTTTTGTGATTCGCAATGATTAGTTGTTTGAAATTCACAGTTTTTATATAGAATATGAGAGAAATGTATGCCTAATTATGACTATTTAAAAATATCTGCTGCTTCGCAGCATTATTTAAACAATATTTATGAACAAATACACAGTTTTAGTATGTCAAAATGAATAGGCTCCATTTTTTTTTGCAGAATCGACCAAAAATGTCTTACCAATGACTTCTTGCTGTATAAAGATTCATAATTTCAGTCGAAAATTCGTCTATTTGGTACTTGAAAATTAACTGTTTTGTACAAAGCTCGTCTTTCTGGCTTGAAAATTCAATATTTTGGATGAAGTTTTTGTCTGGAAAATCTTTCTTGGTTGAAAATTCAACTCCTGTTAAAAATTTGTCTTTTTCATTTGAAAGTTTATCTCTTTTGGTAGAACATTCATCTTTTTTTTCAATTTAAATGTTTTTGATTTAAGATAAAAATCTTTTCGTGGTTAAAATAATAACTATTACCTTTTTTTATTGAGAATTCATCTTGCTTGTTTAGAAATTCAACTAGGTAATTTATATACGGCCCCTTAAACCAGATTAGACCATTTAAAAGTTAAGCATCAAAACTTTATTGAGTTCAAAAAAAGATATGTAAAATTAAATAATATCAATTTAGAAAACCTAACAATTCCAAGTCATGATTAGCCATAATAAAACAATAAACAATTTCGAAATTGAAGTAATAATATGTATTGAAACTGAAACAATTTTGAATTTAAAGTATTTTAAACTAACAACCTAAAATTAATTATCCGAAGTCAATAACTTTTAAACTTGTATGAATGACAAGTAAATTATTATTCAATTTATGTGCAATTTATAATATTTGCATAATAATTGCGAAGGCACCAGATAAAAAGCTGTACAAATACAATCGGTGAACGGAAGGGAAGGAATCGGGGAATTGGGGAATATTATGAGAAGTTGTAGGCTCCGGAAGCTACGATCATGGTTCTTTAAAAGCAACCAATCCCGACGCAACTGGAACGTGTACGTCATCCGCTTCTGCTCCTTCTGTCCTAGAAGGTAAGCAAGAGCGGGAAATTTACGCGAGAAAACATCGGGCAACACTGTTCCTTGGAGTCAGGTCTCTAGCCGCGGATGATCTTACGCGGCAGACGGGACAGTTGGAGATGAAGTTTCACCTCTGGATACCTTTTTAGAGCTACCAATCGGGGAATATTATTATTATTATTATTATTATTATTATTATACCATTAAGCCTTTTCCCTTTCGGGGTAGGCGTGACTTGCTCGGTTGGAAAATAGTAGTGTGTATATGGGTATATAGGTATAAGGTAAGTAGGTATATAGGTATGAGGTAGATAGGTATATAAGTGTTAGGTATAGATATTTTAGATTGATCTGGAATTCTCGTGTTATTTATTTAAATGACACGTTTATTCCAAAACACTGCTCCGACCCAGGTTGCTGATCAATCTCTCTAGCGATCACCCCAAGTGAAGAGCCTCACAAAATTTTTGTGTATGGTTCTCCACTTGGGCCCATTAGTATCCAAGGTCTTTGTTTCAGGCGTCATTCATTCTACTGTCACTCTGTTTACAAACTATTTGTCGCCACACTTTTCTGTCCTGGCATACTACTCTAGCTTCCTTCACGTCCATGCATTTTTTCATGCAAGCTCTTGTGTTTCTATGGCTTCTTATGTCTCTACGGATTAATGTCTCATTTACAGATTCTAACCATTCTTTCGGCGGTCTACCTCTGGGCATTCTGCCATTTACTTTACCTTTATACACTTGTTTGGTCACACGGAGAAAAATGGATGTTTAAATGTAGATGTTCAAAGGGTAAGATTGTTCCGCCTAACATGCAGATATTCATGCCAAACATCTACTATCTTTTTGAGATGTTAGGCGTAAAAATATTTTTATGTTAAACTGTAACATATTCAGATGTTAAAATCATCTGAACGCATGCGCATTGGGCATTCGAATTTCACGACTATATTTGACGGGTATATAATTTCGATATTACAATTATGGAATATTACAATTTTTGAACATTTTCAAAGAATCAAAATTAGCTATCCTTAATTAAAATTGTATAACGACTTTTGTCTGTTCTACACGACAGAACAATGCTCTTAAGTTTGAGGTTATATTGACTCGAATACCTTTGAACATTTGACACGTGATTTGACAAAATGTTTGTGAATTTATAATAAAATATGAGTTTAAGTAACGTCAAATAGATAGAATTTTAAATACAGATTACATATTATTCGTTCTCAGCTTACTTACCCCGTTTTTATTTTTTATTTTGAATTAAAAATAGTAAACATAACCTCAGCTAGACTGAATGTATTATCGGTATTATCTGATCGGCATTTCATACCCTGTATCTGTTTTTCGTTCATTTACGATAATTCAAGTTTAGTTTTAAATTCACAAATAAGTTATCAATTAATTCCTTAAATGCTCAGAAATAAGTAAGTTCCTCAAATATTTACAGCCGTTAGTTGACATAACCATACATGTAATATTTCGGATATTTCAGGTTGAACATTTTGGATGTTTCAGAGTAACATCTCACTTTTTAATATCTACAGATCCTAACTTTGAACATCTAGATTGCTGTCCTATAGTTAAACATAAAATATGTTAACCCTGAAGATCTAGATGTTACGTTTAAACATCCATTTTTCTCCGTGCAGTCGTTCATCTTTCATTCTTTCAAGATGTCCGAACCATCTTAACTGATTTCTTTCCCATGTGTCAACTATTGTCTCTTTTGCACCACATTCTTTGAGGATGGTCTCGTTTCGGACTTTGTCCATTAGTGTTTTCCCGCATATTATGCGCAGAGGTTTCATGCCGATCGCGTTAATTTTTCTCCTGTCCTTTTCTTGACAGGTCCATGTCTCGCTACCGTATAGTACAGTCGGTACGAATATAGAATTATGTATGGCCATTTTAGCTTTTTTGGATATGTTTTTATTTGTTAGGATGGACCCTGCTCAACCGATAACCTGCTTACCCTTATTTATGCGCCTATCTAACTCCCCATCTATTTTTCCGTCGCTAGTGAATAGACTACCTAGATATACGTACTTGTCAACTTGTTCTAATCTCTCATCATTTAGGACAATGTTACATATTGTTTTCTCACTTTTTCCTTCAAACACCATGATTTTTGTTTTATTTACGTTAATTTTGAGGTCCATGTTTTTCATGCTTGTATTAAGTTTATTCAACATTCTTTGCAAGTCCTCGATTGATTCTGCCATAACAATCTTGTCATCTGCGAAAGCTAATCCACGTACCTTGACTGTTTGGAGATTTACACCTTCTTCGTCGAAGAGTGCAGTTCTTAGACACTTATCCATGAATATGATAAATAGCCACGAGGACATAACGCATCCTTGTTTCACGCCTTGCGTAATATCGAACCAGTCACTCAGTTTCCCGTTTACCCTTACGCTCGCTTTACTACCTGTATATATTGTTTTTATTGCTTGCAGGTGTCCTCCATTTACTCCGTATTCTTTAAGAACTTCCCAAAGTTTACTTCTATTTACCGTGTCAAATGCTTTTTCTAGGTCAGTAAATGCACAGAAAACTTTCTTTCCTACTCTCAAGCTTTTTTCTGTGATCTGTCTTAGGCTAAATATCTGATCTGTACATGATCTTCCTGGCATAAATCCACTTTGGACTTCCCATATTTTTTCTTCTGTAATTTCCATTACCCTACGAATAAGTATTTTTGAGTATATTTTACTTACGGTGCTTAGTAGGCTGATACCTCTGTAATTGCTGCAGTTGCTTTTATCTCCCTTTCTTTTGTATATTGGTACGATAATCGCTTTTTTCCAATCGTCTGGGACTTTTCCTGTCTCGATACACAAATTTATCAATTCGCATAACCTGTGAGGCATGTACTCGCCACCGTATTTAAGCATTTCAGCGCTAATACTGTCTACACCAGCAGCCTTACCGTTTTTCAAATTCTTTATTATGTCTCTGACCTCAGTTACACAGACTTTTTCAATTGGGTTTTCTAATGCATTATGTTCTATGCCGCAGTTTTGTTGTCCTATATCTTCACCTCCTAATAGTTCTTTAAAAGAGTCTTTTAAAGCGTCTACTATCCCGTCTATATCATATAGCATTTCACCTTTGCTGTTTCTCATGCTGGCAAACTCTGTACTTTTACTTTCCTTCAACTGTTTATATAGTAGTTTCATTATTCCTCCAAAACCGTTTTGTATTTTGTTCTCTTCTTCTGTTCTGATTTTCTCTTTACTCTCTTTGACTAGTCGTTTAACTTTCCTATTTTTGTGTCTGTAATCATTCTTGAGCCTATTTCTCTCATCATCGCTAAGACCTGTCATGTTCAGCGTTTTTTTGTGCGATTTTTCTTTTTCTTTTTGGGCTGCCGCAATTTCATCATTCCACCACGCATCGCCAGACTTTCTCCCTACCACTGCCGTACCACACAATAATATTTCAAAATATTTGTGAATATTTAGGAATACTTCGGAATATGTGGGAATATGTAGGAATATGAGGGAATATTTGGGAATATAAAGAATATCAAGAATATCTGGGAATATTGAAAGAATATATGGGAATATTTAGTGAGTGTACCAGGAATATCGGAGTCGTCGACCCCTCGGTCAATACGCAGATCTTACAAAAAAAGGTACATCTGAAAAGTTAGGATGTAAATATTGTTTATTTTGTTTTTAAATAAAAAATTTTGGTTTAGCCAAATCGAAATTCTCGCACCGACTCGATATACCCGAAAGTATCCATTAAAATCCAGATAAAATCCAGATTAAAATCCAAAAATCCATTAAAAATTGGGTTGTAGACAGACTTTTGTCCACAAAAAGTGCTTTTGGCTACACTTTGCGCGCTCTCAAGGAATAGGGTTTCGAAAGAAAATGAATTTTGAATCAAGCAAGCATTGTTTATGTTAGATTCACAGGATTATCTCTCTCCAGTGCATTGCATGTACGGGTTTCTTATCTTTCAGATTCACTTAAATAATACATGGAAATCAAAATACTGATTGCTTAAAATGCGAAGGAACAACCCACGCACTTTGCTCAGAAGATCTTGGGTTTGATAAAGGCTTATAGTTGTGTAGAAGAGAAATTTCCTGTTTCTCTCATATCTGAGAGATATCGGAATTTATGAAATGGAGATGCCAACTACGCGAACCCTTATTAAATTTATTGACTTTGAATCCTTTGAATGCATCCTTTAATCCAGAATGGGTTATTGAACACGAGATTTGATTTTATTATCTCGTTTTTTGCAAACTATTCTTATTTTATTTATCATTCCTAAGATACATTTTTTAAAATTATTATATATTTTTTATTTTTCAGGAGAACAAGGGGTCGTCAAGAAGTTAAATCGCCGAATCAGGAGACAGCTCGGAGTTCGGTCCGAAGTTCCACGAGCGATTTGAGCAGTGCAAACAGCAAAGATGTTCCAAGTAAGTTTTTTTTTTGAGGATGGAATATAAAAAGGGTTTAATTTTTCTATCAGGAATTAGGATTCAGGATCCTTTTATTGTCTACAAATATTTTAAGAATTTTCGAGGGAAATATTGCTTTAAACAAGTGTTGAGTCCACCTCAACAAAATCAAAAAAAAAAAAATACATTTTTAAAGATCATTCTAAAACATTCCAAAAAATTCTAGAATACTTTGGAATGTTTTAGAGTAATCTAGCAAATTCCGCAATTTTAGAAAATTGCACAAAAAAATTGCAAGATACTCCAGTCAAGTCCAGAACATTTGAACATTTCAGAATATTCTACAGCATTCCAGAATATTTTAGAAAATTGCAGGATAATGTAGAACATTATAGAGCATTCTAATATAATTTATAACATTTCCTTAAATTTCTGATCAATATAGAAGATTCTAGAAAATTCCAGAATTGTTCAAAAAATTCCAGAAATTGCTGTAGTAGTGCAGAATTTTATAATAATACAGCACATTCCGGAACATTCTAAAAAGTTCCAATCATTCCAGAATATTCTAGAAAAGTTCAGAAGATTGTTGAGTTCTGGAGGATTCTAGAAAGTTCAAAACTTTTCAGAATATTTTATAAAATGCCAGAACTGCAAAATAATGTAGAACATATTAGAACATTCTAGAATAATTCAAAACATTCTCGAAAAGTGTAGAACAATTTATAACATTCTAGATCATTCCATGATATTATAAAAAAATCCAGAAATTCCAGAAGATTGTAGAAAATTCCAAGGAGACCTAGAATATTGCAAAACCAAACGGGCCCCTGAATCGGAAAACCGGGTAACGACCCGGAAAATGACAGTGAATTTATTTTTTGACCGGGAATTTTACAAATTTTTAGAAGAAAAATCTATCCAATCACTAATGAAATATTATAAATTTCATATCACATGATACAAAGCAATTTCAAATAAGTTCAATTTCAACTTTTTTTTAAATGTTAAGTTCAATGGTTAACTTTTTAAATTAAGAAATCATTCAGTTTACAATGCGAAATTTAAAAATCTTTTCATTTACAAATTTTCCATTTTGATATTCATTCTTTAGCGTACATTTTCAATTAAAGAATTTTAAAATGCGTTTTTGAAGATTTAAACAATTAAAAACGATTAAAATTGAAAATCTTGGATACAAAATTTTGAAGTTGATCAACGGCAAATATAAATAAATAAATTATTTTCGAATTTAATTCTACTTCGAGTATTAAAAATTGAACAATAATTTGTTGCACAAGACGATTCTGAATCTGTTCAAAATTAAACAATTTACAGATTTTAATATTGAAAATTGAACTGTTTCAATTCGAAAACCTTAGTAGAACTATTTTTGATTTTTGAATAATTTGAAATTAATAGATTCATAATTAAACGCTTTTATTCAATTTTAGATTCTATAAAAATATTGTGTCAGTCTGAAATATTCCATTTTTAACCCATTCAATTTGAACTTTTTCATTAATTTAAAAAAAATATATTTAGCATTATTTGACTATTCATTAAAAATGAGCAATTACAAATCAAAAATTAAAAACTAAACAATTTCAAACTGAATTGTTTGAAATAGAAAGCCTTAAATCGTTAAATTTCATAATACTAAATTTTAACAATGAACGTTACAATTTTAATTGTTCACTTCAAATAAAAATAATTTAACGTCTAATTTTAAAATTGTTCAGTTCAAAAAAACTTTAAATCATAAAAATTTGTAATGCTTCTAACTTGAAATGCTTAAAATGATACAATTTAAAAAATTTACAAATTTATTGATTGATCTTTCAATTTATAGCATTCAAAATGATAGCGTGGAATTACATATATTATTTTTTAACCAGAAATCTTCTAACTGTTCGATTTATATGTAAAAGTTGAACATTTTTAATTTTGCAGTTCAACGGCATTTAATTTAAAATTGTTCGTTTAAAAAGTGTTAAAGGCTTCCATTTTATACTTGTAAATTATTAAGCGTTTGAATCATACATTTTTGAATTAAACATTTTTTAAGCTTATTTTTTAAAACTTTGAATTCAAAAGGGTTCCACTTGGAGTGCTTTAATTTACAGTTCAATTTTTATTGCTTCAAATTAAAAAATATCAGCTCTAAGATTTTGAAATTTTAAATTTCAATGGCCGTGAAAAATTTTTGCGAGCGGATAAAAAACGGGCATTTTTTTCCTCGACTAAAACGGCACTGAAAATGTTAGAATAATTTAAAACATTCCGGGAGAGTTTAGAAAATTCCAGAAAAATATCCAGAACACTTCGGAATATTATATTCTATCAATGTCCAGCATATTCTAAAAATGAGAAAAACATTCCAGATTTTTCAGTGAATTTTTTAGAAATAAAATAATATCCAATAAAATCCCAGAATGCACGAAATTTAATTTTTAATTACATATTAAAAATATTAAAACCGGAAATCTTACTAATTTATTTATCTGAGTGAAGTCAAGCCATTTGAATTTTGTAAATTTGGAAAAAAAATTCCTATGGGTACCAGACCATTTTTTAAGTATAATATTGTCCATACCAAAGAATGATTTTAAAAATCTTTCTTTACTCAATATCGAAAGATTCTAACAACAAAATAATCTAATTAATATTTAAAAGATGTCATTACCATTTAAAGATGTTAACGTCCGAGTTTTTAAAAAATATTTCAATTATTACAAATTTCGATGTTGAAATTATTACTTAGGACAAATAATTTTCATGGAACAAGAAAAAATCTGCCTTAGCCCGGATTTGAACAGGAAACGCCACTATCTATGTTAAACAATTACGCCACCGAGCCCTCATAGCTATGAAGAAAAAGAGAGGATATGCTGAGGCCTCGGTGGCTCATTTCGTTAACGCTCCACTCACGGAGAGTAGCGTTCCAGGTTCAAATCCAGGCTGAGGCAGATTTTTTCTTGTTCTTAAAAAATGATTTGTCCGAAGTAATCATTTCAACGTCGAAATTGTTATTAATTAAAATAACAAAATAATCATTTTCTAACCCTTCCTATTAAAATATCTATCATATCTCCACTAAAATAATTTATCAATGAAATAATCAAATAAAATGGATAACTTCCATTATTAGAAATAACAAAGAAAACCATAGAGTGTAAAGTACTTAATTATCCAAGTATGAAGACTGATTCTCACATTTATTACAGAGTACATATTCGTTTTCAATATTTCCAATGAAGTTGCACTCTCCAGACTGCAATACTCGTTTCTCGACCGTAAAAAGTCGTTCATCCACTTCAGTCAATAATTAATATGCCAAGCATAGCCCGGAACTGTGGCGGGACCTTTGATTTTCTCTTATTTGTCGACGACCTTCTCAAGTCACGAAACTTTTGCGCCACCCAGAATAATTTATAATTTATACTTTTTAACACCACAGCTCGAAATTTAAAATGATGACCCACCCAAGGTCTCGAGTACAATCACATTCACTAATTATTCACCAGGGAGGCAGAGAAGATTTATTATCATTCAAGACTTTCTTCAGAAATTATTCTCTTTTTCTATCTCAAACTTCAACTTATTCAGGGTATATTTCAATTATAATTAAAATAAATATTATTATTCATATACATATGAAAATATTTATTTCATGTATATATATATTTTTTTTTCATATATATATTTATGTAATATTTATTTTTCCGGGTATCATTTTTCATAGTACGGAGTCATTCAAATATTTCGCATTTTTCAAAACAATCGACTCGGAATATGTCAAGTAAAAAGTATGAACTAATTAATTAATAATTAATAGTATATATATATATATATATAAAGTTATATATATAATATATAATAATACTAATTAATTATGAAATAAAGTTTTATTTTATTGACTGAAGTGGATGAACGACTATTTACGGTCGAGAAACGAGTATTGCAGTCTGGAGAGTGCAACTTCATTGGGAATATTGAAAATGAAAAAATTAAATTTCAATGAATATAAAATTTATATTTTATTTATATTTTATGACGTAACAGCGACCATACATTAAAAACCTGGAAAACTCGGAATTGTCAGGGAATTTTTATATACCTGGAAAAACCTGGAAATGTCAGGGAATTTTGTTTTTTCAGGGAATTTTCTCGAGAGCGTGCTTAATTTTTGTTTTAAATTAAAATATAAAATTGAATAACAATGAATATTTATTTTTTAAAGTAACTTTATATCACTCTATTTAACTATTTTGTTGAAAATCAGGGACCCGACCGAAACTTTTGTTCCATTTCGTTATTGAAAGAAAAAAATTATTTTTCATTAAATTTTGATCTACTATCTCTAGATTTGGACAAAATAAGATAATATCTGAAATTACCTTAGTGATTGAATGAAAATTATTTTGTTGAACTGTCAATAATGAAATGGAACGAAAGTTTTCGTCGAGTACCTGTTGAAAATTCGTTTTTTTGTTTGAAATTAGTTTTTTTTAACTGAAAATTTAATTATTCCATTTATGGTTGAAAATTGATTCTTTTCTAGTTGAAAATTGAAGTATCTGGTTGAAAATGTATGTATTTTGTTGAAAATTCGTTATTTTTGATAGTTAAAATATTCATTATTTTAGTTACAAATTCATCTTTTTGGTTCAAAATAAAAGTACCTGCTTAAAAGTTAAACTATTTTTTTTTAAATTCATCACTTCGATTGAAATTTTTTTTTTTAGAAAATTAATTTTTGTAGCTTAAAATTTAAATATTCTATTTTTGTTTGAAAACTGATCTTTTTTAGTTCAAAATTCAACTATTTGGTTGGATATTAACATTTCTTAGTTGAAAATTCAACTATTTGCTTGAACATTAATTTTTTAACTAACAATTTAACTATTCAATTTTTGGTTGCAAAATTATCTGTTTCAGTTGAAAATTCGTATAAATCTTTTTTATTGAAAATTCATTTATTCTAGTCAAAGATTCATCATTTTAGTTGAAAATTCATAATTTTGGTTAAAAATTTAACTATTCCAGTTAAAGATTCATCATTTTAGTTGCAAATTCATCTTTTTGGTTGAAAATAAAAGTACCTGGTTAAAACTTAAACCTCTTTGTGAAAAATTCATCACTTCGGTTAAAATTTTTTTTTTTTAGAAAATTAATTTTTTTAACTGAAAATTTACATATTCCATTTTTGGTGGAAAACCGATCTTTTTTAGTTCAAAATTCAACTATTTGGTTGAAGATTAATTTTTTTAGTTGAAAATTCAACTAATTGGTTGTACATTAATTTTTTATCTAAAAATGTAACTATTCAATTTTTGGTTGAAAAATTATCTGTTTCAGTTGAAAATTCGTATTTTTTGGTAGAAATTAATCTTCTTCATTGAAAATTAATCTTTTTGATTGAAAATTCATTTATTCTAGTCAAAGATTCATAATTTTAGTTGAAAATTCATAATTTTGGTTAAAAATTTAACTATTTCAGTTAAAGATTCATCATTTTAGTTGCAAATTCATCTTTTTGGTTGAAAATAAAAGTACCTGGTTAAAAGTTAAACTCTTTTGTGAAAAATTCATCACTTCGGTTGAATTTTTTTTTTAAATTAATTTTTCTAACGTAAAATTTAAATATTCCATTTTTGGTGGAAAACTGATCTTTTTTAGTTCAAAATTCAACTGTTTGGTTGTAGATTAATTTTTTTTAGTTGAAAATTCAACTATTTGGTTGAAGATTAATTTTTTAACTAAAAATTTAAGTATTCAATTTTTGGTTGAAAAATGATCTGTTTCAGTTGAAAATTCGTATTTTTTCTAGAAAAAAATCTTCTTGGTTGAAAATTAATCTTTTTGATTGAAAATTAATTTATTCTAGTCAAAGATTCATAATTTTAGTTGAAAATTCATCTTTTTGGCTTAGAAAACAACTATTCCAGTTGAAGATTCATGATTTTAGTTGAAAATTCATCATTTTACTTGAAAATGTAACTATTTGTTTCGATAATATATATATATTTTTAAGATTAATTTTTTTCAATCGAAAATGTAAATATTCCATAATTTTAGTTGAAAATTCATCTTTTTGGTTAAATATTATTTTTTGAACTAAAAATGGAACTATTTAATTTTTGGTTGACAATTTGTCTTTTTTAGTTGAAAATGCATGTTTTTTTTAAATTCATATTTCGTGGTAGAAATTAACCATCTTGGTTGATAATTCATAATTTTGGTTGAAATTGTAACTATTCCAGTTAAAGATTCATCATTTTAATTGAAAATTCATATGTTTTTTTTCAAATTCAACTATTTCAGTTAAAAATTGATCTTTTGTAGTTCAAAATTTCATCTCTTTTTTATTTAAAATTAAAATCTTTTTTGGTTGAACTATTAACTATTACATGTTTTGTTGAGAATTTATTTTTTTGGTCCAAAAATCAATTGCTTGGTTTAAAGATGAGCTACTTTGTTGAAAATTAATTTTTTTGTTGAAGAATCGTCACTTCAATTCAAAAATTCATCTCTTTGGTTAAAAAATTACCTATTTCGTTGAAAATTTGTTTTTGGTTGCAAATTATGTTTTTTAGTTGAAAATTCGTATTTTTTGGTAGAAATTGATCTTCTTGGTTTAAGATTAATCTTTTTGGTTGAAAATTCAATTATTTTAGTTAAAGATGTTCATTTTAGTTGAAAATTTATCTTGTTGGTTTAAAACTTTAAAAGTCAACTATTCCAGTTGAAGATTCATAATTTTATTTGAAAATGTATATATATTTTTTGAAAATTAGTTTTTTTTTTTTGTTGAAAATGATTTTTTTAAACTGAAACTGTGATATTCCAATTGAATATTCCATCATTTTAGTTGAAAATTCATCACTTTGGTTGAAATTTGTTTTTTGTGTGGAAAATTAATTTTTTTAAACTGAAATCTTCCATTTTTTGTTGAAAATTGATCTTTTTGAGTTCAAAATTCAACTATTTAGTTGAAAAATGATCTGTTTCAGTTAAAAATTCAACTATTCGGTTGAAAATTCATGTATTTCGTTAAAAATCTTCTTTTTTAGTAGAAAATTAATTTTTTTGTTTGAAAATTCAACTATTTGGTTAAAAATTCATCTATCTTGTTGAAAATGCAGTATTTTTATTTGTCAGAGATTTTTTTTCCAGGATTTGAGTAGACACCCTGTTATTGTCCAGATGAATTTGAGGATGGATTTCATAATGAATTGAATAATAATCTATTCTCGGTTTTTAGACTCTATTGCAATTTACTTAGTCTGGACGAAACATCATTTCGAAAACTAATGGAACGAGTAAAGCGTGCTTCTCATAATTAATGTCAGAATCCTGTTGGGACTTTGCCAGCTTTCGTGCTTCTCGTTTTTTAGTTTAGGATGTAATATTTATGTTATAAATATTTTCGAACAATATTTTTCAAAGATAGGAGTAAAAAGTTGATGTTCTGCCAAAGGCTTCATTGAAAAATAGTTAAGTCATTCAGAAAATCAGAATAGCAGTAGGTCAAGGAACTTTTTTTCTTGATGGATCTTTTTAAAGAGGAAAATCATCTCAACCTATTTTAGAGTTTATTGTGTATTATTGGGTATATTTCAAAACTTGATGCTTACAAATGCTAACCCTCTAAAATTCAGAATAACTATTTTTGTGGGTGATTCAAAACCAATCTATTATTATTATTAAATTTTCCAATTAGGAAAAGAAAACAATCCAAAATATTTCACTACATTTATAAAAAATTTCTAAAATTCACTACATTCTTTTTTTTTAATTTAAATAAAAAGAAAGATTTCTTAAAATAAAATTGAGGTGAAACTATGAAAACTCAATTTAAAGAAATCTTGAATTATTCATAAGCAAACCCTGGAGATTGGAAAGAATCATGAGTTTAGTGTCTCTATTTAAAAATTTTAAATTAAGATTGAAAAGAATTTCATTTTATCATGAATAATTTTTGCAAAATAAGCAGGGAAAAGATTCATAATCAAAAAATAAAATTCGAAAGCAACCTCACTTTGGAATTTTGTTTTTTGATTATGAATCTTTTCCCTGCTTATTTTGCAAAAATTATTTGTGATAAAATGGAATTCTTTTCCATCTTGATTTAAAATTTAAAAAAAATTATTTTTTAAACTTGTTCCTTTATTTGTTTTCAAGGTTATATAAACAAAATTTTCTTAACATTCTTGGGAAAATTGAAAAAGATTTTTGTGCATTTCAGATATGTCAAATTAAAATTTCAACAAAAAAGTTCATTTTCAACCAAATAGTTGAATTCTCAACCACAAACATGAATTATCAACGAAAAATGCTATGCATAATTGATATTTCAACCAAAAAAGATTTAAATTTTTAATCAAAAACAGTTGCACTTATCCAAAAAGACGAATTTTCAACAAAATAGTTGAATTCTCAATCAAACAAAATTTCAATCATTTGTATTTAACCAAAAAAGATGAATTTTTTACCAAAAGAGACAAATTTCCTACAAAATAGTTCAATTTTTTAACTAGAAAATCCGAATTTTCAACAAAAAAAGTAAATTTTAACCCAAATAGTAGAATGTTTGACCAAACGAATGAATTTTCTACCAAAAAGAATAATTTTCTACCAAAAAAGATGAATTTTCAACGAAATAATTACATTTTCAACCGAAGAGATGAATTTTAAACTAAAATGATGAATCTTTTAACAAAGAAAAATGAGTTGTTAACCAAATAGTTGATTTTTGAATGAAAACGATGAACTTTCAATCAATAAGATTAATTTTTAATAAAAAAATGCAATTTTCAACCAAAAAAGGTGCATTTTGAACGAAAAATGTAAAAATTGATATTTTGGAAAAAAATTCTATAATTAAAAAAAAGTAGAATTTATCCAAGAAAGGCGACTTTTTAACAAAATAGTCGTATCGTCGATAAAACCAGATTATTTTTCCAACAAACGGTTGCATATCTAATAACAAAATATAAAATTTCTACCAAAAGAGATGAAATTTGAAACATTTTTTAAAATAACTCAAATTATTCCTAAAATTCATAAAAATCTTTTAAAATTAACTGAAAAGCTTGCAGATTTTTTTCGAAATTTTTAGAAATATTTCGAAATTTTTTGAAATTTTTTTAAATCTTCAAAAAATTTGTTCAAAATAAAAAATCATTTCAAATTTTCCCAGGAATCTTAAGAAAAGTACTTATTTTTTTGAAGCCTTTCAAAATTCTTTAGAAACTTCGGATTTTTTTCCGAAATCTACAAAAATCTAAATTTTGTTTAAAATTTTGTGATATCTTTTCAAATTTGTTCAAAACTTTTAAACCATCTGCATACATTTTAAAATTATTCGAATTTTTCCTGAAAATGTTTTAAAATTCTGTAAAATAAAAACAATTTTTTAAAAAAATTCCAGATTCTTTTTCAATCATTTTCCTAGGAATCTTAAAAAAAATTCTCTTGAAACCTTTGAAAATTCTTTAAAACGTTTTTTTCGAAATCTTGAAAAATCGACATTTTGTTTGAGATTTTTTGAAATAATTTTTTTATAAGTTGAAAATTCGTCTATTTGGGTAGAAAATTAATCTTGCATGTTAAAAATTCATCATTTTGGTTGAGAGATCGACTCTTTCGTTGAAAATTCATCTTTCCTGATTGAAAATTAATCTTGTTGAAAATTCTTCTTTTCCGGTTTAAAAGTCAACTGTTGAAAATTAGGTTTTTTAACTGAAAATTTAACTATTCCATTTTTGGTTGAAAACTTATATTTTTAAGTAGAAAATTCAACTATTTGTTTACAAATTTATATATTTTCGTGAAAAATAGTATTTTGGTAGAAAATTATCTTCTTGGTTGTAAAATAATTTTTTTAGGTTAAAAATTCCGCTATTTTGTGAAAGAGTCAAATATTTTGTTGAAAGTTTAATTATTTTGTTCGAAATTTAAGTATTTCGTGAAAGTATTTTTTTGGTTCGAAAATTTAACTGTTTTGTTGATAATTCGTCCTTCTGAATAAAAAATTCAACTCTGTTGGCTGAAAATGAACTTTTTTTTGTCGAAAATTCAACTTTTCGATTTTAGTATTTAACTATTTTTTGAAAATGAAACTACTCACAATTTTTTCGTCCATAATATTGGTTTTAATATTTGAAAGGACATCTTTTAAACCAACATAAACTTTAAAAAACACTTTTTTTTTTAAATACTCAAGAAATTCAATTTATGCAAAATAATTGCTCAAAAAGAGTTAAAATAAGAGAAATATGGTACCAAAAACAAATAACAAAAAATATGAGAAAAAATTTTAATAGGGGAATAGGGAAATTTTAATAGGAAACTAATAGAAAATATTTATTATAGTATGCTCATATTAATTAAAAATGAGAATTAAATTTGAAGCTAATTATTAAGGAATTATTAACACCATTTACATTTTTATCTTCAATATTTCTGAAAATTGATTGTTTCTTAGAAGAAAAAAAAATTAATAAAATTTTTAAATTCAATTAAAATCTCAATCAAACAATCTTGAGAATTTATTCGACAGTTAATCGGTTTGAAATATCTGATGAAATCAAATTCAAGAAAACTTCAATTTCAATCTATGATGAAAACTTATCTTTTTGTAATTTTTTTTCTTAAATCCAGTGATCCAGTAAAAGATTAAATATATTCTTTGTAAAAATTATTCTTAATCACATTGAACAAAATTTGTATATAGAGACGAATTTAAATTTAAATTTTTTGATCAGAGAAGAATTTTTTTGAAAATGTGCAAAAACATGTTCTTTTGGATTAAGTCATATGCACACATTTAGAAAAAGTTGAATATGTCGCACCTGAAATTCATTCAGCTTGAACCAAAGAAACATTTTATCAGTTTGTTTTTTCGAAAAAAAAACTTTTGTCGTGATGTAGGATTTTTGGGATTTCTTTTTTTTTGCGATTTTGGAACTTTATAAATACCACGAAAAGAAATGTTTCCCATCAAAAAAAAATAATAACATGTTTCTTTGGTTCAAGCCGAAGAAATTTCAGGTTCGAATCAATCTAAAAAACATGTTTTTGTACATTTTCAAAAAATTTTTAATAAGGCAATATTTTTTTTTAATTTAAAAAATTTTTAATTGTAAATTTAAAAAAGAGAACAGAAGATATTAACCGATTTCAAAATGTAGTTTTAAATTTACATTGAAAGTATTAATTATAGTAAGGAAGAAATGACAAATCTTGGAAAGAAATATTTATTTGAACGATGTTAAACATATCAAAATTGTGTATTTAACTAATTACATTTTTTTCTCGGACTTTTTTATATCACTATGAATGGATTTTCAACGACCTAAGTATATCCAATTTTTAAAAATAAATACTTTAAGGCCATGTGGTGAGTGGGTCACGTGACCAGATTCCTGCCTTACCGGTGTTTTTTTTATTTGTCAGCTTATTTTCACGCGAATAGCCACATCGAGTTGAAAATTCGGGATCATAAATAAGAAGCACTAAGAAACGCGGCTCTGGTCTTAAATTCTTATTAGTATAAAATTTTTTTTATAACAACATTTTTTTTGCTTTTTTCATAATTAAAAAAATGTAGGACCAGAGCCACGTTTCTTAGTGTTTCTTATTTAGTATCCCAAATTTTCAACTCGATGTGGCGCTTCGTGTGAAAATAAGTTGATAAATAAAAAAAGTGCCGGTAAGGTAGGAATCCGGTCACGTTACCCACTCGTCACATGGCCTTAATGACAGAAATCATTGAAAAATCATTGAAAATTATTTAAAAATATAACATTTCTTATAAAAAGATTGTTTGTTCTTTTCGACATACAAAAATAAATATTTAATCTTTCCCCTATTTTCCTCTTGTTTGTGATACAATCACCCTATTTCCCCTTTTTTGAGCTCCCTGTGCGCTGTGATCCCTGATTATATCATTGAGCCAAATCTCTTTCGGGATAAGCGTGACTCATTCCTTCTAGCCGGGGATCAAGGAATTCATATGAGAAAAGTCAGAAAGGGAAGTACGAGGTTGGTATAAGGTAATGGGGGTGGGGGGGGGAGGTAATCTAGAATTCCCGCTTTGTTTATTTAAATAACACGTTCATTCCGCAAAACTGCACCGACCCAGGTCGCTGATCAATCTCTCCAGCAAGCACCCCAGGCGGAGAGCTTTACAAAGTCATTATGAAAAGTCTTTCGTTTCAGGCGTCTCTCACTTCAATGACACTCTTCATCATGCATTTCTTATAAACTATTTGTCGCCACATTTTTCTGTCCTAAATAGAAAAATATATAAAAATGTTTGAAGATGGGGGGGGGGGGCACCGAAAAATATAAAGTGGCGCATTTTCCTTAAACCGGCACTGAAGTCTGGTCAACTAAAATAAAAAATGAGAGATAATTACAATAATTTCTGGGATTTGAAAAGGTGATCTCTTCTTTATCGCACTGGAAGTAAGTACTCGAGCAGGTATTCCAGGTATTATACAAAGCATTTCCTAGCCCAGATAGTCTCACTGATAGTAAAGCCTGAGTATGAGAAAACTTGCTCCGAGGTTTACCACCCACAGGACGTCAGGAATTTAAGTTAAAGGGGCTATCGCACCTCGGCATAATTCTATACACCATTGGCGTAATCCGAGGACAATTAAAATTTATGTAAAGAGATTAGATTCAACCTCAAACTTCCTTTTTTATTTCTTCATTCTATTTTATGGGAAGATTCAAGGCAATTTATTATTTTATAGTCTCCATGAAACTTTATTTCAGATATAACTTTATTCTAAATGTCTATTGGAAATTTTTCTTCAAATTTTATCTATAGAGCTGTGCATAACTTACGTAAAGCGGTTTTCTGAAAGTTTGAACGACGCACCCCCCCCCCCCATCTTACGTAATTTTTGTGATTACATTTTTTTCGTGAATTTATTTAAGGGTCATCCAAAAGTAACGTAAAATGATTTGGGTGGAGGGTAGGTTTTTGGTAAAATCTTACTTTTTTATTTATTAACAAATTAGTTTAAATTTTAACCAAGTAATTGAATATTCAATCAAAAAAGATGAATTCTCAAAAAAAATGTGATAGTTGATATTTTTACCAAGAAATGATTTTCACTTTAAATGAAAAACAGTTGAATTGTGTCAAAAAGTTGCATTTTTAACCAAAAAATGATGAAATTTCTAATAAAAGAGATGAATTTTCAAATGAAAATGACAATCTTTCAACAAGAGAAATTTTAACCAAGAAAGATTTTTCAATCAATGAAGAAAAAAAATTTTATCCATAATTTGAATTTCCAAGCTAAAAAGACGAGTGTTCTACAAAACAGTTGCATTTTCAACCAAGAAGATTGATTTTCTACCAAAAAAAAAAAAAGACAGATTTTCGACAAATCACATTAATTTTTTACAAAACAGTTGAATTTTCAACCAAAAAATATGAATTTTCAACAAAAAAGTTAATTTCAAACCAAAAAGTTCAATTTTGTACCAAGTGGTTAAATTTTTAGTTGAACCAATTAATTTTTAACATAAAAAGATGAATTTTCAAGAAAAAATATAATATTTCACATTTCAGTAAAAAAAATTTAATTTAGAATCAAAAAAAGGTGAATTTAACCAATAAAGACAAATTTTCAACAAAAGACGTAAATTTTCAACAAGATAGTTAGTTACATTTCCACTATAAAAGACGACTTTTTGAACAAAATACATGAAATATATACTAAATTCATAAATTTTCAACAAAAAATGAAATATTTAAATTTTCATAAAAAAAAATTAATTTACCAAAATCCAAACGAATTTTCATCAAAATAGTTGTATTTTCAACTAAATAAATGAATTTTTATCTAAAATGATGAATCTTCAACTAAAAAAATTAATTTTCAAACGTAGTTCAACTTTCGACCAAATAGTTGAATTTTCTACCAAATTGTTGAATTTTCGAGCCGAAAATACGAATTTTCTACAAAAAGTTAAATTTTCAACAAAAAAGTTCATTTTCAACCAAAACAGATTAATTTTTAACCAGACAGTTGCATTTTGAACCAAAAAATGTGATATTTATACAAAAAGAAAGAAATTCTCAAACCAAAAAGACGAATTTTCAAAAAAATAGTTAAATTTTTAACCAAACAAAATTTTCTACTCAAGTAATAAAAAAAGGGGAATTTTTAACAAAGCAATTGAGTTTTCAACCAAAACGGATGAATTTTCAACAAAATATCTCATGTAAGAAATGTTTTTGACCACCCCCCCCCCCCCCATGTAAGAGAGCATAGAAAAATCCTTGACAACCCACCCTTCCAAGAAAACAAAATTTTTTTATTTTATGCACGTCCCCTATTTTTTATATACATTTTTTTACATTTTTAACAATAAATTAAATACATTTCAAAGGAATTGACTCTCCAAGCAAAAGTTTTTTCGTATTTTTTAAATTAACACAGCAAAAATTTTTATGAATGCATATTTTGAAATTGTAAGGATAATGTTTTTTGTGTAAATTTTACATTAAAATTTCATTAAATCTTTTGAAATTGTACAAAATCCTCTAAAATACGTGATACACAAAAAAATTTAATCTATTTTAATAGCGCAGCAATTCAGAATGTTCTCATAAAGAAACGGTTCACATCGAATCGGGTTTCATAATTTAAACAAAACAATCTGTGAGAGAATTAATTTTTTTTCCACGTATACGTTGGAATTTTTTCAAATCTCTTAAAATCCTTTAAAATCTCGTGAATTCATCGAAATCCCTTCAAATCCCTTTAAATCTTTGAAATCCCATTAAAAACCCCTGAGTTCCTTCAAAATTCGTGAAAATACTTCGGTATCTCTTAAATTTCTTCAAAATTCTTTGAAATCCCGTGACTTCTTTTGAAATATTTCGAAATCTCTTGAAATCCCTTAAAATCGTTAATAATCCGCGGAAATTTTTCTTTATTCCTTAAAATCCCTAAAAGTCCTTGAAGTTCCTTAAAATATTGTAAAATCCCTTTTAAAAAATGGAGATTCTCTTTGAAATTGTACTAGGTAATTTTTTTTAAATTCTTCAAATATTTTCAAATCATTTGAAATCTGTAAAACCTCTCGTAATCCTTTGGAATCGCTTGAAATACTTTTAAACTTTTGTAACTTTTGTAATCACTTAAAATTCTTTGAAATCTGATGAGATTCCTAAAAAGCTTTGGAAATTGCGTTAAATTCCGTCAAAATTTTGCAATTGTTTTAAATACTTTGTAGTCCTTTGAAATATACCTTAAAATCCCTCGAAATCTGTTGAAATCCTTTCAAATCACTGGACATTTTTCAAACCTTCTGAAATCCTTTGAAATCTTGTGAAATCTCGTTTACAGTTAAAATAACTGATATATTGTCGATATATTGACTAAAAAATATATAACCTTACGTCATAATAGGGGGGGGGGGGTGTCTATAATTTCCAAAATAATCCTTTCGTAATTAATGGACGTTCCCTAACTTGACACTTTTCAATTTTGTTGGATCCTAATTCAATGATTATCAAATTATCAAAGTTTGAATCCCATAATTATATTAAAACTTTATACCAGCCCCAAAATAAGTCTCTTTTTTAATAAATAAAAGTGAAAAAATCCATAAAAATCGTTCTTTTAAATTCTGAATTCATTTTGCCAGGGTCCAAGCAGTTCAACCGGAAAGTACCTGTCATATTCTTTTTTTTACCCTCTGTGATTCTTATTTTATTAGTCACCGTTTCCGGCAGCAGCCTAATAACTTTGACCAAACTAAACGGAATCCCTTTGTTCGAAAAAAAAGGCTTTTATCCCAGGAACGCAACATGATGAGTATCAATAATGTTCACGAGCAAAACCTGACCCGATTATAAATTCCCTAACGGCGAGAGAAAACTGGTAGCTTCTCAATTATCGGTAGCGAGCTATAGATATTAGAAATTTAATGATAATGTTTGCTTATCGAACCGGCTCGTCGATGATACTTTTTTGTTAATTGCAAACTCACTATTTATGGATTCAGCTCATCTTCCGTGATACTTAGTGCCTGTTGGGAGAACACGCAAGTCTTAACAGCAGAGCAAAGTCGCTCTACTCTGTTATAAAAAATGAGAACGCACGCAATTTATTTAAGAGAAAATTACATTGTTTAATGTATTCAATTTTTCATGATTATCAGCCAAAAAGGAATCAGTTCCTAAACATTTTTAGTCAAACTTTTAGTCTGGATACCTAATTTATTTCGCTGGAACAGTTACTTCATTTAATGGAAAGATTTCAATAAGGTTTTTTTTACCAAGATTATTAAAATCATTTTTTTTCGCTGAAAATTTTTGACCAAAAAAATTAATCATTTAGTTAAAAATTCGTCTCTTTTGATCGAAAATTCAACTATTTGGTTGTAAATGCAACTGTTCGTTTTAAAACAATTGTTTATTTAAATTTAACAATTTGGTTGAAAATTCATCCTTGTGGATTGATTTGGTTTGAATTTGGTTCAAAATTAAACCATTTTGATGAAAATTCAACTATTTTGTTGAAAATTCGTCTCTTTTAATTCAAAGTTCAACTATTTGTTTGAAAATTAACTGTTTTTTTTATTTCAACTATTCGGTTAGAATTTTTTTTTAAATTTACCTTTCCAATTGATATTTCAACTGTCTTCTAAAAAATTCGTCTTTGTAGATTGTAAATTCAACTATTTGGTTCAAAATTTAATTGCTTGGTTTAAAAGTAATCCTTCTTGGTCGAAAATTCAACTTTTTGGACAGAAATTAAGTCTTTTTGTATTAAAAATTCATTTTTTATGGTAGGCAAGTCATCCTTTTTGGTTTAAAATTGATTGTTGAAACTGAAAACGCACGCAAATTATTTAAGAGAAAATTACATTGTTTAATGTATTCAATTTTTCATGATTATCAGCCAAAAAGAAATATGTTCATATAAACATTTTTAGTCAGTTTTTTAGTCTGGATAATTTATTTCGCTGGGAAAGTTACTTCATTTGAAGGAAGGGTTTCAATAATGTTTTTTTTTTACCAAAATTAATAAAATCATGTTTTTTCGCTGAAAATTTTTGACCTACAAAATAATTTATTTAGTTGAAAATGTAACTATTTTGTTAAAAATTGGTCTCTTTTGATTGAAAATTCAACTATTTGGTTGTGAATCCATTTGTTTGGTTTAAAATTATTGTTTCTTTAAATTTAACTATTTGGTTGAAAATTCATGTTTTTGGGTTGAAAATTATATTTTTTGTTGAAATTTTGGTTTGAATTTGATTAATAATAATTAAACTGTTTTGTTGAAAATTTATCTCTTTGGGTTGAAAATGATATTTTTTGTTGAAATTTTGGTTTGAATTAGATTAAAAATTAAACTATTTTGACGGAAATTCAACTACTTTGTTGAAAATTCGTCTCTTTTTTCTTTTTATTCAAAGTTCAACTATTTCGTTGAAATTTAACTGTTTATTCACTTTTGACTATTTGGTTGACATTTTTTTTAATTTACCTTTTTTCAGTTGATATTTCAACTGTCTTCTAAAAAAATCGTCTTTGTAAATTGAGAATTCAACTATCTGGTTAAAAATTCATCGGTTTGGTTAAAAATTAATCTTTCTTGGTCGAAAATTAAAATTTTTCGTCGAAAATTGAACATTTTGGATAGAAATTAAGCCTTTTTGCATAAAAAATTAATCTTTTATGGTAGCCAAGTCATCCTTTTTGGTTTAAAATTGATTGTTGAAACTGAAAACGCATGCAAATTATTTAAGAGAAATTTACATTGTTCAATGTACTCAATTTTTCATGATTATCAGCCAAAAAGAATTTCGTTCCTATAAACATTTTTTAGTCGATCTTTTAGTCTGGATAATCTTTTTCGCTGGGAAATTTCAATAAGGTTTTGTTTTACTTTTTTCTGGTTAAAAATTAAACTATTTTGATGAAAATTCAACTATTTTGTTGAAGATTCGTCTCATTTTATTGAAAGTTCAACTATCTGGTTGAAAATTAATTGTCTATTTAATTTCAACTATTCGGTGAAATTTTTTTTTTAAATTTACCTTTCCAATTGATATTTCAACTGTCTTCTAAAAAATTCATCTATGTAGATTGTAAATTCAACTCTCTGGTTCAAAATTTAATTGCTTGGTTTGAAAGTAATCTTTCCTGGTCGAAAATTCAACTTTTTTGATAGAAATCAAGTCTTTTTGTATTAAAAATTCATCTTTTATGGTAGGCAAGTCATCCTTTTTGGTTTAAAATTGATTGTTGAAACTGAAAACGCACGCAACTTTTTTAAGATAAAATTACATTGTTTAATGTATTCAAACTTTTCTTAGTTATCAGCCAAAAAGAAATCCGTTCCTATAAACATTTTTAGTCAATCTTTTAGTCTCGATAATTTATTTCTTTAACCAAGATTAATAAAATCATTTTTTTTTCGTTGAAAATTGTTGACCTACAAAATTAATCATTTAGTTGAAAATGTAACTGTTTGTTAAAAATTTGTCTCTTTTGAATGGAAATTCAACTATTTGGTTGTAAATGCAACTGTTTGGTTTAAAATGATTGTTTCTTTAAATTTAACTATTTGGTTTGAATGGTTTGAATTTGATTAAAAATTAAACTATTTTGACGAAAATTCAACTATTTTGTGGAAATTTCGTCTCTTTTTATTTAAAGTTCAAATATTTCGTTGAAAATTAACTGTTTTTTAAGTTTGAACTATTTGGTTGACATTTTTTAAATTTACCTTTTCAGTTGATATTTCAACTGTCTTCTAAAAAATTCGTCTTTGTAGATTGAAAATTCAACTATCTGGTTAAAAATTCATCGGTTTGGTTAAAAAGTAATCTTTTTTGGTCGAAAATAAAAATTTTTCGTCGAAAATTGAACTTTTTGGATAGAGATTAAGTCTTTTTTTGTATTAAAAATTCATCTTTTATGGTAGGCAAGCCGTCCTTTTTGGTTTAAAATCGATTGTTGAAACTGAAATCGCACGCCAATTATTTAAGAGAAAATTGCATTGTTAAATGTATTCAAAATTTACATGATTATCAGCCAAAAAGAAATCCGTTTCTAAACACTTTTAGTCAATCTTTTAGTCTGGATACCTAATTTATTTCGCTGGAACAGTTACTTCATTTAAAGGAAGGGTTTCAATAAGGTTTTTTTACCAAGATTAATAAAATCATTTTTTTTGCTGGAAATTTTTGACCAAAAAAATTAATCATTTAGTTAAAATTGTAACTATTTTGTTACAAATTCGTATCTTTTGATCGAAAATTCAACTGTTTGGTTGTGAATGCAACTGTTTGTTTTAAAATAATTGTTTATTTAAATTTAACAATTTGGTTGAAAATTCATCCTTTTGGGTTGATTTGGTTTGAATTTGGTTCAAAATTAAACTATTTTGATGAAAATTCAACTATTTGGTAGAAAATTCGTCTCTTTTTATTGAAAGTTCAACTGTTTGGTTGAAAATTAATTGTTTTGTAACTTTCAACTATTTGGTTGAAATTTTTTTCTTAATTTACCTTTTCATTTGATATTTCAACTGTCTTCTAAAAAATTGGTCTTTGTAGATTGAAAAGTGAACTATCTGGTTGAAAATTTAATTGTTTGGTTAAAAATTAATCTTTCTTGGTCGAAAATTAAACTTTTTTGTTGAAAATTCCTCTTTTTGGATAGAAATTAAGTCTTTTTTTTTGTTAAAAATTCATCTTTTGTCGTAGTCAAGTCATCCTTTTTGGTTAAAAATTGATTGTTTAAAATAAAAATGCACTCAACTTATTTAAGAGAAAATTAGATTGTTTAGTGTATTCAAACTTTTCATGATTATCAGCCAAAAAGAAATCCGTTCCTCAACATTTTTAGTCAATCTTTTATTCTGGATAATCTATTTCGCAGGAATATATTATTATTATTATTTATATTTATTTATTTATATGTACCAAGATCAATAAAATCATTTTTTTTAGTTGAAAATTTTCGACCTAAAAAGTTAATCATTTAATAAAAAATTTAACTATACTTTGTTAAAAATGCGTCTCTTTTGATTGAAAAATCAACTATTTGGTTACTAATGCAACTGTTTGTTTAAATTAATTGTTTATTTAAATTTATTAATTTGGTTGAGAATTCATCTTTCTGGGTTGAAAATGATCTTTCTCGTTGAAATTTTGGTTTGAATTTGGTTAAAAATTAAACTATTTTGTTGAAAATTCAACTGTTTTGTTGAAAATTCGTCTATTTTTATTAAAAGTTCAACTATTTGGTTGAAAATGAATTGTTCTTCACCTTTTAACTGTTTAGTTAAAATTTTTTTAGTTTACCTTTTTAACTGATAATTTCAACTGTCTTCTAAAAAATTTGTATTTTTGGTTTGAAATTTCAACTATTTGGTTGAGAAGTCATCTTTTTTGGTCAAAAATTCAACTGTTGTATTGAAAATTCGTCTTTTTTTATAGAAATTTAGTCTTTTTGTATTAAAAAGTCATATTTTATGGTAAAAAGTCATCCTTTTTCATTTAAAATTGATTGTTTAAAATGAGCACGCACGGAACTTATTTAAGAGAAAATTACGTTGTTTAATGTATTCAAAATCTTCGTGATCATCAGTCGAAAAGAAATCCGTTTCTAAATATTTTTAGTCAATCTATTTTTAGTCTGGGTAATTTATTTCGCCGGCAAAGTTAGTTTGTTACTTTGTAGTTGTAAGTTACTTTGTTCCTTGAAAACTTTTGATTTAAAAAATTAAAAATTTAGCTATTCTGTTAAAAATTCAATTCTAATAAAAAATTTGGAAAGAACGCCGAGAAATTTATTTCATTTAAAGGAAGGGTTTCAGTAAGACTTTTTTTACCAAGATTAATAAAATGATTTTTTTTTCACTGAAAATTTTTGGCTTAAAAATTTAACTATTTAGTTAAAAATGTAAAAGTTTAGTTAAAAAATGTAACTATTTTGTTAAAAATTCGTCTATTTTGATTGAAAGTTCAACTATTCGGTTGTAAATGCGACTGTTTGGTTGGAATTTTTTTTTTCATTCAGCTATTTTGTTGAAAATTCATCTTTCTGGGTTGAAAATGCAACTATTTGATTGAAAATTGAACTATTTTGTTCAAAATTCGTCTCTTTTTATTGAAAATTCAACTATTTGGTTGAAAATTATTTTTTGTTGTTGAAAATTTACCTTTTCAGTTGATATTTTAACTGATTTTGTAGGTTTGGGAAATCCAACTATTTTTTAATGAAAGTTCCTTCTTTTTGGTTGAAAATTAAACTATTTTGTTGAAAAGTCATTTTTTTTTTGTTGGAAATTCCAGGGTATATTCTAAGAAATATTGATACTGTCCGATGGGCGATTCGCCTTCCTGAACACGCTAAAAAAAGGTCATTAAACTGATTAGAGTTATCATTTTCGAATGTAGGCCGGGAATTACGCAATCGGTATTTCCAGAGATGTATTGACAATATTTTGCGTAATAATTCTGTGAAGTTTTACAATAAATCTCTCTTTCTTAGTGCAAATACTTTTATAAATAAATATATTATTGATGACATATTTTATTATTATTCATCATTTGATATTTTTATTAGAAAATTCAATACTACCCGAAATCGATGTTTAATATAGCCAGTTTTTCATTTTTTTTTAACTCGTTTAGTTAACACTGCCCCTTAGAATATACTCTGGAAAGTTCAACTATTTAAGTAGAAAATTCTTCTGTTTGGATAGAAAATTCATCTTTTATGGTAGAAAAGTTATCAATTTGGGAATTTTAAATTAGATTAAAATCAAATTCAAAATCCTATTTAACGTCAAATACTCATGTTAATGTTAATTCTCATTTTTCTTTCCCCTTTTTTATTTTTTATCCAAGGAAAAAGGAATTTTTTTTTTCAAATTTTTGTTATGGTCGTTGTCTAAATTTGGTCGTTGGATTCTTGTTTTTATTTCCAGGAATTCTATACATTAAGAAAAGTTATTTTTTATGGTTCAAAATTCATCTTTCTTGCTTGAAAATTAACTTTCTTTTTGAAAATTCAATTGTCTTCTAAAAAATGCATCTTTTTGGCTTGAAAATTCAACTATTTGTTTAAAAATGTAACTATTTTTTAAAAATTCTTCTCGTTTGGTGGAAAGTTGAACTATTTGGTTGTGAATGCATCTGTTTAGTTAAAAATTAATTTCTTTTTGAAAATTCAACTGTTTGGTTGAAAATATCTTTTTGTTGAAAATTCAACTATTTGGTTGTAAATGCAACTTTTTGGTTGAAAATCATTATACCTTTTCAGGTTCATATTTCAACTATCTTTTTAGTTTGAAAGTATAACTATTTGGTTAAAAATTCAATTATTTTGTTTTTATTTTATTTTTTAGTCCAAAATTTAACGGTGTTGTTGAACATTTGCCTTTTTGGATAGAAAATTAGTTCTTTTGGATTGAAAATTCATCTTTCTTGGTTTAAAATGAACTTTTTTGTTGAAAATTCATCTATCTTCTAAAAAATTTGTCTTTTTGTCTCGAAATCTCAACTATTTGTTTAAAAATTCAACTATTTTGTTTCCAATTAAATTTTTCTAACAATCAACTATTTGGTTGAAAATTCATCCTTCTTGGTTGAAAATGAGATTTTTTGGTGAAAATTTACCTTTTCATGTCGAAAAATCAACTTTCTTCTCAAAAATTTGTCTTCTTGGTTTTAAAATTCAACTATAAGGTTAAAAATACACCTTTTTTTGGTTGAAGTTGAACCTCTTTTGTTTGAAAATTCAACCATTTGGTTGAAAATTCAACTAGTTGGTTATAAATTCAATTATTTGATTAAAAAGTCAACTATTTCCCAAACCATTAAATTTTTTAACTTGAAAAGTCAACTCTTTTGTTAAAAATTCGTCTTTCTTGGTTGAAAATGAACTTTCTTTTTGAAAGTTCAATTGTCTTCTAAAAAATTCATCTTTTTGGCTTGAAAATTCAACTATTTGTTTAAAAATGTAACTATTTTGTTAAAAATTCGTCTCTTTTGGTGGAAAGTTGAACTATTTGTTTGTGACTGCATCTGTTTAGTGTTTAGTTGAAAGTTAATTTCTTTTTTGAAAATTCAACTGTTTGGTTGCAAATATCTTTTTTGTTGAAAATTCAACTATTTGGTTGTAAATGCATCTTTTTGGTTGAAAATAATTATTTTTTAACATTCAACTATTTGGTTGAAACTTCATGTTTCTTGGTTAAAAATTATATTTTTGGTTGAAAATTAACCTTTTCAGGTTGATATTTCAACTGTCTTTCAAGAATTCGTCTTTTTAGTTTGAAAGTTCAACTATATGCTCAAAAATTCAATTATTTTGTTTTTAGTTTATTTTTTAGTCCAAAATTTAACGGTGTTGTTGAACATTTGCCTTTTTGGATAGAAAATTAGCTCTTTTTGATTGAGAATTCATCTTTCTTGGTTTAAAATGAACTTTTTTGTTGAAAATTCATCTATCTTCTAAAAAATTTGTCTTTTTGTCTCAAAATCTCAACTATTTGTTTCAAAATTCAACTATTTTGCTGTCAATTACATTTTTGTAACATTCAACTATTTGGTTGAAAATTCATCTTTCTTGGTTGAAAATAATATTTTTGGATGAAAATTTACCTTTTCGTGTTGAAAAATCAACTGGCTTCTAAAAAATTCGTCTTCTTGGTTTTAAAATTCAACTATTTGGTTAAAAATTCAATTATTTTATTAAAAAGTCAACTATTTTCCAAACCATTAAAGTTTTTAACTTGAAAACTCAACTCTTTTGTTAAAAATTCGTCTTTGGGTTGAAAATGTGTCTCTTTTGGTTGAAACTTGAACTATTTTTTTGAAAATTCAATTCAATTTACTTGTATGCCCGAGAAAAAAATGTTAGAAACCAGGAATATTTTCCGAGGATAAAAGTGGCGACATTTAGTTTTATAATTAAAGTTTGTTAAATAAATACTTTATCATTATGAAATGAATGTTTCATCGTGAGATAAATTTTTTCGGAAGCCCTTTTCTGAATCCCTTTTCTGAAAACTTAACTTGTTTATTATTAAAGAAGTTTATTATTAAACGCTGTAATTCGAAAAGTTAAAAATTCAGAAAAGTTAGCTTTTAGGTACTTTCATTTGTAGTTTAGTTTTGATTACTTCAAATGAAAAAATCTTCAGCCTTAATAAACTTAATAAACTTTTTAATTTCAATGGCTGAGGAAAATTTTTGCGAAGCGCAAAAACGTTTTTTTTTCTTCAAATAACCGGAAATTTTTCCGGCGATAAAATTGGCCATCCTCTTTTTTGTATACCATTTGCATTCAAATTGGGGACGGGTTTTAAATTCAAATGATTCAAAAATGAATTCGCCTTTGAATTCGGGGGATTTCAAATTCAAATATTTTCAATTTATCTTCTGTTCTGATCAGGCTTTAGAATTTGGATGCTTCCAATTTTAAATCTTTTAAAATTTGGTCGTTTTTTTTATTTCGGATTCTGATTTTATTTCTAGAGATCCCCATCTAGACAATCCCCAGACCATAGAGAGGCTCGATTTATCAGTTTTATTTTGCAAATCTTTTTGACGTTCTTTTGCCTGGACGTGACACTGTAATCTGTAATCGTGTATTCAGTATTGTGTCTCGAGGTTAGGGAGGGTCACGAGCTGATTGGAATTCGAAAGGGGTCGTCCTTAGTGTCGCGTAATCCGTTACTGGATATCGAACGAGTCGAACAAGGGCGACCGGAAGAGACCATGAGGGAACTGGTACCACTGTATTTATCGACCTCAGAAAATAAGTCTTTTATACGTCTTTTATCACTTAGAAAATTGCTTCCAAGTTTGCTTAACAATAGGTCAGTTAAAAATATCTACAAACTCCTAAAAAGATATGAAACTACCCCTACAAAATTGTTCACTTTGTAAAGAAATAATCCGAAAATTGTTTTAAAAAAGATTTAAAATTTTACAAAATATTAACAGTATTAACCAGTTTCACCTTGGATACTAATGGGCCCGAGTGGAGAGCTTTACATGATGACTTTGTAAAGCTCTTCGCCTGGGGTGATTGCTAGAGAGATTGATCAGCTACCTGGGTCGAAGCAGTGTTGCGGAACGAACGTGTTATTTAAATAAGGAAAACGAGAATTCCAGATTCATCTAAAAATCTATGGCCTGATGGTATAATAATAATAATAATAATAATAATAAAAATATAATAATCTAATGGTATAATAATAATAATAGGAATATAAATTTGTACTTGTCCCACCCGGTGCAAGACGAAGACCATTTAAGATCAACCAAGCAAACCAAATTTAATTCGCAAAATCAGTTCAGTCTTTTGAGATTCCAGGGTGGCGGCAAAATTTCATTTTCAAAATTCCCTGATTCTTTCCTGACTAATTTTTCATTTTCCCTGACCATTAAAATTTAAAGAAAAAAATTCTAATCTTGTAAAATTTTTAATATAGAATCTTTTATAAATGAAAACAAAAAAAATTTAATTTTAATGTATAAGCTTTTAATTTATTAGTTCCAGGGCTGTCACACCCTAATTTACTTGAAAAAGTGACCTATTTTAACCTAAAAGGCACTAAAAGTGACTAATGTGCATTAATAAGGCGAGTAGTGGTTTTTTTAATTTAAAAGAATTCAATTCATACGAATTCAAATAAATTATAGTTGAATTCAAAAGAATTAAAATGAATTGGGAAACATTAAAATATTCTATTGATTTCAGTGAATTTGGAGAAATTTAAGGGAAATTATAAGAATCCCACAAAAGTAATAAAAATTCAAGGTGAATTAAAAAAAAAATCAAGTGAATTTAAGAAAATTAAAAAATATTTTTAAAAACACCATTGACTTCAGTAAGTTTGAAATGAATTTAGAAAAATTGAAGGAAATTGAAAAGGATTTGATGAAATGGCTAAGAATTCAAGGTGAGTTTAAAAGACGTCAAGATGAATTAAATAAAACCTAAAAATTCAAAAAGTTTAAGAGAATTACAAAGAATCAAAAAGAATTCAGGATAAATTAATAAAAATTCAGCGTGAATCAAATTATTTCAAATGAATGACCAAAAATATTTAAAAATGTGTTCAAATCTTTGAAACTCCACGAAATAACTCAAATCTTGTAAACAAATTCTTTGAAATCCATTAAAATATACTAAAATCCCGTGAATTTCTATGAAATATGATATTTCATGAAATCCTGGAAAATTTATTAAAATACGTTGAAACTTTGAAAATCCCTTAAAATCATTGAAATCCTCGAAACCCCCTTGAAAATTGTTTAATATTTTGCAAATCTCTTGGAATCTTTTAAAATATCCTGTAATATTTCAAATCCTTTGAAATCCCATTATATTACTGAAATAAATTAAAAATTCTTTGTAATCTTTTTAGAATGCCCTATAATATTCAAAATTATTGAAATCAATAAAAAATTCTTTGGGATATTTTAAAATTCCCTAAAATATTTTAAATCCTTTGAAATTTTTTGAAATCCCATGAAGTTATTTAGAGCTTTTGAAAATCACTTGGAATTTTTTCAATTATCCTAACATAATTTAAATCCTTCAAAATCTTTTAAAATCCCTTGGAACTTTTCCAATGAAATTCTATAAAATCTAATATTTCCTGAAATCCTGTAAAAAATGTAAAGTACCTTGAGAGCTTTTAAAATCCTTAAAAATCATCGAAATCCTCCGAAATCTTTTTAAATCCCTTGAAAACTTTTAAGATATCCTAAAATATTTCAAATTATTGAAATCAATTAAAAATTCTTCGGAATATTTTTAAATTCCCTAAAATATTTAAAATTCTTTGGAATCTTTTGAAATCTCCTGAAACTTTTAAAAGCTCTTGAAAATGCCTTAGGAGCCTTGAAGAAAACCTAAAATATTTCAAATCCCTTAAAATCCCATCAAATTATTGAAATCAATTTAAAATTCCTTAGAATTTTCAAATATACCCTAAAATCTTTCAAATACTTCGAAATTCCTTCAAATTATAGACATTATAATTCAAAATTTCTTAGAAACTTTTAAAATCTTTCAAATTCTTTGAAATAATATTAATAATTAATATAATAATAATACTTTGAAATATTTGAAAATCTTTAAAATCCTGAGAAATCCCTCAATTTGTTGGAATAAATTCTTTGAAATCCTTCAAAATATGATAAAATCACTGAAATTATATGAAATCTGATATTTTCTGAAATCCTGGAAAATTTAGAAAAATACCTTGAAAGCCTTTAAATCCGTTAAAATCATTAAAATTCGGAAATCTGATAAAATCCTTTGGCATTCAAATCATTGGAAATTCCTCAAAAAATTTGTAATCTCTTTAAAATACCTTGGAATCTTTCAAACTACCCTAATGTATTGGAAATCCTTTGTAATTTCATTAAATTATTGAAATCTTTTCAAAATTCGTTGGAATCTTGTAAAGTACCCGAAAATATTTCAAATTCCTTCAAATCTTTGGAAATCCCTGAAAACTTTTTGAAGCTCTTGAAAATTCGTTGTAATTTTCCAAAATACCCTAAAACTCTTTGAAATCTCTTCAAATTTTCGAAATCTTTTAAAAATTCCTCGGAATCTTGTGAAACACCCTAAAATATTTTTAATCCTTTAAAATATTTTGCAAACCCTTGAAACTTTTTAAAGCTCTTAAAAATCCCATAGAATTTTCAAAAATACCTTAAAATCTTTCAAATCCTTTGGAATCCCTGCAAATGATTGAAATCAATTAAAAATTATTTGGAATCTTTTCAAAGATCCTAAAATGTTGTTAGTCTTTTGAAATCTTTTGAAATCCCTTGAAATTTTTCAAATTTCTTGAAAGTTCCTTGGAATTTTGAAAAAATAAATGTATAGAATTCCTGAAAATAAAAACAGGAATCCAAAAACAAAATTTGGACAATCACCATAAAATGTTCCTAATGTAATTTAAAAAAAAAAATTCCTTTTTCTTGGACAAAAAATAAAAAAGAGGAAAGAAAAAGGAGAAGGCATTGAATTCTTTCCTCTTTTTTATTTTTTGTCCAAGAAAAAAGGACATGTTTTTTTTAGGAAAATTTTTTCTTTTTTTTCAAATTACAATAGGAGCATTTTATGGTGATTGTCCAAATTTTGTTTTTGGATTCCTGTTTTTATTTTCAGGAATTCTATACATTAACTTGAGTATTGAACGTTACATAGGATTTTGAATTTGATTTTAATCTAATTTAAAATTCTTAAATTGAATTTTTAAAAATACTCTAAAATAGGTATAAACCTGAATTCGATAGTGGTTGTTAACCCATGGGTTAATTTATTGATAGAAAAGTGATATTTTCATTTGAAAAGGCCCACCCTGTATTCACTCAAAAATGTAAAAGCTTTCTTTTCTCTAAAACTACAATATTTTTATTTGCTGAAAATTTCTTGCTCAATTGGCAGAAAGGAAATGAGAAACAGTACACGCTGGTATCAGTATCAACTTCAACTTCTTTACTTGGTACCAGTCCCGACCTTGTCTGGACCTTTTTCAACAATCAGCTTTCGGTTCCCACAGATTTGTTTGAAACAAATTAAAACTTTCCTTTAAAAAAAATATCATATAAAAAGTTTTAGACTCTGTGATTTTTCAAGGGCCACATTAAACTGACCTACTCCCCGAAGGTTACAAACACCAGATAAACCGGCTCCTCTAAGGTATAATATAATATCCACCTTAATTGGTCGCAGGTTGGGACATCCAAAGTCTGCAATCAAGAACCAAACAAATTATGCATATAAAAAACCCAATTGAGCTTCCTCGGAAAAAAACCTTTCATTAGTATCAGAGTCGCACTGCCAAGGAAAATATAAATGTCAATAACAATTTTTGGAAATGCTTAAAAAAACGAAAATTGATTTTATTTTACAAGTAGAGCTTATAAATACAGACTTCACACTCGTTCCCCTGTTGTCCTCTTTACCTCGTTTTTAAAGAATTTCTCTTTTTCCCTGGTTTCAAGAAACATCCCCTCCCCCCCCCCCTTCTTGTTTTTACCTTAAATGCGAACGGAATTAATAGAACCCAATAGGAAAATCCAACTATTTTTCGTTCAAGTTTAATTCTTTTTAATTGAAAAGTCTACTATTATATTTTTGGTTCAGAATTCATCTCTTTTGGTTAAAAATTCTACTATTTGGTTGAAGATTTTAATATTTTTTTTAAAATTTGTATTTTTAGTTGAAAATTAATTTTCTTAACTGAATATTCAGCTAATCCATTTTTGGCTGAAAATTGGTCGTTTTTAGCTGAAACTTAACTATTAAATTTTTCATTGAGAATTCACGTTTTTTGGTTGAAAATTCAACTACTTGGTTGAAATGCTTTGTTGAAGATTCATTTTATTAGTTGAAGATTGAACTATTTTGTTTAAAATTCGTTATTTTTTGTTTAAAATTCATTTTTTAACTGAAAATTTAACTATTCTATTATTAGTTGAAAATTTATCATTTTTAGTTGAAAATTCAACAATTTGGTTGACAATTTACGTATATTGTTGTAAATTCGTCTTTTTCGGTACAAGATTAATCTGTTTGATTGGAAATTTAACTGCTTGGTTGAAAGTTGAACTACTTTGTTAAAAATTTATTTTATTAGTTGCAGATGCATCTCTTTAGTTGAAAATTTAACTTTTTTGTTCAAAAATTCTTTTTTTTGCGGTTGAAAATCAATTTTTTCAACTGCAAATTTATCTATTCAATTTTTGGTTGAAACTTGATCGGTTTTAGTTTTCAATTCAACTATTTGGCGTGAAAATTCAACTTTTTTGTTGAAAATTGGTCTTCTTGTGTTGAAAATTCTATTATTTTCGTAGAAAAATCAACTATTTGGTTGAAAACTAACTTTTTAGTTTCAAATGCACATTTTTGGGTTAATTATTCAACAGTTTTCTAGAGAATTCGCCTTTTTGGCCTGAAAGTTAAACAATTTGTTTGACATTTTTTTTCTCTCTTGACTGAAATATCTTTCCTATAGTTGAAAATTCCACTCTTTTGTGAAAAATTTGTGTTCTTGGTTTGAAAATTCATCTCTTTTGGTTCTTTAAATACTTTTTGGTTGATAATGCGAATGGTTGGTTAAAAATTAATAGGTTTTGGTTGAGGATTTAACTATTTTGTTGAAAATTAGTCTTTTTTGTTTTAAATATATACTATAACATTTTTCGTCGAGAATTCAAATTTTTGCTTGAAATTTGATTTATCGTTCAGAATTAATCTTTTTTTATTGAAAATTCAGTAACTTGGTTGAAAAATGAACTTCTTTGTTAAAAAGATTTTTGTCCGTTGAAGATTCATCATATATGAGTTGAAAATTTAACTATTTTGTTGAAAATCATTTTTGGTAGAAAAGTTATTGTTTGCAAATTCAACTGTCTTCTAAAAAAGTTGTCTTTTTTGCTTAAAGCTTCGACTATTTGGTAAAAAAATATAACTGTTTGTGGTTGATGTAATTCTTTTTTGTTTGTAAGTTCGGCCCTTTGGTTGAAAAATTCGTCTTTGAAGGTTGAAAATTCAACTATTTAGTTTAAAATTAATTTCTTCCTTGAAAGTTTAACTATTTGGTTATAAATGCAACTATTTGGTCTAAAATTAATTTTTTTGTTTGATGAAAATTCGACTATTAGGGGGTCCGGATCATGCCAATCCCCGGTAAGTCATATTGCGGTAAATCACATTTGCGACAAGTCACATTTGTGGAAAATTACATTTGTCGCAAGTCACATTTGCGGCGAAATTTGCAAAACTTCAAAGTCCGGTGAAAAATTGGCAAACGTGCGGCAATAAGTCACATTGCGGCATATCTCATTCGGAAAAACTTGAAAGTCCGGTGAAAAATT
>CAKNYM010052111.1:217232-234279 GCA_932195095.1 Andricus curvator
ATTAGTTATTGCAATAAATCAACATTGCTTATCGATTGTACTTTGTTAACATTAGTGATTTATCGAATTTCATCAACTTTCGTGATTTATTGCACTTCATCAGCTTTGGCGATTTATCAGTTATTGCACTAAATCAATGTTGGTGATTTATTATTTAATGCACCACATCAATCGAACTTTTATGATCGACATTGTACTTTATCAACATTAGTGGTTTATTGTATTTCGCCAACTTTTTCGAATGATTGCAATTGCCCAAATTAAAAATTTTGTTAAAAAATAAACATTATTTCAATCAAAGACTTAAGAAATTATTGTCGAGAAATACCGGGCTGTCACAGAGTCATTTTCAGTCACTTAATTAACACTTGATTAACCACTATTCAATTCAGGTCTATACCTATTTCTGAATTTTCTTGAATTCTTTTGAAATATTTTAGGGTATTTTAAAAGATACCAAGGAATTTTGAATAGATTTTAATAATTTGAAGGATTTAAGGGTATTTAAAAAAATTCCAATAAATTTTCAGGAGCTTTAAAAAGTTTCAAGAAATTTGAAAAGATTTCAAAGGATTTTAAATAGTGTATGGTATCTTAAAAGATTCCAAGGAATTTTGTTAATAGATTTCAATGATTTTAAGGTATTCTAAAAGATTTTAAAGATTTTAGGGTATTTTAAAAGATTCTAAAGAATGTTCAATATATTTCAATAATTTAAAGGGGTTTCAAAGGATTTTAGGGTATTTTTAAAACATCCAAGGAATTTTTAAGAGCTTTAAAAAGTTTCTAGGGATTTTAGATTATTTGAAAGTATTAAAAATATTTTATGATATTTTAAAAGATTCCAATGGATTTTTAATATATTTCAATAATTTGAAGGGATTTTCAAAGGATTTTAAGGATTTAAGGCTATTTTCAAAAATTCCAAGGAATTTCAGTAGCTTAAAAAGTTTCAAGGGAATTCAAAAGATTTCAAAGGTTTTAAACGATTCCGAAGAATTTAAAATAGATTTCAATAATTTGAAGAAATTTCAACGGAATTTAGGGTATTTTCAAAACATTCAAGGAATTTTCAAGATCTTTAAAATGTTTCAAGGGATTTCAAAAATATTCCAAAAGATTTCAAATATTTTAGGGTATTGTAAAATATTTCAAGGCATTTTGGAGAGATTAAAAAGTTTTCAAGAAATTTATAAGGATTTCAACGATTTTAAGGAATTTTAAAAGCTCTCAAGGTATTTTAATAAATTTTCCAGGATTTCAGGAAATATCAGCAGTTTTCATGTAATTTTAAGGCATTTTATAATATATTAATGAATTTTAAAGAATTCATGTATTCACAAGGATTTTCAAGAATTTTAGAGATTTCAGGATATTTTAAACATTCCAAGGAATTTTCAATTGATTTCAATAATTTGAAGGGATCTCAAGGAACTTGAAAGATTTTAGGGTATTTTTAACAATTTCCAGGAATTTTCAAGAGCTTTAAAAAATGTCAAGGGTTTTTAAAATTTTGTACAGGATTTAAAATATCTTATGGTATTTTTAATAGTTTTCAATAATTTAAAGTGACTCCAAAGAATTTTAAAGATTTTAGGGTATTTTGAAAAATTTAAAGTAATTTTCAAAGACGTGAAAAATTTAAAGGGACTTCAAAATATTTTAGGGTATTCAAAAACATTCCAAGTAATTTTCAATCAATTTAATTTAATCAATTTAAATTATTTTAGGGTATAAAAGATTCCAGGGCAGTTTTAAGAGATTTCCGAAGATTTAAATAATTTTAAGGAATTTTAAAAGCTCTCAAGGTATTTTAATAAATTTTACAGGATTTCAGGAAATATCAGATTTCATAGAATTTCACGGGATTTTGTAATATTTAAATGGATTTCAAAGAATTTATTCACATTAAGTAAGGGATTGTGTAGGGTTTTGAAGATTTAAAGAGATTTTCAAATATTTTTTGCAATTAATTCGAGTTCATTTAGGATTCATCATGATTTCTTATTAATTTATTCTGAATTCTTTTAAGTTCCTTCGAAATTTCGAATTCTCGTAGACTCAAGTGAAAAAAGAAGAATCTTGTAAATTTAAATTTAATCAAGTATTTATAATTTATATTAAAAAATTAAAATATTTATTTAATTTATTTTATAATACATTCACTCAATTCTACTCAATTTAATGGATTTTTTTGATTTTTTTTTTAGTTTAACTTGAGGGGCTAGAATAGGGAAAATTATACTTACGTAATATTTGAACGGCCCCTGAAGTCTTTTAAACTCACCTTAAATTCTTAGGCATTTCTTGAAGTCCTCTTGAATTCCCTTCACTTTTTCTAAATTCATTTCAAACTTTATGAAATCAATTAATTTTTCATATTTCCTAATTCTTTTCAATTCACTTGATTTTTTTTTTAATTTGTCTTGAATTTGTGTACATTTCATAGAATTGTACCCAATTTCCCATAATTTCCTCTAAATTTAGATCAATTTTACTTAATTCAATGAATTTTGCCATATTTTTAAATTGTTTTCAATTCACTTTTACTGAATTGAATGAATTTTTCTTTATATTTATTAATTGTTTTCCATTCACTTCAGTTTTTTTAATTTATACATTGAACTCACTTGAATTTTACTGAATTGAAGTAATTTTTTCATATTTTTGCATTGTTTTCGATTAACTTGATTTTTTTTTAATTTTCCTTGAATGTTTATGAGTTTCATCAAATTATTCTCATTTTCCTTAAATTCCTCCAAAATTACGTTAATTTTACTGAAATCAATGGCATTTTTTTGGATTTTTTCTAATTCATTTGAATTGTTTTTAATTCAACTTGAATTGTTTTGAAGTATTACGGATCGAATTCTTTTTTATTCTTTTAGTCACTTTCTGGGTTAGAAATTAGTCATTTCAGGTAATTTTTTCGTTTTAAATAGCTCACTTTTTTCAAGTAAATTGTGCTCTGTCAGTCCGGAGAATGATAAATTAAATATTTATAAATTTAAATTGAAAAATGTCTTATTCTATTTATAATAGATTCTGCACTCAACTCCCAATTCTTTGCAGTCCGATGAATCGCCGGCTTCACGCTTGACTGCTTCTGTACCCCCCCCCCCTCCTGAGCTTTCCTTGACAGCTTATACGCACGAATAGTTAGTGCATTAAAAATAGCATTAAAAATATTAAAAGTAACATTAAAAATGTTACAAGATCAGAATTTTGATCTTTAAATATTAATGTTCGGGGAAAATAAAAAACTAGTCAGGGAATTTTGAAAATGATGTTTTGCAGCGACGCTAAATAAATAAATTATTCATTTACTTATATGAAGATATTTTATTCGATCAATTTTTTGTGAAATTTATGAAACTTGAGTCAATCTTGTTATAGAAATATGTGAATATGATATTATTCGTCAGCACGTGTGTTGGAACTTAATTTAGAGTCCAGCAATCCTCGGTCCGAACACGTGGAAGAACTGGTCGCTACGAAAGTAGTTTTGACCCAGATTTATACACTCCCTCGTTCAGAATGAACGCAATATCGCAAAATACGATGATTTCATGCGTTAGTGCTTGACGTATTCGGAGGGTGAAATTGATACTTTCAGTCGCTTTGTAGAACTACTTCCTGAAAAAATTAATCCTTTCTTTCAGGAAATCTACTTTGAAGCTAATAAGCGTGGGTTTTTATGACCCAAAGGGTTCACTCACATTAACCGTTGCTCACCGAATATTATCAAAATACAACATTTTGTTTCACTTTTAATTTCAGCACGTGTAGAAAATTATCGGGGAACTATTTGGGGCCAGGACAGATCGACCTGGCGCTAGCCTGGACAAGCACTTAGAAAAATTGTTGGTCCTGATAGGCTACTTATCACCCGATCAGGGCCCGAAAAGACTGAATAGATTATGAGGAAAAGAATCATTTTTTAGAGTTTTTGCATAAAAAAATGCATGGACGTGAAGGAAGCTAGAGTAGTATGCCAGGACAGAAAAGTGTGGCGACAAATAGTTTGTAAACAGAGTGACAATAGAGTGAATGACGCCTGAAACAAAGACCTTGGATACTAAATGGGCCCAAGTGGGGAACCACACGTCACAATTTTGTGAGGCTTTTCACCTGGGGTGATCGCTATAGAGAGATTGATCAGCAACCTGGGTCGGAGCAGTGTTGCGGAATGAACGCGTTATTTAAATAAATAACACGAGAATTCCAGATCAATCTAAATTATCTATACCTAACACCTATATACCTATCTACCTTATACCTATATACCCACTTACACACTACTATTTTCCAACCGAGCAAATCACGCCTACCCCGAAAGGGAAATGGCTTAATGGTATAATAATAATAATTTTTCATGTTTGTTACTTTTAAACACCCTGTCTCTTTTTGGAAATGTGCAAAAAAATATTTGAGTTGGACACTTAAAAAAATGTTTTGTCATGATGGACTACCTATGACCCGATTAGAACCCGAAAATACTTACTAGAATGAGTAGATGGTGAGGAAAAAAATGCTTTTTTTATGTTAATTTTTCATTCTTGCTACTTTCAAACACCGTGGTTATTTTTGGAAATGTGTAAAAAGATATTTAGTTCGACACTTAGAAACTTTTTTGGTCATGACGGACTAGTCAGCACCCGATTGGGGCCCGAAAAGACTGACTGGATGATGAGAAAAAAATTCATTTTTTCAGAGTTCATTTTTCGTACTTTTAAACATCCTGGCTCTTTTTGGAAATGTGAAAACAAAAATTGATTTAGACACTTAAAAAAGTTTGTAGTCATGATGGGCTAGCTGGCACCCGATTAGAACCCGACAATACTGATTAGGATTACTATAGATGATAAGAAAAAAAATTATTCTTTTTAATGTTAATTTTTCACCTTTAGTTCTTTTAAACACCCTGGCTATTTTTGGAAATGTGTAAACAGATATTTGGGTTTGCTACTTAGAAATCTTTTGGCTATTACGGGCTAGCCAGCACCCGATTAGGGCCCGAAAAGACCGTCTAGATTAAACGGTCTAGACAGCGCCCTAACTGGGCCCGAATAGTATTGTTTTCATTTTTTATTTTACTCTTAATTTGAAAGCTTTCTTGAATCCTAATTCGAAAGTTTTTGTGGAAATTGATTAAAAATTGGTGGCAAGCTTCTCAAATTTAATTTTCAAATTGGAAGTCTTACGTTTTCAGGGAATTTTGGAAAAGAACGATAATTCTGAGTTAAAACATCAGATAATTTTGTAAAAGAATTATAATTCTGAATTTGAAAAGAGATTTTTTTTAATCCTCTCCTAAATCAAAGTTAAAATTATTTTCCAAAATTTCCGTTCCATGTCGAAAATTTTCTGTTTCAAGTCAAATAATAATTCTGTACGAAAATTCCCTGTCCTAAAGTCTAAATTATAATTTTTTACGGAAGTCATCTGTTTCAAAGTGATTATTATAATACTTTACGGAAATTCCCTGTTCGAAAGTCCAAATTATAATTCTTTACGGAAATTCCGTGTCTCAAAGTTTAAATTATAATTCTTCACGGAAATTCCCTATTTCGAATCAAAATTATATTTATTTAAAACATTTTCTATTAGAATTCAAAAATATAGTAACTTCCTTTTTCTAAAAGTTGGAAGAGGGAAATTTCAAATTCTGACAAATTTTTATTTGCAAAAAAAAGGAATTTTTAAATTCAATTGAATTCTGATTTGAAACAATGAATTTTTAAAGTATTATGAATTTTGACTTGGAAGAAGAATTTTTTTGTAAATGCCTTTTTAAAAAATATAATTAAAATTATTTTCAAAAATTTCCCGTTCTTTGTAAAAAAAATTACCGAAAAATACAATTCCCCTCACTGTAAAATTCCCGAAAAAGAACATATTCGGAATTGAAAAAAAAATCCTGAAATTATAAAATTGCCGAAATGGAAAAATCCCGAATTGTAAAATTCCTGGTTTAAAATATTATTAAATTTGGAAATTCTCGAATAATAAAATTCACGAAAGAAAATTGCCGAATTATAAAATATACAACACCAGTAAACTCCCGAATTTAAACCATTAAAAAAATTAGTTTTTAGTAAATATTATATCATCTTATTGAATAAATAATATTTATTAAAAAAAAAATTTTAAGGTTTAAATTGGGAAACTTATTCAATTGATCAGTGGCTTCTGCTGGCTCAAACTGTTTTCTTGATTCCAAGTTTGTTTGCACGGTTTTTAATTTCACGATAGTTGTGCCATAAATCAGATGTCTGAAAAAAATAGTTTTTCTATGATTTTAAGAATCAAACTAATTTTACTGAGGATGTAATTGCGAACAAAAAACATTATTTTTAATGAAAAAATGTTAACACCTACAAAGCAAATTTATTTTAACAATGTTTTTTGCAATTTAATTTTCTCTTACCATCACTTCTGATCAATTTTTGAAAAATGGTTGAATTTTAATAATTGATGGCGTCTTGTAATGGGGAAGACATTTTCTACTACTCTGTTTTTAAATTTAAAAGTAAAGTAAGTTTTAAATTAATTTCTATTGAAAAGAATATGCACTCAGTAACATTTTTAAACGGGAAATTAGAATCAATTTACGATAATGTCTGTAATAGATCCTATTGTAAACCGGTGCTAATTTGCGCTAAAAAGTTGCAGAATAGCTTCGCTGAAAATAATAATAGCATGCAGTTTCAATGTTCTCTTTTACACAGTAAATTAACTATGTTTTGTCAAAGACCTCCGGTAAACGACGTTTGTCGAAATGTTTTTAATACCTTTTTAAAGGCATTTCGTCACGTCTCTATCGAATACTGATCGATATAAATAGAAATGCTGGAACGCAAATCAGTTTAGAATTAGAACGCTAAAAGGAGAAATGCGACAGAGGCTTAAAATTAACGCCAGTATATATAGCGAATTTCAAGGCTCGGTCTAGTGCAAATATTTAAACTTATTTTTTATCTTTCATGCAATATTTTTTTGGATAAATATAGCAATTTACAGCTAGAAAAAAAACTTAAGAGCATTTAAATATTATGAATTTAAAGTATCAGAAAATGTAGATTTCAAATCCTCCAAACTCAAAATCCACAATTTTGAGTATCCTCTTTAGGAAGTAATAAATTAAATACAAGGAAGGAATTAGAAAAAGCGTCAGTTTTCTTGATCTTTTGAACTTAAAATTTTTTTAAAAACATCCTGTTGCGCCCAATTTTCAGAAATATTGGTTTCTTTAAGCAAGAATCTAAAATCCAAATAAACTTTTTTCTGAATAAAAAAATTATTTTCGAAGATGTAGCCATTTATACAGGCCACCATGACACCACCATTAATATTTAATTTTTCACCTAAACTTTAAACTGCTCTAAACAATTGAAAGAGATGAGAAAAGTGAACTTATGGACAAAAACTTAGAATATATTAATTTATAAAGTGTATAAACTATTGCTGCCGGTAAAAAAAAATTACCAGTACGGGTAACCAGAAAAATGACCGGTACCGACAATAAGATTTCTGGTATAATTTTAAATGATTTAGTTTTTATTTAAAAGATTGATTTTAAGTTCTGAAGGTTTCAAAATATGTCAAAAAAGAATCTGAAATATTTTAAGGCAATTTGTTTAATTTGGCAGGATTTTAACCAATTTTATGAAAACTCAATTATTTCAAAAGATATTTAGAAGTTTTGAAAAATTGTGTAAACAATTCCAATCTTGAACCGACGGCAGTAGCTATGTGGTAATCTGGACTTGTCGAGATCTCAAATGTTAAGCATAGGCGGGAGCGGTTAGCTTTCGGATGGGTGACCGTTTGTGATTCTCGCTGTCGTGTTTTCACGCCGTATGAAAATGCTTACAATACTACCCGAGTATGGCGCTAGTGTGGCACATGTATAAAATGGCCGCCGTTATGTTGACATTTTACATTATTTACCAATACGATTTTCATAACAATGTATAAATTATTATTTAAAAGCAGACAATTTATTTTATTTATCTCGAAATAGCTGTGATACTGTTTAACTGACGTGATCCTGCAATGGACGTGGTAGGTACTTTAGATTCATAAGAAACAAACGTGGAAAACAATTAGTATATACAACGTACGATTTTTTAATCTTGTACGCATATGCATCACAGAACTGATATCAAACTTTCTGTTTGAATATAACAGTTTTTACATTTCAATATTCTTTACATGGCTCAACAAATTGTTTCAGCGATTTAGGAATTTTGTATTTTTGTTTAGGGTTATATTTACACGGACCATGCCGGCCGCCATTTATACATGTGCCACACTAGCGCCGCATTGGACAAGATGTAGCATTACAGTAAATTATGTACATCCGACAGAAAAATGCTCATTTTTGGTGAAGTCAGTGTACAGGCCTTTGGTCTCCTTATGTCTATTCAACCGGCTGTGCTCAGGAGTTTTGGTTTTCCGCAGTTTTCCACTTCTCTCACCAAATTTTGAATCCTCAACCAAAAGAGAATGATTTTCAACCGAACAAGTGCATTTTCAGCCAAGAAGATTAATTTTCGACCAAAAAAGACGAATTTTCAACAATCTACAAAAAATTTTAGCCAAATAGTTGAATTTTCTACCAAGAAGATAAATTTTCCATCAAAAAGACGAATTTTCAACAAGTTACATCATTTTTTAACTAGATTGTTTGAACAATGGCTTTGATGTTAGTCCAAATTTTATTTGATTAATTTTTAGTTTATATTGTTTTCGTTTCTAAAATTGTTTAACTAACTAGTTGATTTTTTAAACTAAAAAAGATCAGTTTTTTACGAAATATAATGTAGTTAAATTTTTATTTAGGAGAATTAATTTTCAATAAGAAAAAGGTCGAGTCCAAACGTACGGACCTGGCAAAAGGAAAGGGAAGCTGAAAAAGTGTATAGACAATACCTAAAAAAACGAATTTTCTACAGAATAGTTTAATTTTGTATCAAATAGTTGAATTTTCAAGGCAAAAAGACGACTTTTCTACAAGCAGTTGAATTTTTAACCCGAGAATATGAATTTTCAACAAAAAATTAAAATTTTCAATTAAAACAAATTTATTTTCAATTTTAAAAAACTAATTTTCAACTACATACCAAATACCAAGGAATTGAATTTTGAACCGAAAAAGGTGAATTTTCAACAAAACAATTGCATTTTTAATAAAAAACAAATGATTTTCTACCAAGAAAGTCAAATTTTCAACAAAATACCTCAATTCTGCCAAATTGTTGAATTTTCCAGCCGAAAGTACGAATTTTCCACAAAATAGTTGAATTTTCCTCAAAAAAGTTAATTTTCAACCGAAGCAGATTATTTTTTAACCAGAAACAGTGTCGTAGCCAGGGGAGCTGTGCCCCCCCCCCCCCCCGAAATTTCCTAACTACATATGCTATTAGGGTGGTTCTTATTTATACTTGGTGGATTTTTTTTTCGAATTTCTTTCCAGTTTTGTTCGAATGCCTAAAAAAATCTCCAAATTTGAGCAAAATCGGTTAATATTGAGGGGTGCCGCGAAGACTATGAAGTTTCCCATTGATTTAACATGGGAAAAAGTCAGCTTTTTGTAAATCTAATATTTAAACGCGATAATATGTTACAAATAATTCCGTGTTTCAGCATATTGTTCAGAATTCATCAAAAAATAAGAATCAATCATAAATTTTGAGGTTGAATAATTTTAAGCCACTCTTATGGGTCCCCAAAGAAAACCCCATAGTGACAAATTTGAATTTTACGCAATATTGCGGTTTATTGACGCTTTTTAAAAATAAATAATCATTAATCGGTAATTTAAGAATACCCAGTCATTTGTTAACTAATATTCAATTGTTTAAACGATTTTAATGTGTTTAAATATTTTTTTTTTCAGTTAACTCGCGAAATGAACGTACGTTCTAGACTTTATGAGTAAGTACTAATTTGTTTATTATGAATACTCGTAGATGTTTAAACAAGTTAAAATTTTTTAAACATCAACGAGTATTCATAATAAACAAATTAGTACTTAAAAATATTAAAATTGGCCGAAAATTTAGTGATATAAAATGTTCCTCCTGCTTTTTTTTAGGTAAAATATATGCTTGAACAAATACGTATTATTTAAATAATTGTAAAATTATTTAAACAAATTATTTTATTCTTATTATTGATTAAATAACTCATAAAGTCTAGAAAATACGTCCATTTCGCGAGTTAACTGAAAAAAAACTATTATTTGAACAAATTAAAATTGTTTAAACAATAGAATATTAGTTAAAAAATGACTGAGTATTCTTAAATTACCGATTAATGATTATTTTTTTTTTTTAACTTCCAAAAGGCGTCAATAAACCGCAATATTACGTAGAATTTAAATTTGTCTGCACTTATGGGGTTTTCTTTGGGGACCCATAAGAGTGGCTTAAAATTATTCAACCTCAAAATTGACGATTGATTCTTATTTTCTTAAATGAATGGGAAACTTCATGGTCTTTGCGGCATCCCTAAATATTAACCGATTTTTCTTCAAATTTGGAGACTTTTTTTTGGCATTCGAACAAAACTGTGGGGTGAGAGCAGAGAAATTTGAAAAGTGAAAAATAAGGGCCACCCTAATCTGGTATACACTGGAAAACTTCATTCTATTTACAACAGCTTGTGTCCTATTTTCTGATAGCTCTGTTATTTGCCATAAATGTTAATGAGAAAAAGGGATTATATATAGAGTATAGATACCATAAGAAACAGGTGTTTATTCTTCGTGTTACCTGCGAAAATAAAGGCAGTAAACTGTAGATTTCCACATTTAAAATTAAGTAAGCTCAAAGGCTAACACCATAAAACAAGATTTTAGCACACCAAAGATTCAATTATAATTATAAGTATAGCTTTGTCCTAATCCAGAACAAGTACCTGAAAGGTAGAAATTCGTAAGTGGGTCATAAATTAGGAAGGCCCTCATTGTAGACAATGTAGACTAAAGTGGTCTCAGAATGCATTGGAATTTTTTTTTTAATTTCCATGCATATCGCTCCCAAATTTTTTCGAAACCCCCCCCCCCCCCCCAAAAAAAATTAATTAAAAAAAATTATATTTAGAGGTTCCGCAAGCCCCATGAAGTTTAACACGTATTTCCCATAAGAAAAAAATAAGTTTTTGTACATTTTATTCAGAATCGTCAATATTAGGTGAATCGAGTTGAAACTCAACATTTCTTCTGACAATTAGCAACAAAATACGAATAAAACCTTATTATTTAAATGTCACCCCCATAAGTCTGGTTTATAGGGTTTATTATTGTTTTTAACAATTTTCTCTTAGAATTGATTTAAAAAGTCGCGGTTTTTGCGAATTTTTCCATTTATTTTCAACTTTCCAATTAGAGCGCGGCAATAATCAATTAAATTTAACAGACGTCATTTTTAAATAATTTATTATTATTTATAAAAATATTCTCTCAGAATAATGCTAGAAAGTTGCAGCTTTTTCTAAAATTTTCTACTTTTGTCTTTTTTTTTAAATAAAAGTGAGGTATTAATAATTAAAGTTGACAAAGATAATTGTTAAAAAAATTTATTGTTATTTTTAATAATATTCTCTTTCAATAATGCCAGATATTTGCGGTTTTATCTGAAATATTCCAATTTTTCTTCACTTTTTGCTTAGAGTGACTTAATAATTAGTGAAATTTAACAAATATAATTGTTTAAACAAATTAATATTGGTTATAACTATCTGCTCCTATAGTAATGTTAGATAGTTGCAGCTTTTTCTGAAATTTCCCAATTATTCTAGTCAAATTTTCACTTTGTGGGGTAATATTAATAACTAATGGAAGTTAAAATAATTTATTAAACAGTTTATTATTGATTACAACTATCTTCTCTTAGGTAATTAGAAAGTTGCGGGTTTTTCTGTAATTTTTAACTTTTTGCTTTGTCTTTTAGTTATGAACATATAATAAATAAACAATACAGAGAATCATTTCTTAATTAAACAATCTTTTTCTTTTTTATTAAATATATTTGTCTGAAATAAAATAGATATTTGAAATATTGTTCAAATTTTCTATATGAATCATATTAAATATAAATTTTCCTTCATAGCCTTTTTGTATAAATTAATATAATATTTATTATTTGTGGGCGTCCGCATGAAAAGGGCCCTTGTGGGCGGTTCTAGTTCGGGAGATATTCGCGTTTTTCTAAGTCAGGGTCGAAATTTAAATATTATTATTTTCGGATTCAAGATTATTAAGACCTATATACTGAATCTTTTGACACTATATTCATGTCCTAAAAAGCAAGCAGAAATAGGTATATTTAATTTTCAACGAAAAAGTGTAACATGTGCGATTTTACACTTATGGCTCTCTCCAATATTAAATTTCGTTTTTCACGAAAAGCGGTTTTTCGAAGATCCAACTTCAAAAATTTCCCGGCGATTAGTTTTTCACTTTAAAGGGTTCGTCTTGGACTTAAAATGCCGGGAACTTATCCGGCTATATGATTCTTTATGCTGACGCCCACATTTGTTCCCAACTAAGAAGTTAAAGAAAAACTTAAAAATTATGAGAAGATAGTTATAAACCATAATAAGTGTTTAAAAAATTATGTTTATTAACTTGCATTAATTATTATCTCACTGAGTAAAAAGTGTACAAGAAGTTAATTTTTTTTAGAAAAAACCGCGACTATCTAGCATTAATATAGGAGTAGATAGTTATAAACAATAATAATTTGTTCAAAAAATTATGTTTGTTAAATTGCTATAATTATTACCTCGCTCTAAGTGAAAAGTTGACAAAATGTGAAAAATGTTAGAAATAACCGCAACTATCTAGCATTAATATAGAAGAAACAAGTTGTAAACAATAACAATTCAATTAAACAATTATATTTGTTAAATTTATTTTATTATTATCTCACTCTAAGTGAAAAATTGACAAAAAATGAAAAATTTCAGAAAAAAACCGCAACTATCTAGCATTACTATATGAGAAGATAGTTGTAAATAATAATAATTTGTTTTAACAATTATATTTGTTGAATTTCAATTATTATTACCACACTCTGAGTGAAAAGTAGACAAAAAGTTGAAAATTCTAGGAAATACGGCAACTGTCTAACATTATTCAAAGAGAATATCATTAAAAACAATAATAAATTGTTTAAACAATTATGTTTCTTAACTTCAAGATTAAGTAATTTTATTTTTCGGATACCCTTTTTGGTAAGCGAGAAAAAGAGGGTAACGACTTTGAAGTCTGCAATAAATAAATAGGAATTTTTATCATTTATAATTTATAGGCTGAATATTAAGGTTTTAAGTAAACATTGAAGTTTATTTGCAATACATTAAAAATATTAGTTTAGAAAACTGGAAATTTTGTCTAAAAAATAATTTTAATTTTCTATAGCACATTTTTTGATTTCGGAGAATACACTTTACAAATTTTATGGTACTATTTTGACACTAGTTTTCAAATTTGTGACACTATTTACACTATTTTAGATTTCTGAAGTGAGTCCGAAGCCTTTAATTATTTTCCACCTTTTTTATTAATATTTTTTAATTGGAAATAAAGTTTGAATGCTTGTAAAGTACAATAAAAAAAGGAAGCAACGGAAAAAATAAAAAATAGGTATTTTCTGAGGAATTCTGAATTTAATATCGCGTGAGAGAACGTAAATCATTATTTAATAATGAAATGGGCTCGATTGTGGGAGTCAGATTCTTCGCATTCATCCCACGTGTCCACCTGTGGATGAAAAACATGAATGGATAATATATAGTCATAGTGTATACTGTATAGTATTCCAAAATGAATAAAAGGAGTCAATGTTTTCAATTTATAAATGTCATCGATAATAGATACAATGACTTTCACTTTTTAATCTTCTTTTACAAATTTTTTCAATTAGATGTAATAATGAGCCTATTAAAAATTATTAAGTATTATTATTAATTATTGTACAAAATTATTACTTGTTTAAAAAAATACTATAGCCTTATAAAATTTTTTAAATAATTGGTTCAGAACTGACATATTACACAAAATAATTGAAATTAAGTTTCTAAATACTAAAACTCTAGAACAACTAGACCACTTCCAAGTTTAAAAATGAGACAAACTTGGTACTGCGCGCGTACTAAAAAGGGTTTCGTACCCTATCAAGCTTCCCCTTCTCATACTTTTCCTACCCTATACTCTCCCTACATTCCCATACTCCCCCCTTCATTTTCCTACTACCCCTCCCCACAATTCAACCACCCCTCTCCAACGTCTTCCTCCTCTACTTCCCCCTCTTCTCGCTTCGCCAGCTAACACTCCCCTTCCTCTACTTTCCTTCCCCTACTTCCCTTCCCCAGCCATCACTTCCTCCTCCTCTACTCACCCTCATTTCTAATGATTTCCCCTGCTTTCACCCACTTAACTCACTTCCCCAACTCAAGACCCCTAATTTCCCCTCACTTCCTTTACTTCCCTTATTCCCCTACCCTCATTTCCCCTCACTTGCAATACTTCCCCTCCGCTCATTCCCCCTCATTATCCCTACTCCCCCTTTCCTCATTTCCCCGACTTCCCCTCCCATAATGTTCCCTCACTTCCCCACCTTGGAAAAAAGTACGACTCCCCACCGAAACTATAAGGGTTTCTGCCCGGGTCTACAAAATCCTAAGAACAAAAAATTAATTTTTGCCTGAGTGAAAAAAAAAACATAAATATAGAACTGCAATATTTATTTGGATAAAACATAAAAATGGGAAAAGAATTTGATCTGTAATTTCAAAGCATTCATAACTGAAGAAATTCAAATTGTAACTCTCAAAATTTTTTCAAATTAGAAATCATTGGAATTTAAAAACTGATATCATTAAGTCACTAGTAAAATGTATAAAAAGGGTTATCAATTGAATTATTATGAATCCTCGTAAAAATCGCAATTTAGTTAAAATTGCTAGTTTTTGAATTAAAATTTAAATCTTTTTTTTGAAATATCGAACATGTATTATATTTTTCGTTGAGAATTTATCTTCTTTGGTTGAAATTCGGTTAAAAGTTGGAACAATTTTTGTTAAAACTTTATTTTGTTGTTGAAAATTCATCATTTTATTTGAAAATTCGTCTTTTTGGTCGAAAATTAATCTTCTTGATTGAAAATCACTTTAAGTTACAAATGTACTTATTTTGTTGAAAATTCGCCTTTTTCGGTTGAAGATTCTCCTGGTTTCGTAGAAAATTCAACTATTTGGTTGACAGATAACTTTTTTGTCAAAAATCCATATTTACTGGTTGAAAATTCAACTTTTTTGTAAAAATTGGTCTTTTTGGCTTAAAAACTCAACAATTTGGTTGAAAAATAACCTATTTTGTTGAAAAATCGTCTTTTTTGAATGAATTCTACTGTTTTTTTATATTAAATTAAAATACTTTTTGGTTATTACAGAAAATTTCGCAAAGATTTCACAAAAGTGTCAAAATATTTCAGAAAATTTCGTAGTTTTCAAAAAATTTCTGAACGATTTCAAACGTTTCAAAGATTTCAGAAAAATTAACAAAATTTCAGAAAGATTTAAAATATTTCACAAAAACTTTTCTTTTCAAAGATTTTAGAAGATTTCGCAAAGATTTTAGAGAGATTTCACAAATATTTCAAAATTTTCAAAAACATTTCTAAAAAAATTTCAAAGGTTTCAAACAAATTTCAAAGATTTTAGAAAGATTTCACAAATATTTCGAAAATTTTAAAACGTTTCAGAAAATTTCAGAAGATTTTGCATAGATTTCACCAAAATTTCAAACATTACAAAGATTTTAGAAGATTTGAGAAAGATTACAAAGATTTTAGAAAATTTTTAAAGATTTCACAAAGATTTAAAAGTTTTCACAAAAACTTCAAAAAATTCGCAGATTTCACAAAAATTTCCAAAAATTCTATAAAAGTTTCAAAATATTTTAGAAAATTTCGCAAAGATTTCAAAGATAACGCAAAAGCTTCAAAAAATTTCAAAAGATTCACAAATATTTCTCAAAGATTTCAAACATTTCAAAGCTTAAAAAAGATTTCAGAAATTTTTTTTTTAATTCCAGATGGTTTTGCAAAGATTTGAGAAAGATTTCAAATATTTGATAAAAATGTTAAAGATTTAAAAAACAATTTGGTTGAAAAATAATCTATTTTGTTGAAAAATCGTATTTTTTGAATGAATTCTACTGGTTTTTAAATTAAATTAAAAGACTTTTTCGTTATCATATCAAATATTACATTTTTCGTTAACAATTCATATTTTTTAGTCAGAAAAATTCAACCATTTTGTTAAAAGTTGAACTATTCTCTTAAACATACATTTTTTTGTTGAAGATTCATAATTTTGGTGGAAACTTTCTCTTTTTTGTGTGATACTTTTGAAGTATGGTTACTATTTTACTATTTTTTTAAGCTTGAGCAGTTCCGAGTCCTGCATATTCATCAGGATATCAAAATTTATCCTGACAAAGTCATAGATCGCTATGCAAAAACGCGCAATCGTAGATTAGAATTTTTATTATAATCAAGAATTGATTTATTCATGTATAATTATCGATCCTAAATATGCATGTGCTTTCAGGGTTTTTTTTTATAAATGTGAACACTATAATTGAAAAATATAAATAAGGTGAAATTTATTACCTTATTATATTCAATAGAAAAAGTTATTTTAAATCATTTGGGGGAGCCCCCACCCCCTTTTACATACATACGGTGAAAAATATTCTGGATCCGCCCTTGACTACTAAAAAAAAAAAAATCTAGATAGTCTGCGTTAATATCTATTTTTCTCCGTGAACCGAGAAATAACTGGGAATTTTGTGAGCGACAATTTGCAGACACCCTGAATGCATAATTTTCGGCCTAATTTACAAAAATTAAAGGGAGTTAGATTCTAAACTAAATGAATGAAAATTGTATAAACTGCAGTAAATCTTGGAATTGAAAAGATTTTTCTTCAGCTGATGTCGACCGTCAGTCGGTACTGATGTTCGAGAATA
>CAKNYM010052111.1:247278-267199 GCA_932195095.1 Andricus curvator
TTGAAAGTTTTCGAGGGAATAAAGAAATTTTCTTAAGATTTCGCGGACAATTTTTTATGATTTTTTATTTTATTATATTTATTTTAAGAGAAAAAAATAAAAAGATTTCAAAACATTCCAAAAGATTATCAAAAATTATCAAAAAAAAATCTGGAAGATTTTAAGACAATTTTTGTTTATTTTCCAGAAATTTTTAAAAATTTTAGGAAAAATTCGAATCATTTTAAAAGATATTTAGAAGTTTTTAAAAAATACCAAAAAAATTTAAATACTTAAAATAAAATGTATAGATTTTTTAAACTTTCGAAAAAAAATTTTGAAGTTTTTTAAAGATTTTGAAAGGTTTTAAGATAGGTAAAAAAATTTCTTAAAATTTCTGGGAATATTTAAAGTGATTCTTTATTTTTTTAAATTAATTTAAAAATAATATTTAAAAAGATTATAAAACGTTATAAAAGATTTCTAAAATGGTCAAAAATGAGTCCTGAAAATTTTTCAAAATTTGAGGAATAATTAGTTATGAAGATATTTAGGAATTTTTGGAATTTTGAAGAGATTAAAAATATTTTAAAACTTTGAAAGATTTCCGAACATTTATAATATATTCTTAAATTTTTTCCAAACCTCAAAAAGTCTTAAATATCTTTAAAACTACTGAAATTATTCCTAAAATTTTTTTAAATTCTGTAAAATAAAAAAAAATTCTTAGAAATTTTCTAGTTACTTTTTTGACATATCTAAAATGTTCATAGATCCTCTTTAATTTTCTCGCCCATCCTAGTAAAATTATATTTATATAACCTTAAAACAAATAAACAAAGAAAATTAAAGTGAAATAGTACTTCGAAATGTTTATTTTGCATAAAATTTTTTTTTTCAGTTATAATTTGCCTAACTTTTTTTTATTGTAAAAAAGAACCCGGATTTCAATTATAAAATAAAAATAGAATTTTTTGAATGTGAAAGATAAATAAAACATCATTTAAATTTGTGCATAATTAGATTCAGGGGTAATTTGAATTCGTGACACGCCCCTGTTAAGCCCTAATCCCTAATTTTAATATTCTTGCAAACTGTACCTGGATTTCAGTTTTAGAGGAAACAGCCAAAAGTGCGGTCGTCTATGTCTATCACCTGTCTGGGATTTCTTGCCGGAGGAAATCTCACTTATTTCCAAAGTAATGGAAAATTATTCAGTGTTAGTGTTTTTGTGTCAAAAATGTGCTAAAAAATAAAGTAAATGAAATAAATGGCCTTGTTAAATTGAAAAAAGAATTTTGAAATTTTCTGCTAATTAAAAAAGAGGTATCTAATCTTCATTTCAATAAAATTATACGTTCGTCCCATTGCACTTGAAGTTTTTTTTTTAATTTTAATTTATTATTACAATTTGTGTTTTTAAATCATCTTATAAATATTAAAAATAAATAAATAAACTACTGAATGTGTCTGCTTTCTTTAAAATTAATTCACTTCTTTCAAAAGGTCGTGTCTCACGACTTGAAACTGGCATACATTTCTGAAAGTGGTCGTTAGGTTTATTTAAATAAATACAAGGCATTAAAGACCAAATGAGGTTCTTATTTTTTAAATTCATGTTTTGCATTTAGAAAGCCTTGTGAGGCCTACAAATTCATTTTAGACTTGCATTTTTAACATTTAATATTTAGTTTAAATAAATTTGATTTTTAAGAATTCTTCTATTATAAAAAAAGATTTATTTAAAAATTTATTTAGACTAAAATAAATTTTTATCCAGTTGCATAATTATAACAAAATTCCTGTCATTTCCAAATCTAAATTTTACAACTTCAAATTTTTACGACTCTTTTCGGAAAGATTTTATACATCGTTTCCAAATTTAAATTTAAAATGCGAATTAGTTTTTAAATTGAAATCTGATATCCTTATTTTATTGCTTTCATGGATTATTTTTGAATGTTTGATAGTTTTTATATTGTTTCCAAACTTGAATGTTTAACTCCAGGTAATATAAATAAAATTAATTTAATTTTGATCGATTTTAAAGAAAGTTTCTAAACTGTAGTTTCAAATGTTAAAATATGTTAGAAATCATATAAAATATTTCAAATAAGAGGCAGATGGTTTTTCCACTAGGCAGATTGTTGAGGGTTCGTATCCCAGACCTGAAACGTGAAATGAAATGCATACTTGAAAAATTTCCATTCTCCTCCATTGTATCCCTTTTGAATACGAAGAATTGAAAAATCAGGGTGTCTACTAGACCGGAAAATCGGGAAAACCGGGAAATGAGTTAGAACAGGGAATTTGTGAAAAAATCCTAATTCTCACTTGGAATAGGGAATTTTCCAAAAGAATTACAATTCTGACTTGGAAAGTTGGAACAATGAATTTTCTAAAGGAATTATAAATTGTTAGATGGGAAAGTAAAGAATTATAATTTCGACTTTGAGACAGGGAATTTTCTCAAAGATTTATAAGTCTGAGTTGGGACCCGGAATAAAAAAAAATATATATAAAAAAAATCACGTAAAGAATTACAATTATCCTGACGTGGAACAGTGATTTTATATGAAGAATTAAAATTGTTACTTTGGAACAGGGAATTTTTGTAAAGAATTATAATTTTCAGATAGGGACAGGAAATTTCAGTAAAGAAACGTAATTGTGACAGCTGCGTCAGGGAATTCCCGTAATAAATTGTAATTTTGACTTTGAACAGGGAATTTCGTGAAGAATTATAATTTTCACTTTGGGACAGGGGATTTTCTAAAAAATTTATAATTCTGTAGGGCTGGAAATTCCTGTAAAAAGGTATAATTTTGATTTTAGATTCATTTTAGAACATGAATTTTCGTGAAGAATTACAATTTTTACTTTAGGAAATAGAGTTTCCGTAAAGAATTATATTAGACATGGAACGGAAATTACTATATTTCTGAATTATAATAGAAAATTTTGCACATAAATTTCATTCTGACTTGGAACAGGTAATTTTGTAAATGAATTTAATTGTGACTTGGAACAGGGAATTCCCGTAAAGAATTATAATTTGACTTGTAACAGGGAATTTTTTACATGGAATTTTAAAAATTTTGGAAAAAGGGAAAGGCTTTGAACAGAGAATTTTCGACATGGAATGGGAATTTTGGAATATAATTTTAATTTCGATTTATAAAAAGTGAACTTACAAAAATCTTTATTCAAATTCAGAATTATAATTCTTTTACAAATTTCTCCTGTTCCAAATTAGAATTATAAATTCTGATGACCACTAATTATCTGATGTTCCAACTCAGAATTATAATTTTATTTCTAAAATTCCCTGTTTTAAATCAGAAATCTTTGAAATTTTCTAAAAGTTTTAGAAATCTCTTGAAATCTGCAAAAATCTTTTGAAATTATTCAAATCTTTATAACTCTTGTAAACAGACCGGAAAAAATTAACACAAGACCGGGAGAAAGCACATTTTAAATTCGCCAGCTATCAAAATTGAAAGATTTTGAATTTAAAATTTAATATTTTAATTATAAAATAATGCCTGCAGGTATATCTATTTCCATTTGAAACTGTTTAACTTTGAACGGTTTCCGGATTAAAAAATTTCGATTATTTCTAAATTCATACTTTAAATTTGAATTTTTAAAGTTTGAATAATTTTCTGAGTTGATTTTTTCATTGTGAACATTTCATGTGTAGTGATTTTGGAATTCTAATTTGAAAATTAAATTCAAAATTGATAAAAAGTTATTTAATTAATATTTTCTAAACAAATTGAGGGGATTGTTATAAATATAAATAAATATTATCTGAATTAGATAATTATATGATTAAACAAAATTTAACTAACAAATTATTTTTAATTAAAAAAAAAAATAGTTCCTAACCTATGCTTCAGTATTAATATCCAAAATTTGAATTTTACGCAATACCAGGGTGGCCGCATAGGTAAGGGAAAACCTGGAAAATGAAGGAAAAGTCAGGGATTTTGGGAAAAATTGCAAAAGTCCGAGAATTTCTGGAAGAAGCACTTTAACAAACTGTCAAAAATAATCAGGGTGGCGACTTGACCGGGAAACGGGGAAGACCGGGAAATGACCTGGAATTTTATTGACCGGGGAAAAACTAGGAAATGACCGGGAATTTAATTTAAAAACCGGGAATTTAATTTAAAACCCGGGAATTTACTTCTGATCATAGCAAAATTCAAGAAATATAATTTCACTTGGAACAGGGAATGGGAATTTTTTAAAGGAATTATAATTCGGATTGAGAAAAAAGGAATTTTTAAAAATCCCTCTTTCAAGTCAGAATTCGTCACAATTTGAAAGTTCCCTCTTCTAAATTTTAGGTAATAAAAGTACTTCAAGCAGTTTTCAGAGTAGAAGTAGAATTTCAAAGAAGAAATATTTCTGAATTATAATAGAAATTTTTTTTACATTGTTCGTTGCGAATTCATCGTTTTTTAGTTAGAAATTCAACTACTGGGTTAAAAGTTAAACTTTTGTTAAAAATTAATTTATCTTTTTTTGATGAAAATTCAACTATTTGATTGAAAATTGAAATATTTTTCATTTAATAATGAAACTATTTGTTTGAAAATGTATGTACTTTGTGGAAAATTCATCTATTTTTGTAGACAATTAAACTTTATGGTTGACAATTCATCTTTTTGGCATAAAATTAAACTATTCCAGTTAAAGATTCATCATTTCAGTTGAAGATTCATCATTTTATTTGAAAATTCACCAGTTTGGTTGAAAATTAATTTCTTTAAACGAAAATTTAACTGTTCCATTCTGAGTTGAAAATTAAAATTTTCAATTTCGGAATTCCACAATTTGGATAAAAATTTGTCTTTTTAATTGAAAATTTAACTATTCCGATGAAAATTCATGTATTTTGTTAAAAAATCGAATTTTTTGTTGGTAAAAAATTATCTTATTTTTCTTTGAAAGTTAATCTTCTTGTTTAAAAATTCTTCTTTTCGGTTAAAAATTCACGTATTCGAGTAAAATATTTATTATTTTAGTTGAAAATTAATCTTTCAGGTTTGAAATAAAATTATTTGGTTGAAAGTTAAACTCTTTTGTTAAAAATTAATTTTGTTTTTAGTTAAAGATCCATCGTTTTAATTAAAAATTCATTTCTGTGGTTGAAAAATGAGCTGTTTGATTGAAAATTTGTTTTTTCTTTGGATGTTTTTTGGTTGAAAATTATTATTTTTATTTAACTGAAAATGTAACTACTATTCCAGTTGAGTATTTCATAATTTTAGTTCAAAATTCAAGTCTTTGGTTGAACATTCATTTTTGACTAAAAATTTTATTATTCAATTTTTGGTTGAAAAATTATCTTTGTTAGTTGAAAATTCGTCTTTTTTGGTAGAAATTAATCTTCTTGGTTGAAAATTTATCTTTTTGGTCAAAAATTCAATTATTCTAGTTAATGATTCATCATTTCAGTTAAAAATTCATCTTTCTGGTTTGAAATTCAACTATTGCAGTTAAATATTTACAATTTTATTTGAAAATTCATCACTTTGTTTGAAAATGTAACTATTATTTTGAAAGTTAGTTTTTGTTGTTGTTAAAAGTTAGTTTTTTTTGTTGAAACTAATTTTTTTAACTGAAAATTTAACTTATTCCAATTGAAAATTCCATAGATGTTGTTGAAAATTCATCTTAAAGTTTTGGTTGACAATTTATATTTTTTTTGTAAAAATTAATTTTTTGTTTTGAAAATTGAACTATTTCACTTAAAGATTCATTGTTTTAGTTGAAAACTCTTATGTTTGGTTTACAAATAATTTTTTAAACTAAAAATGTTACTATTCCATTTTCGATTGAAAATTATTATTTTTTCAGTTCAAAATTTAACTATTTGGTTGAAAATTTGTCTTCTTTTATTAAAACTTCAAACCTTTCTTTAAAAGTTAATGTATTTGGTCGAAAAATTGTATTTTTGGGTAGAAAATTTAACTTTTTATTTAAAATGTAATCTTCTTTAAAAATTCGTCTTTTTGGTTGAAAATTCGAGTGTTCCAGTTAAATATTCATCATTTTAGTTGAAAATTTATCTTTTTGGTTTAAAATTTAACTATTCCAGATAAAGATTCATAATTTGATTTGAAAATTCATCGCTTTGGTTGAAAATTGAACTATTTTATTGAAAATTCGTTTTTTTGTTGAAAATTAATTTTTTCAACTGAAAGTTTAACAAGCAACGTTTTGCTCTGTTGTGTTAAAAGATGTTTAGAACGAACGTCATGAATTAAAATAAATGTTTGCGTTTTGCGGCAAATATAAATATGTTACTTTGAGTTGACCGGGAAAATTGAAAAACTTGACCGGGGAAAACCGGGAAATGACCGGGAATTTGAAATCGTCCGCCAAATCGCCACCCTGATAATCATTTTATAAAGATAAAGTCACCATAGTCACTTTTTAAAAGTTACTTTCCTTTCAATAAATTAACACATGGGTAAACCACTATTTAATTCAGGTCTGTATATACCTATTTCTCAATTTTCTTGAATTCGCTTGAAATCTTTTAGAGTATTTTAAAAGATTCAAAGAAATTTTAAATATATTGATATAATTTGAAGGGAATACAAAGGGTGTGAACCATCTTCTGAGACTATCATACTAAAATAAAATATTTGAGCATAGTGATGTGTAAGAACGAAATTTCTTCATTTTTCTAATTTTTACACACACAGAAAAAAGCTGGACTCATTTTGAGTCGAATATTTACCTAAAATTGAGATGTAGCACATTTTATTCAAAAAGGACTCAAATTAAGTGAATAAACAAAAGAAAATTACGTGAAATTAGCATAGCTTTTTTGTGCACTAATAACAAAAAAGAAACATCGTGATATAGCAGATTTTATTTTTCAATGCACATCTACATCTCAAAACCTTCAATTTGAGCCACACCCGAATAAATCGGACTAATAGAAAAGCTTCCAGAATATTGTGGGCTAATAACTAAATGTCTTCATTTTTATTTTTTTTAACCTCTGATAAAAAAACACCACTATGACATTGAAAATTTAAAAAAATAGTACTATGATATACCACATTTTATTTTGTAATGCATATATGCATTTCAAGACGTTCAATTTGAACCATTCGTGAAAAATATCCGACTAAAAGTAAAGTTTCCAGCATAGTGGTCGAAAAACAAAATTTCCTGATTATTTATATTTTTTAAACACTGATAACAATAAATCAATATGATACAGAAAATTTTATTTTAAATGTACGTCTATATGCCAAAACCTTAAATTTGAGCCATCTTCGAAGACAGTCGAACTAAAAGAAAATATTTCAGTATAGTGGGCTCAAAAAAATGAAATTCCTTTATTTTTCTCATTTTTCAATCTTTGATAACAAAAAAACATCAGTATGACATAGCAAATTTTGTTTTTTATTGCAAATCTATGTACCTAGACCTTCATGGAGAAAAATGGAAATCGAAAAATAGGGACTGTGTCTTGTATTCGTAATGGTATGTTATGTGTGTGTGTGTGGGGGGGGGGTATTTTGACACGATTACGTAACATTTTCAATTTATGAATTCTCTGTACCATCAACTCTGTATATAAAAATTTCTAAATAAATAATTTTACTTCACCATGCAATTTATTTCTAAATGTTTCTAAACCTTATAGATAGAAGAGAACATTTAAATTGTAAATAATTGTGGGTGTAGTTCCGAATAATGGTTACCTCCGATTCATTTGGCACTATGTATACTTACGTATTTTGATGCGTTGATTACGAATATCATAGTGAAAATTGGCGCAAATTTGAATTTAATGACGAAAACCATGAAAACCCCATAAAATCATGGTTTTCTCTATTTATTTTCGTAAATAATGGGAATTTCGAAAAATATTTCAAATAAAAGTTGTAGACCATAAAAAAATACATCTTTTGTGTTCAGTACATTTTTTCTCTAAAACCATTTTTTAACAAGAAAAATAAGATTTTCCAAAAATGAGCCTAGCAATAAAAATTTACTGGAAAATTTACGCATTTCCGAAAATGCGTTCAGTTACGCTTGTCCCCTTTTCCAGGTTTAAGTGTGTGTGTGGGGGGGGGGGGGCTAAAAATATACAGACTATTTACAAACATGCGTTCAGTTACACTCGTCTCCTTTTCCAGGTTTAAGTGTGTGGGGGGGGGGTACGCATTTACTGACTGGTTACGGAAATGTGTTCAGTCACGGTCCTCCCCTTTTTCAGGTTTAATGGGGGGGGGGGCTACAAATATACTGACTAGTTACGAAAATGCGTTCAGTTACGCTCGTTCCCTTTTCCAGGTTTAAGTTGGTAGGGGGGGGGGCTACGCATTAACTGACTAGTTACGAAAAAGGGGCGAGAAAGAAAGGGAATGAAGGGACAAGCGTGACCGAACGCATATCTGTAACTGTTTTCTTGTTTTTATTGTTTTTCCAATGCAATCCTCTTTTCCTAGAAAAATAATGGTTTGAGGCAAAAAGTGTATGATACAAAAAAGATGTATTTTTATACTAGCTAGAACTTTTGTATGAAACATTTTTCAAAATTCTTCGTATTTACTGAGATAAACGAAAAAATCATGATTTTTATGGGGTTTCTTATGGTTTTTACCATGAAAACGTCCTTTTCGCCAATTTTCACTTTGATTTTCGTAATCAGCGCATCAAAATACGTAAGTCTACGTGGTTTCAACAATGATTATGAAAGATTTGAGGAGATAAAATTTTTATCAAGATTTCTGGGAAAATTTCAAATGGTTTAGGTTTTATTTTAAATAAATAATTTCAAGTTTTGAAGATTTCAAAATGTGAGAAGAAAAAATATGGAAAAGTTTGAGACAATTTTTTTAATTTTTTAGGATTTAAAAAAACTGTAGGTAAAATGAATTTTGCAGAGTGTCAAGAGAATGAAAAAAAAATGTAATGGAAATGTATGGGAAAATTTTAAATGATTTTTTTGTAATGAATTCTAAGAGAAAATTGAAAAAGATTACAAAGCAATTTTAGAAAAAAATTGAGTAAGTTTAAGAGATATTAAGAAGTTTTGAATCGATTCAAAAATAATTAAAACTTGTAAACATTTTTCAAGAATTTTGTAAGGTTTCACGAAAAAAAAAAATTTTTTAGGTTCATAGGAAAAATTTTAATGATTTTTTTATGTCGAAAAATTAATTTTAAGGGATTATTTAAAAAGATTTCTAAGGTTGTCAAAGAAGAACCTGAAAGATTTCAAGGCCATTTTAAAATTTTGCAGAATTAAACAAAAAATCAGGAAAAATTTTAATAATTTTTAAAGATTAAAAAAACCATTTTCTGAAGATTCGTGTGGAAATCTAAAATGATTGTTTATTTTGAAAAATGAACTTTAAGAGAAAATTAAAAAAGGGTTTTCAACATTTTAAACGATTTCCTAAAATTTCGAAAAAGAGTGTTGAAGATTTTAAAGCAAAATGTTTCAATTTGGTAAGATTAAAAACTAAAAAATAAAATAAAAAATTGAGTAAATTCAAGAAATATTTAGAAGAATTGAATAGATTCAAAAAGAATTTTAAACTTTAAAAAATCTTTAGAAATGTAGATTTTTAAAGATTAAAAAAAAACTTTGGAAGCTTTAAAGGAATTTCGAAAGGGTTCAAGAGAATAAACCAATTTTTTTAAAATTCATGGGAAAATTTAGAAGATTAGAAGGCAATTATTTTAAATTTTGAATGATATTTCAAAATTTTAAGAAAAATTCAAGTTAGTTAAAAATATTTTTCGGAATTTAAGACGTTTTAAATAGATTAAAAATATTTAAAAACCTGAAAACATTTCCGAAAATGTGTCAAATATTTCTTGATTTCTTCCAAATATCTGAAAGTCCTGAACATCTTTTATAAAAATTCGAATGTTTCCTAATATTTTGTAAAATCCTATAAAATAAAAAAAGTTTCTTTAAAATCTTCTAGATTATTTTTTGACACATCTGAAATATTCAAAAATCTTTTTTAATTTTCTCAAGAATCTTATAAAAATTATATTTATATAAATTTGAAAACAAACTGATAATACTTATTCTCTTGTTCTAAATTCTCAGAATTTAATTTCAGCTCGAATTTGAGTGTTTAAAATTTTTTAACAAATAAATAGTTATTTGTGTTTTTTATATTGCATTATTATTATTATTAATATTATTCTGTATTCTTTATGGTATTGACAACAAGTTTTAAATTGGTAAATTTCAATTAGTACTTACATTAAGTAACTTCAATATTTGTATGACTAAAAAAATATTGAAAAAAGCATGCAGTGTTACTTCAAAATATTGTTTTATTTATTTCAAGACAATACTTTATCTTAAAAAACCTTCTTTTCATTTAGAAAACGTCTATCAATTTGAAATTTCCATTGCTCAAAATTTTTTTCGAAATCCCAATTTTTTCACTTTGAGCCGTCTTCGAATAAAATCGGATAATTTTTAGGGTGTGATAAACCCCGTACAAAAAACGGCTCTCGCTATTAATATATTATTATTATTATTATACCATTAAGTCATTTCCCTTTCGGGGTAGGCGTGACTTGCTCGGTTGGAAAATAGTAGTGTGTATGGTGGGTATATAGGTATAAGGTAGATAGGTATATAGGTATATAGGTGTTCGGTATAGATATTTTAGATTGATCTGGAATTCTTGTGTTATTTATTCAAATGACACGTTCATTCCGCAACACTGCTCCGACCCAGGTTGCTGAGCAATCTCTCTAGCGATCACCCCAGGTGAAGAGCCTCACAAAATTGTTATGTGTGGCTCCCCACTTGGGCCCATTTAGTATCCAAGGTCTTTGTTTCAGGCGTCATTCACTCTGTTGTCACTCTGTTTACCAACTATTTGTCGCCACACTTTTCTGTCCTGGCATACTACTCTAGCTTCCTTCACGTCCATGCATTTTTTCATGCAAGCTCTCGTGTTTCTATGGCTTCTTATGTCTCTTCGGATTAGTGTCTCATTCACAGATTCTAACCATTCTTTTGGCGGTCTACCTCTGGGCATTCTGCCATTTACTTTACCTTTATACACTTGTTTGGTCAGTCGTTCATCTTTCATTGTTTCGAGATGATATATTATAATATATCATATTATTATTTATTATTATATATATATATAATATAATAATACATAATTATTATTATTATACCATTAAGCCATTTCCCTTTCGGGGTAGGCGTGACTCGCTCGGTTGGAAAATAGTATTGGGTATATGGGTGTATTGATATAGAGTATATAGGTATGAGTTAGATAGGTATATAGGTGTAAAGTAGATAGGTATATAGGTGTTAGGTATATATGTTTTAGATTGATCTGGAATTCTCGTGTCATTTATTCAAATGACACGTTTATTCCGCAACACTGCTCCGACCCAGGTTGCTGATCAATCTCTCTAGCGTTCACCCCAAGTGAAGAGCCGCACAAAATTTGTATGTATGGTTCCCCACTTGGGCCCATTAGTTTCCAAGGTCTTTAATATAATTTATATATCATTTATTATATTTATATTTATTATTATATTATTATTATTATTATTATATATCATATATATATATGATGTCGCTATAATTTGTGATGATACTACAATGAGTCCATTTTCTTCATGTTTCTGTCGAATCGACAAATTGCTAGATATACCGCTACTGCTGCGTGTCGTTTTCTTGGAATATATGCGAGTACAAACTCACATCCTCGTAAGTGAATCAATCTTGCACTCAATCCCGTTCTCATTTATATTCTTGCTTAGGTCATACGGTGCTTACTTGCTACTTTGTTAGCTTTGAATTTCTGGCCTCGGAACTCTCAGATCTGACACCTGTCAAAAATGTTCTCACGTTACTTTAAATTTGTTATTGTACGATCTTTTTCCAAAATTCTATCTATAATTTTAGTTTAGATCCCAAAATCCCCAATTACCCCAACAGTCCTAATAAGCCTCCAGTAATGCTTGACGTACTCAATCCTGTTTTCAATTTCTAAAATCCCCTACCGTCTGCAGCCGGATTTTTATTAGAAGCGCTCGCATTCGTCTGAATATTTGGTCAGAGAAGTGGAAAACTGCAGAAAACCATAACTTCTGAGCACAGGCGATTTCCGACAGACGCGTTTGGATGTAGGTATTCGATAGTTGACAGTAGCTAAACGCGATAACACGACTAAGCAAGAATCACGGTCACCGATCCGAGCGCTAACCCAGCCCGTCCGTGCTTAACGTTCAAGATCTCGACAAGTCGAGAATCACCACCCAGATACTGCAGTTGGTTATCTAATTTTATTTTATTTTGAATTTTTGCAGAAAAAAGTCCGTCGGCGACAAGAAAGGCACCTATCGTCAGACGAACCACATCAATCGTTCCCAACAAGCAAAAGAGCTCATCTTCTATCAAAGGTATGCATCTTAAATATTATATTATAATTTTTATCCGATAAAATTAAAAATTTAGGTTGAACATTTTTGAACATTTGAAAATAGAATAGAATTAACACAATTGCATTATTTCATTATTCGAAACTTCTTCAAAATTGACCTAGTCTTTAATAGAAATCCTTTATAATTAAATTATGCTAAACTCAAGAGTAGTAAGCTTAAGAATCAATACAAAATTAATAATAATTTACATTGCAAATTTTTTAAATAGACTCCATCGAACTTGAAAAAATTTTCATTTGAAAGCGTTAAATAGTGAGAATTGTCAAACAGAAATTTTTAACTTCTTTTCAGACTAGATGAAGCTATGGATTAAAAAATTTGTTTAATTAATTTTTTTTTTCTGAAAAAAATATCTTCTCCTTTCGCTCCGCTGGGATTCGAACCACAGAACTTCTGATTTCCGGTCAGGTGCTTTCCCCATTAAGCTACTAGAGAGATCGAGGGAAGAAACTTTATTTCAGAAAATATACGCATTATTATGCTAGATGTTACAAATCAAATTTTTAAATGAATCTGTATTGTCATTAGAGAATAACAGAAATTTTTAACGTCTTTTCAGACTAGATGGAGCTATGGATTAAAAAATTCATTTAATTAATTTTTTTCTTCTGAAAAAAAGATCTCCTTTCGCTCCGCTGGGATTCGAACCACAGAACTTCTGATTTCCGGTCAGGTGCTTTTCCTATTAAGTTCTGTGGTTCGAATCCCAGCGGAGCGAAAAGAGAAGATCTTTTTTTCAGAAAAAAAAATTAATAAAAAAATGTTTTTAATTCATAGCTCCATCTAGTCTGAAAAGACGTTACAAATTTATGTTATTCTCTAATGATAATACAGATTCCTTCAAAAATTGTATTTGTAACATCTAGCATAATAATGCGTATATTTTGATTTTCTGAAATAAAGTTTCTCCTCTCGATATCTCTAGTAGCTTAATGGGAAAAGCACCTGACCGGAAATCAGAAGTTATGTGGTTCGAATCCCAGCGGAGCGAAGGAGAAGATCTTTTTTTCAGAAAAAAAAAATTAATTAAAAAAATTGTTTAATTCATAGCTCCATCTAGTCTGAAAAGACGTTAAAAATTTCTGTTATTCTCTAATGATAATACAGATTCCTTTACAAATAAATAGTCTGAAATGTGGAGAACTGAGTTTCTATGGTCAAAGCTTGAAAATGAAGTTAAATTTAGATCCTTCAAATGTTAACTTCAGCTGCAGCAATTATGGAAATCTATTTTGACGAATGACGCTTTCTGTTTTGAGTTCGTTTAATACAAATTTATCCTTCTACCAATGTAAAAAGAATAAATAATAATTACACATTCAAGATTGGTAATAAAAAGTCAGATTTGAAATATAAAGAAAAATTATCTGTAAACTTTAGTTTTTAATTTCGGTTTCTTTATTTAAAAAATGTTACGAGCTAATGATAAAAAAAAGTTTAATGTTAAAAACATGTGGGTATGAGTATATTCCTAGCTTTTCTATTCAGAATAATTATATCGAGAAGCAGAAATAAGAAAATAAAAATTTATAATAAAATAAAAAATCAAGTTTTTAAAGAAAATTCATTAAGATTAAAAATGATTAAATGTGTCTTTTTGTAGCAATTTATCCAAGGAACAATTTTGCCTTCTTGGATTGTTTTTCATACAGCTTCGTTTTCGAGAAAAACTGAGTATTCCGATTTTTTGAAATTAAAAATGGATTTTATACAAAAACGATTAAGCCAAAGATTTAGATTTTTTATCGATAAATGGTTATAAGATATCCCGGATACAAAATGAAGAAACACGAGATTTGCTTTTATTTTTTAAAGCTTTCAAGTTTCCAAGATTTCTAATTTCATATTAAGAATTCGAATTCCAAATTCAAATCTGAAGATTTTTTAAGTAATTTAAACATTCATGGAGACGAAGAAGCAGGAAATTCTTTAAAATCCTTGAAAATTCCTTAAATTATTTTTCAATCTCTTAAAATCTCCAAAAATCCCTTAAAACCCTTTAGAAACTGTGAAAATTCTGGAAATCTTGAAAATCCCATAAAAATCCCTTATAATCCTTTAAAATCCGTGGAAATCTTTTAAAGTCTGTAAAATTGGTTAAAATCCTTGAAATTCCATGAAATTCCATGAAATATTTCTAAATTTTTGAAATCCCTTTAAAAGTTTGTGAAAATCCTTGAAATCTTGAAAATCCTTGTAATTCTCTAAAATCCATGAAAATTATTTAAATCTCTAAAAATCGTATAATATCCTTGAAATTCCGTGCGAAATAGTTTGAAATCTTTGAAATCCATGAGAAGCTGTGAAAATCCTTGACTTCTTGAAAATCTCATAAAAATCCCTTATTATTATTATTATTATGCTATTAAGCCATATCCCTTTCGGGGTAGCGTGACTCACTCGACGAGGAAGGGAGTAATGGGGGGGGGGGGGGGGGGTATAGATTTTTAGATTGATCTAGAATTCCCGAATCCTTTACATTCCGGGGAAATCCTTTAAAATTTCTCAAAGTCGGCTAAAATCGTTGAGATTCCATGAAATATTTCGAAATCTTTTAAATCCCTTTAGACACCGGGAAAATCCCTGAAATCTTGAAAATGCCATAAAAATCCCTTATAATCATTTAAATTCGTGTACATTCCTTAAAATCTCTAAAAATTCGTTGAAATCTTTGAAATTCCGTGAAATATTTCTAAATCTTTGAAATCCCTTTAAAAGTTGTGACAATTCTTGAAATTTTGAAAATCCCATAAAAGTAACTTATAATCCTTTAAAATCCATGGCAATTCCTTAAAATCTCTAAAAATCGGTTAAAATCCTTGAAATTCCTTGAAATATTTCAAAATCTTTGAAATCCCTTCAGAAACTGTGAAAATTCTGGAAACCTTGAAAATCCCATAAAAATCCCTTACAATCCTTTAAAATCTGTTCAAATCCCTTAAAATCTCTAAAAATCAGTTGAAATCTTTAAAATTCCGTTTAATATTTCTGAATCTTGGAAACTTCTTTAAAAGTTGTGAAAATCATTGAAATCTTGAAAACCCCATAAAAATACCTTATAATCCTCTAAAATCCATGGAAATCTCTTAAAATCAGTTAAAATCCTTGAAATATTTCGAAATATTTTAAATCCCTTTAGACACCATGAAAATCCTTGAAATCTTGAAAATGTCATAAAAATTCCTTATAATCCTCTAAATTCGTGGAAATCCCTGAAAATCTCTAAAAATCCGTTGAAATCTTTGAAATTCCGTGAAATATTTCTAAATCTTTGAAATCCCTTTAAAAGTTGTGACAATTCTTGAAATTTTGAAAATTCCATAAAAGTACCTTATAATCATTTAGAATCCATGGCAATCCCTTAAAATTTCTAAAAATCGGTTTAAATACTTGAAATTCCTTGAAATATTTCGAAATCTTTGAAATCTCTTCAGAAACTGTGAAAATTCTGGAAACCTTGAAAATCCCTTATAATCCTTGAAAATCTGTTCAAATCCCTTAAAATCTCTAAAAATCAGTTGAAATCTTTAAAATTCCGTGAAATATTTCTAAATCTTTGAAATTTCTTTAAAAGTTGTGAAAATTCTTGAAATCTTGAAAACCCCATAAAAATACCTTATAATCCTCTAAAATCCATGGAAATCTCTTAAAATCAGTTAAAATCCTTGAAATATTTCGAAATTTTTGAAATCCCTTCAGAAACTGTGAAAATTCTGGAAATCTTGAAAATCCCATAAAGATCCGTGAATATCCACCAAAATCTCTAAAAATCGGTTAAAATACTTGAAATTCCGTGATATATTTTGAAATCTTGGAAATCCGTTAAAATCTCTAAAAATCGATTAAAATCCTTGAAATTCCGTGAAATATTTCGAAATCTTTGAAATCCTGTCAAAATTAATTTAAATCTTTGAAATCCGTGGCAATCTTTCTGAATCTCTTGAAATTTATTGTAATATATTAAAATCCATTAAAATCATTTAAAAGCCATTAAAATGTCTCGAAATCCCTGATTATTATTATTATACCATTAAGCCATTTCCCTTTCGGGGTAGGCGTGACTTGCTCGGTTGGAGAATAGTAGTGTGTATATGGGTATATAGGTATAAGGTAGGTAGGAAGAAATCCGTTGAAATTCCGATAAATCTTTTGAAATCTTATGAAATCCTTTAAATTCCGTGGATATAATTTAGAATCTTCAGAAATCTCGTAAAATTATCGAAACCCCTTGTAATCTTCTGAAATATTTAGAAATCCTAATAAATCCCTTTCAATCCCTTCAAATCTTGGAAGTCCGATTAAAATCTCCTGATTTCCTTCAAAAGTTGTAAAAATACTCCTGTATAGGCTGAAATCCTTCAAAATCCTTTCTTAAAATCCTTTGAAATCTTTGCAAATCTGTTGAAATCCACTGAAATTTTTAAAAATATTATTAAATCTCTTTCAATCCCTTCAAATCCCCGTGTTATCCTTCAAAAGTGGAGAAAGTACTTCGGTATCACAAGAAATCCTTTGAAATCTCGTGACTTATTTTCAAGTATTTCGAAATCTATTAAAATCCTTTGAAATCTTTGCAAATCTTTTGGAATCCATTGAAATCTTTAGAAATTTAACCAAATCTCTTTCAACCCCTTCAAATTTTGGAAATCGCATTAAAATACCCTGATATGCTTCAAAATTCGTGAAAGTACTTCGGTATTACAAGAAATCCTTTAAAATCCTTTGAAATCTCGTGACTTATTTTTAAATATTTTGAAATCTCTTTAAATTTTTCGAAATCTTTGCAAATCTGTTGAAATCCCTTAAAATTTTTTTTTTAATTTATGATATCCTTTCAATCCCTTCAAGTCTTGGAAATCCTATTAAAATCCCCTCATGTTAGTTGCATCAGGTTGCGTCATGCGTCCAAATCCAATAGAAATGATTCATGCCGTCCTGCCTGTTTATGTTTGGATTCCCCCAATTCAGGATCAAGGGCTCTGCAACCCATGCCCGAAATCACTTAAAATTTCTGAAAATCCCTTGAAATCCGTGAAAATCGTTTTTAATTCCTTAAAATCCCTCAAAATTCAAAATAAAATCTGAAGATTTTTTAATTAATCAAAAAATTATATGGCATGAAATAGTTTCTAAAACACACTTAGCATAGTTATTTGATCGCTTTTCACTTCACGGAGAAAAATGGATGTTTAAACGTAACATCTAGATCTTCAGGGTTAACATATTTTATGTTTAACTATAGGACAGCAATCTAGATGTTCAAAGTTAGGATCTGTAGATATTAAAAAGTGAGATGTTACCCTGAAACATCCAAAATGTTCAATCTGAAATATCCGAAATATTACATGTATGGTTATGTCAACTAACGGCTGCAAATGTTTGAGGAATTTACTTATTTCTGAGCATTTAAGGAATTAATTGATAACTTATTTGTGAATTTAAAACTAAACTTGAATTTTCGTATCGAAAAACAGATACAGGGTATGAAATGCCGATCAGATAATACATTCAGTCTAGCTGAGGTTATGTTTAATATTTTTAATTCAAAATAAAAAATAAAAACGGGGTAAGTAAGCTGAGAACGAATAATATGTAATCTGCATTTAAAATTCTATCTATTTGAGGTTACTTAAACTCATATTTTATTATAAATTCACAAACATTTTGTCAAATCACGTGTCAAATGTTCAAAGGTGTTCGAGTCAATATAACCTCAAACTTAAGAACATTGTTCCGTCGTGTAGACAGACAAAAGTTGTTATACAATTTTAATTAAGGATATCTAATTTTGATTCTTTGAAAATGTTCAAAAATTGTAATATTCCATAATTGTAATATCGAAATTATATAGCCGTCAAATATAGTCGTGAAATTCGAATGCGCATGCGTTCAGATGATTTTAACATCTAAATATGTTACAGTTTAACATAAAAATATTTTTACGCCTAACATCTCAAAAAGATAGTAGATGTTTGGCATGAATATCTGCATGTTAGGCGGAACAATCTTACCCTTTGAACATCTACATTTAAACATCCATTTTTCTCCGTGTTTGAGTTTTTTTCGAATTTGGATTATTATTCCAGAAGTCAAAAGTTTGTTTTGTTTCAAATTTAAAAGCAAAACTAAGTTTGACGATCAGGAAAATATTGAAGAACACTATTTACTAAATATTATTAAAATAAAAGAAGACCCTCAACAAAATTCTATTTCCTCGTAAATCATAGTTTTGAAATCGTGGTTTAAAACATAAATAAGACTCCCATCGTTATGAATTGTGATTTGCGATGTAAATAGTGAATCTGTCATCAATGATTGTTGAGCAATTTGTTTCTGGTAAAATTTAACTGTAATCGTGAAGAGATTCGCTGTGCTGGTTCAGTGCACACCTATGGAAATAATCAGAAACCTCTCTACATATTTACAAAGAGCCATTCCGGTTACGGTTACGCGAATGATTGCTGTAATTTTGCCTACGGGGGATTATCACTTGCTAAACATCGAGATTCAAGACCTCTTACGGTGAAGCAATCACCGCTCTAAAATCTAACGCTTCCTTCTTCCTTCTGATTTATTACACCAGCATTACCTCTTGAAAAAAAAAACAGAAAAGATTATTTTTTTTAGTCCAATTTAATGGAACGCACAGTAAGGATAAATCAGAACCGATTCAGATTTTTTGTTTGAGATTAAATAAAATAAGTAGAAATAAGGGAGAGTGGGGCTAAGTCGACAGTGGAGCTAAGACGACACTTGCTTTTTAAAAGAAATATATAAACCGTGTGAACTTGATTTTTTAAATAAAATTGGGCCCTAATGCCCTATCTTTATCGACAGTTTCGTGAAATTCTGCATGACATGGCACATTTTACGACATAAAAAGTGTTTCCGGTGGTCAACAGTTTTTTTCGACGCTTATGGAATGTGTTTTTCTTTTGCGTATGGTCGTCCACCATAGTCAAGGTATATTCATCTTACGTAAAAAAAGGTACTAAACATAAATGTGTCGTTAAATTTTGATTTTCCGATGATTTTCAATGGTTTTCGGATACCAATATACAAAATTGACGCGTGGGGCTAAGTCGTCACCGATTACGTCATAGTCCCCTACAGGATACAGACATAGATACAGTCAGACAGACACCTTTGTAAAAATCGTTTTTTCTGACTCGGGTCTCAAAACGTGAAGATTTGATGAAAACCGACCCAATTTTACACAAAACTAATACCTTCTCATTATAGGATGAGAATGTAAAATTTTTTGTTTTACAACGTATTAGGTATTGTTGGATCGAGAATTTAATTGGCTACAATAATAATAAAAAATTTAATGTGTCCTTTTCTTTCTTCAAACATTATAGTCAAGTTCAATATTTGAAACTAAGTTATTTTAGACAAAGTTTCGGTTAGACTGGTATAATATGATAGAAATCTTTTTGGAGGCCTAATACCAGTA
>CAKNYM010052111.1:277199-307228 GCA_932195095.1 Andricus curvator
AAAAACCTACGAAGGTGTACATGGGAAAATAAATACAATACAATACAATAGTTCAATCTTCAACTGGAACAGTTAAATCTCTAGTTAAAAAAATTAATTTTGAGAAAAAAAAATATATATATATTTTTTTTTCGCTAATTCACCCCTATCGCATGTAATTTTTTCAGACTAAATTTTGTTCGTAAATTTATTCAAGGGCCATTCAAAAATAACTTTAGACGTAGTGGGGGAAGGGGTGGTTAAATTTTCAACGAAAAAAGATTAATTCTCCACAAAAAATGTAATAGTTTATATTTTAAGCAAGAAAAAAATTATCATTTTAAATCAAAAACAGTTAACTTGAACCAAAAAGGATGAATTTCTTACAAAATAGTTAAATCCTCAACCAAAACAGATTAATTTTCAACCAAGCAATTGCATTTTTAACCAAAAAGATGACTTTTTAACAAAATTGATGAATTTTCAACAAAATAATTAAAGTTTCGAACAAATAGTTAAATTTTCAACCGAAAAGATGAATTTTCAAACAAGAAGATCAATTTTCAACTAAAATAATGAGTCTTCAAGTAGAATGGTAGAATTTTGGTCTAAAAATATGAATTTTTTTAACCAAGAAGATTAATTTTTAACCAAACGATCATTTTTTAACAAAATACGTGAATTTTCGTCTAAAAAGTATAAATTTTCAACCAAAAATTGAATAGTTAAATTTCCAGCGAATAATATTTATTTTCAACTAAAGAGATGAATTTTCAACTGAAATAATAGACTATTCAACTGGATTAGTTCAATTTTCAGTTTCAAACATTAATTTCCAACCAAAAAAAAAAACGAATTTTCACTAAAATATTTCAACTTTCAACCAGAGATAAATTTGCAACTAAACTGATGAAATATTCTACTCGATTAGTTGAATTTCCAGTTGAAAAAATTAATTGAAAAAAAAATCAAGAAAATAGTTGAATTATCAACTGGAACAGTTAAATTTCTAGTTAAAAAAATTAATTTTGAAAAAAAAAAATATATATATATATATTTTTGAATTTTTTCGCTAATTGACCCCTATCTCATGTAATTTTTTCCGGCTAAATTTTGTTCGTTTTACTTAAGGGCCATTCAAAAATAACTTTAGACGTAGTGGGGGAGGGGGTAGTTAAATTTTCAACGAAAAAAGATGAATTCTCCACAAAAAATGTAATAGTTGATATTCTAACCAAGACAAAAAATATCATTTTAAATAAAAAAAAGTTAACTTGAACCAAAAAGGAGATGAATTTCTTACAAAATAGTTAAATTCTCAACCAAAACAGATTAAGTTTCAAACAAATAGTTAAATTTTCAACCAAAAAGATGAATTTTCAAACAAGAAGATCAATTTTCAGTCAAAAAGAACGATTTTCTATCAAATGACAGAAATTTTCCACTAAAGTGTGACCAATGTATGTTTTCTTAATCTAAGTTTTATTTGAATAATTTTTAGTTTGTATATATTTTTTTGTTTCTAAACTTTTTAAACTAAATAGTTGAATTTTTAAACTTAAAAAGATTCATTTCTAGCCAAAAATAGAGCAGTTGAATTTTCAATTTTAAAAAACGATTCTTCTACAAAACAGTTTAATTTTCTACCATATAGTAGAATTTTCTGCCAAACTGTTGAATTTTGAAGTTAAAAAAACAAATTTTCTACAAAATAGTATAATTTTCAACCTGACAGTATGAACTTTCAACAAAATAATTAAATTTTCATTTGAAAAAAAGTAATTTTAAACAAAAAAAAAGAAACGAATTTTCAACTTAAAAGATGCATTTTCAACCAAAAATGTAATAGTTGATATTTCAACAACAACAAATTTTAATGAAAATAAAAAACAGCTGGATTTAAGCAACAAAAACAAAATTTAAACAAAATACTTGAATCCTTAACTAAAACCGATTAATTTTCAACCAAACAGTTGCATTAAAACAAATCGATTTTCTCCCAAAAAGACGATTTTTCAACAAAGGCAGTGTCTAATAGACACTGCCTTTGTTGAAAAATCTATGTCTATGTGTAAATGTCTATGTGTACCGGAAAAATCCAGATATTTGTACTGAAATTTCGGAACACGTAGCCACGGCCTTCAATAAAATACATATTTTTTTAACCAAATAGTTACTTTTTCTAATAAATTATTGAATTTTCGAGCCAATGCGAATTTTCCACAAAGCAGTTGAATTTTTAACAAAAAAGTTCATTTTTAACCAAGACAGATTAATTATGAACCAGGCAGTTCCATTTTTAACCAAAAAAGGTGAAATTTCTACAGAAACATATGAATTTTCAAACGAAAAAGATGAATGCTCAACAAAATAGTGGAATTAAAAAAAAAAATTAGTAGAAAAAAAATTGCAATCAAATTGTTGAATTTCCAAGCTAAAAAAATTTATAAAAAGGAGATTTTCTTCTATAAACTCAAATTAAAAATCCATCAAAGTCTTTCTAAAAATTGAGCATATTAAGCAGATTCCGAATATAATTTGCTTTTACGATTTTTCTAAAACTCAGAGAATAACGATTTTTTCTAACTTTTTTTCCCCCCGAAAATCCTCAGGATAATGATCAATAATTTTTTTTAGATTTTACTCGGTTTGTTAGGGTTTCAATCTAAAATTTGTTGAGTAGTTCAAAGGGAAATTCAAAATCGTGAAGAGACCTCAATATTAAAAATAAAACAAATAATTATTTTTGACTTTTTTAGTACTATGTCAAATAGGAAATTAAATAAAAATCTTGTTGCGAAATACATTTCAATATAATTCCCCATTTTACAGGTTTTTTAGTTAAATAAATACATATTTTTGTAAAAATAGAATTGAATTTCATTTACTCCAAAAAGAGCTTAATCCTCTTTTTTAATAAAGTGCAAAGTTACTTTAATAATCTTTAAAAAAAAAACATTTTCTGCTATACAAAACCTCCCATAAAACACACAATTTTCCATTTATCCAATTATTTTATAATACTATTTTACTCGTTTTTAATGCGGAACAATACTTTCTAAATAATAATTTTTAAAATGTGAAACAAAGAATTTAATTTTACTTATTTCAAAAAGGGCTCGATACTTTTTTCTTTTAAAACAAGACGTTTAAAAATTATTTAAAAGTAATAAACAATAAAGGAAAGTCGAGTGCAAAAACGCTTTAATAACCTTAATGACAAACCATTTTCTGTTATAAAAAAAAAACATAAAACGCGCAGTTCTTAATTTATCCAAATCTTTTATAATACTTTTTGACTCAGTTTTTAATGTGCAATAACAATAGCACTTCTTAATCAATAATTTTAAATCTATAAAACAAATAATTTTCTTAAATTTTAATTGTACTTATTTCAAAAAGGGATAGATACTTTATTTTCGTTTTGAGTATAAAATCCTTAAAAACCATTAGATAAAAGTTTTCTGTTATTCTGAAAACGTTCAAAATCGAATGTTTGTACAGAAAAATATTAGAAATTGAACAAATTCAAATCATATATTCTCGAATTGAAAGCCTTAGTAGTTCATCAATTTTAAGTTAAAAATGTTGAAAAGTACATAAATAATTTGAAATTGGAATCTTGTTAATGAAAATTTGTAAATTTTAATAATTTCCAAGTGAAGTCATTTTATAATGGCCAATTTTGATTAAACACGTCCAGGTGGTGTCTAAAATATCGAATTTAAAGCGTTTAAAATTTTACACATTCAAAAGAAAAGCATACTTGGAAATATCTTAAATTAAAATGGTCCAAAAATTAATAATTTCATATGAAAAATTAGATCATTTTAATTAGTTTATAATTAGTTTCATATTAAATGTGAATATTCTCTTAATTTTTTTAACTGGGCTGGGAAAGCCTTCGTGGACTTTAGTAACAAATTAAAAAATTGATGAATTTCGTTTAGTATTATTAATTTTTTATTATTTGATATTAATAATACATGTATATTTTAGAATATCGTTTAATTATAAAATTTCTAAAAACTTGTACCATTAATAAATTTCTTTCTCTTTTATAAAGTTACTTTCAATAATTAATGAACATCGTTATTTAATAATTAACTCTTGTAAGTGTTGTATACTTATTAGGATGGTCTAAAAAAAATATTTTTTTCTTCTAAAATGTTTTCTCTACAAACTGTTTCTTTTGGTGTCAAAATGTCCACTGAATTTTAACAGAATTAAAGAAAGAATATTTAGAGGGTCCTCCAGGCCCATGTTTGCAAAAAATTTCTTATTTTATCTGAATTTCCGTTGTTAATGGATTATTTTACTTTGGAATATTTATAATGTTTTATTTTGAATGTAATATATCACCAAGCTGTTTGAAAGCATTAAACAAAATATATGTAGGGGTCTCTCAAGCCCATTTGGGCAAAAAATGGATTTTTTTAATTGCCGCTGCAAAAGTTAATTACAGTTCAACTATTCACCTGCATTTTTTTTTAATTTTAGGAGATACCTTGTAATAGTTATGTTATGTAATAGTAGTTATGTCTTTTGTTTACAGAAAATATTTTTTTTTGCATTTAGAAAGTGATATTGTACCGCTTATTCTTTGTTGAATCAGATTTGAACCAGCTGGTATCAAAACTTTCTTCATTTCTGTTATATTGTGCGAAAATCTGGAACTTTTCACACGTTTCTCCCCAAGAGAATAAAAAAAAAACTTAAGACAATAAAATAATTGCGAACCTCCGCATCATAAAGGGGTCGATGTAATTATAATTAAATGTACTACATTGCAGATCCTACCTTCTTAAATTTCTCGTCCTGTCTGCGAGACAACTGACTCTATAAAATTAATTAAAAATGATGAAGAATATTCTTTCTTCTCTCATTTTCAAACACTTTCTTTATTTCTCAAGAAAGGAACACCGTATTTTGCACAACCATTAATAAGATAATATCTAGGCGCTTTTTTGGCACTGCTTTTATCTTGTAATATAATATAATTGAGTTTAATTTTCAATTTATAGGATCAAGAGCAGCAAAAAATAATAAAAGATTTTAATCATTTTCGACGAGCTGACAGTGAAAAATAGATACTTATTTAATTTTTTATCCGGGTAATCGGCTCTCTGGTTTAATATAGATTTATGTCGAGTCATAATGCCTTCAATAAATTGCCTGTTTAAAAATGATTCGGAAACATATGCTCATCATTCTTTGCAATGCCTTTGATTTGCGAGTTAAAAAAGGATAGCACAAATAAACTTTCTATGTATATTTGATGTGGATTCTTTTCTCGTTTCAAAATCAAAGGTCTAGGATTTTTTTCAATACCCCGTATTTTTACAATTATAGTTGCAAAATTTACTTTAGAAACTTTTGTTTGAAACGGTTTTGAAATGATCTGCACGTTTGCCATCATTGCTACAAACTCATTAATTCACTTTTAGGCAAAAATTAATTCCGAATACAAAAATTGACATCGTCAAGATAATAAAAAATTTCCGTGGAAAAGACGTTCGGCATTTTCCTTAATCAGTATGGTTTTCCAAAACTTTTAATTCTGGAAGATAATTCTGGAAGAAATCTCAATTAAGTTAAAATTCGAAACCAAATTTTAATCCTTTCAACTCTCATTGGCTTTAAGTTTGAAAGTTTTTGGCTACAAATTAAAGTTTTAAATTTTCCAATACTTTAATTCTGGATGATAGAGAATCTGCAATTTTTCAAATTGGCCTGTTAGCATAAGCAGGGTGTCTACCCGATGGATGCTTTTTAATTCACGGTCATTTTCCGGTTTTCTTCCGATCAATTGTTAATTTTTCCCGGCCAATTTAAAAGATTTGAATGATTTCAAACGATTTTTAATGATTTCAAAATTTTACTAAACTGTTTAAAAGATTTAAAAGATTGTTGATTTGGAACAGGGAATTTTGGAAAAGAATTATAATTCTGAGTTGGAACATCACATAATCTATGGTAATAAGAGTTACAATGCTGATTTAAAACAGAGCATTTTGTAAAAGAATTGTAACTCTGAATTTGAACACAACCTTTTTTTTAATTCCCTTCATATAAATCATTACTAAAATTATTTTCCAAAATTCCAGTTCTGTGTCAAAAATGATCTGTTCCAAGTCAAATAATAATTTTTTACGGAAATTCCCTCTTCAGAATCACAATTACATTACTTTGTAAAAATATTCTTTTCAGAATCAGAATAATTTCTATTTACAACATTTTCTATTATAATTTAGAATTTTGTACAAAAAAAAAGAATTTTTAATCGCGACCAAACTCTGATTTGGAACAAGGAATTTTCAAAATCTGACGAATTCTGACATTTTCCGTTCCATGTCAAAATACTCCTGTTGAAAGAAAAAATTATAATTCTTTACGAAATTCCCTGTTCCAAAGTAAAAAATATAATTCTGTACGAAATTCCCTTTTTACAAAATTTGGAAGAGAGAATTATCAAATTGTGACGACTTATACTATTGAAAATGTGAAGATAATTAAAATAATTCAAAACAGTTCTCGTACTTTTTAAGTTTTTTTATTGTCAACGACCAATTTAAAATACGTTTCAAAATTCAAAACAGATATTACGTGAAACGACTCCTTCCGAACTCAACGTATTTTAAATTGCAAAAATCCAAAAATTCATGCCCCAAATTGAACATTTTTTCTAGTGTCATATTTTTAAATTATCCAAACACAAAATTATAAAAAGTTACCAAAATTAAGTGTAGCAGAAAATATATTAGACCATTTTCTTAAGTTTTCAGTGATTTAAACTATATTTAAGTTTCTATTAGTAAAAAAATTGTCATAAAACGCGATACTTTCTAACAGTATTGGTAACGTAAACGTAACGGTAGCGCGTAACGTATTTGTTAAAATAACAGTACCTTTAATGAGTTACTATTTTTATTAAGAATTTTATTATATTAAATTCAGGGTGGCAACTGGACCGGGAAAACCGGGAAATGACCCATAATTTTTTGAGACCGGAAAAACCCGGGAAATGGCCCGGAATTTATTTTTTGACCGGGAATTTGACCAATTTTTAGAAGAAAAATCTATCAAGTCACTTGAAATATCACAAATTTTATATCATATTACATAATGCAATTTAAAATAAGATCAATTTCAAAATTAAAAAAAAAATAAGTTCTTTAATTGTTAACTTTTTAAATTATGAAATAATTCATTTTAAAATGCGTTCTGGTAATTCTAAAATCTTCTAGTTTGAAAATTTTCCATTTTTGGTCTTCGTTTTAAAGCGTACATTTTCAATTTCAATAATTATAATTATTGTTTTGAAGACTTAAACAATTACAAATTAAAAGTGTTTGAAATTTTTATTTTTGGAAGAAATCTTCAAGTTGATCAATTGCAAAGATAAATTACTTATGATAATAACTAAATAAAAAAATAACAATAAAAATAAATAATAATAATAATCAACGAGCATTAAAAATTGAACAATAATTAATTTTACAAGACGATTCTGAATCTGTTCAAAATTAATCAATTCACAGACATTAACGTTAAATATTGAACTGTATCAATTAGAAAGCTTTCGTAGTAAAAAAAATGTGAGCGTCCGATTGAAATAAAAAAAAAATTTTTTTTCATTTTTAAATAATTTCAAATTAATAGATTCATAATTAAACGCTATTTTATTGAATTTTAAATCTTATAAAAATATTGTTTTAGTCCAAAATATCCCTTTTTTAACCATTTAATTTTGAAATTTTCTTAATTAAAAAAATAACAATTTTGTAATATTTAGCAGTATTTGAGTGTTCATCCAAAATTATCAATTATAAGTCAATAGAAAGCCTTGAAGCGTTAAAATTTCAGAGTGCTAAATCTAAAGTTTGAACATTACAATTTTAATTGTTCAAATAAATTCTTTTTTATTTGTAAGTTAAAGTTGTAAATTTTGATGTATAAATAACAATTGAACAATTATTAATTTGAAGCGACTTAAAATAGAAATAATTTTACTTCTAATTTCAAAGTTTTCAGTTAAAAAAATGTTTAAGTCGTTCGATTTTTAATGTTTCTAACTTTTGAAAAATTGCTTAGAATGATATAATTTTGAAAATTTAGAAATTTGTTGATTTATTTTCCAATTTAGAGCATTGGAAATGATAGCGTGGTTTTCTCTTTTTTAACCAGAAATCTTCAATCAGAAAAAAAATTATCTGAACCAAAAAAGCTGTTTTCTTCGATATACCTGAAAATTTGGTTGAGTCAAACAAATTTGGGTTAATTCAAAAAAAATTTTGACCCAACCAAATGTTGTTGAATCAACCAAATATTCAAATTACCACAAGATTGAGTTAAAACAACCAAACAAATTAGGTGGGTCAATCAAATATTATGTTGTCCATATAACAAACATATCCTATGGTTGAACTAACCAAAATTTGGTTAATTCAACCAAATCGTTTTGTGAGTGTTTGAACTGTTCTATTTATAAAAGTTGAAAAAGTCAAATCTTGCAATTTAAAGACATTTATTTTAAAAATTTGTTATTAAAAAGTGTTAAAACCTTCCATTTTATATGTTTAAATTATTGATCGGCTGAACTAAAACATTTTAAGCTTCATTTTAAAAGTTTAAATCAAAACTTCAAAAATCAAACCATTAAAAATTTTTCCAAATTGGAAATGACCGGAAATTTGGTTCCTTCACTAAAACCGCCACCCTGAAATTGTACCGATTTCCCTTTCTAGCAGTATCCCGAAAATCTAAAATCCTCCCAAAAATCTGGGAATTAAAAATTTTCCATTTTTTTTTTTACGATTTTTGGAAAAATGAAAACAATATCACACCTGTTTTATTCAAAATTTGGCACGTGAGTTGACAAATGAAGGGCGCCCTAGAATTACGGGGGGGGGGGGGGGGGGTAATGTCAAAGAAGAAAAGGGGGATAAGAATCGCAAAGGAAGGCAGCCAGTGGCTCGTGCTAATTCAGTTTCAGTCGGAGTCAGAGCGTAGACTTGTTCGCCGGATGTCGTAAAACGCGATCACCTAGATGTCAATTCAATGAAAATTCGAATCGATGACGTAAAATCTAAATTAACATGACGTGCATTCAACCAAAACATTAGACTACATGGGCCTCTGTCAAAATTTCTAATCCGAAGACCCAGATTAGGAAATTATTTTCACGACTTCTAATTTCAATTCCGAGTGTGACTTTCTATTGTTTAAAAAATTTGAGATTACGTAATGTTTTTATGTGATATGTTGTGATTAAGAAAAATATTTTTTTCCAAATAGTTCGAAAGCAATTTGGAATACGATGAAAATTGTGGAAAAATGAGAAAACTTGAGGTGTGTGGATTGTTATTTTGAAAGGATGTGCACAGTGTTGAGAAAGTCGAAAAAGTTTGAAAAAAGTGAATTTTTGTAAATTTAAAGTGCTCTGATGGAGGATGGATGAACATAAATTGTGTTAAATAAGGGAACTTTGATGTTCATTAATAAGGATTAAAACGTGTAAAAATTTATTGAAAGTAAATAAATTTTGAATTAATATAAAGAGATGGACTTTATAAATTAAATGAAAAGGAATAGGAAGTGATTTTTTGTATTTATTGATAATGGGTCCGGTGACATTAGTTGTAGATCGTGGAATAAAAGAAAACGACAAAAGAAGTAAGGACCTTCCTTATAACACGGTGGGGCTAAACCATCTTTAATTGAAAGGTGCTTGCATATGGGATTTTCTGATCGAATATGGTTCCCTAGCATCCCATGAAAGATTTCAAACCAAATTTAGAATCATCACCTGAGCCATTTTTAGAAAAAGCCAATTTTTGTTTTTCCAAAATTATGACATGTAGAATTTGTATATAATTTACCATGAACGTTAAGTGGCGCATTTGTGGGGGAAAGGGGCGCTTCCTTAATCCTCTATTTAAAAAGCAATATTGCTGCTTCTAGATTTTTGCAATCGAATTTTACAATTATAGTACGTTTTTTGCCTAGAAGAAGCAAATATCGCATTGAGAAATGCAGAATCAAGGGTGTGCCGCTTTCCCCCACATGCGCCGCTTAGCCCCAGTTTACGGTACCTACTAGTTTTTTATTTTATTTTAGTGCATCGCTCAAAACTAAATTATCCGGGAAATTCAATTTCGGGAACTGAAAAATGCAGCTGAAATACAACTAATATTGTCGACAAATAAAACTATTTTTAAAATTAAAATTAGAAAAATTTAAACACGCAGCTATTAAATCAAGTCTATATATTTGAATATTTTTCAATTTTAACAGATAGATTTTATTTCTCAACAAATTGATTTATATTTTAAATTTACTTATTGGCCAAACTGAATTTCGGGATTTAAGTTAATTTAAAATTAAGTACTAGAATAAAAAAATGTATAGTACTTATAATAAGTTCGATTTTTAAGAGAAATTTTACGAAGACGCTATCATACCTTTAGAAAAAAAACTATACATAATTAAATTTTAAAAATTATAAATCTTCAACAAAAAAATTAATTGTTAACCAAGCTGAAATTTCAAAGTAGTTGAATTTTCAACAGATTGAATCCTCAATCAAAACCGATTAATTTTCAACCAAACAGTGTATTTTTCTACCCAAATAGCCGAATTTTCAACCAAAACGATGAATTTTCAATCAAAAAGATTAATTTTCTACCAAAAAAGACGAATTTTCAACAAACTACATTAATTTTGAACCAAATAGTTGAATTTTCAACTAAAAAAAGAGCAATTTTTAATCAAAAATGGAAAGTATATATTTTTAGTAAAATAATATTTTTTCAATAACAACAAAAAAACGAATTTTCGATAAAATAATTAAATTTCCAAACAAAGAGTTGAATCTTCAAATAAATTGTTGAATTTTCAACAAAATTATTTAATTTTGAAGCCAAAAAGACGAATTATATACAAAACAGTTCAATTTTCCACCCGAAAATATGTTTTTTCAAAAAAAAAATAATAATTTTCTACCAGATAGTTAAATTATAAAATAAATCATTCAATTTTAATCAAAATAGTAGAATTTTCTACCAAAATAGTTGAATTTTCAACAAATAAGTTAATTTTCAACAAATAAGTTAATTTTCAATCAAATAGTGGAATTTTCAACTAAAATTATGAATCTTCAACCCGAAAAATTTTTGTTTACAAGGTAAACAACTTTAGACTAAGTAGTTGATTTTTTATCAAATAAAGATGAATTCTCAACGAAATATGTAATAGTTGATATTTCAACAAAACATCTCAATTTTCAACGAAAGAGTTCAACATTACACCAAATAGATGAATTTTTAATTAAAAAAGATAAATTTCAACCAAAAATGGAATACTTGAATTTTCGCTTAAAAAAATTAATTTTCAACCAAGAATGAAACCAATTTTCTAACAAAATAGATAAATTTGCAACCAAAGAGATGAATTTTCTACTAAAAAATACGAATTTTCAACAGATTGAATCCTCAATCAAAAGAGATGAATTTTCAACTAAACAGTTGCATTTTTAACCAAGTAGTGTATTTTTCTACCCAAATAGCCGAATTTCCAACCAAAACGATGAATTTTCAATCAAAAAGATTAATTTTCTACCAAAAAATACGAATTTTCAACAAAGTACATTAATTTTGAACAAAATAGTTGAATTTTCAACTAAAAAAAGATCAATTTTTAGCAAAAAATGGAAAGTATATATTTTTAGTAAAATAATATTTTTTCAACAACAAAAAAAAAACGAATTTTCGAGAAAATAATTAAATTTCCAAATAAAGAGTTGAATCTTCTAATAAAAAATTAACTTTTAATAAAGCAGTTCAAATTTCAAATAAATTTTTGAATTTTCAACAAAATTATTTAATTTTGAAGCCAAAAAGACGAATTATATACAAAACAGTTCAATTTTCCACCCGAAAATATGATTTTTCAATAAAAAAATTAATTTTTTACCAGATAGTTAAATTATAAAATAAATCATTTAATTTTAATGAAAATAGTAGAATTTTCTACCAAAATAGTTTAATTTTCGACAAATAAGTTAATTTTCAACCAAATAGTGGACTAAAACTAAAAAAGATAAATTTCAACCAAAAATGGAATACTTGAATTTTTGGTTAAAAAAATTAATTTTCAACCAAGAATGAAACAAATTTTCCAGAAAAGAATAGAATCGTAAAACAAAATGAATTTTCAACAAAAGAGTTGAACATTATATTAAATACTTAAATACATTAATTTTAAACTAAAAATATCAATTGTGGACCAAATAGTTGAATTATTAACTAAAAAATATAAATTTGAAACAAAAAATGTAATACTTAAATTTTCGGATAAAAAATTAATTTTCAATCAAAAATGAAACAAACTTTCAACAAAATAGTTAAATTTCTAGCCAAAGAGATGAATCTTTAACCAAACAAAAATGAATTTTTCATAAATTCGTTCAACTTTCAACCAAATAGTTGAATTTTTGACCAAAGAAGATGACCTTTTAACAGAATACTTACATTTTCAATCAACTAGTAAAATTTTCTACCAAACGAGATGAATTCGGCACCAAAAATATAATAGAAGACTTTTCAACCAAAAAGAATAAATCTTTAACAAAAATAGTTGGATATTTTTATTGGGTTTTATTAATTCATTTTTCAAACCTTTCAGATCTCGTCCTTTTCAAGTTTCAAAACTATCAACGACAAATATAAAATGCAATAGTTAAATGTTCAGTAAAAAAATCCATTTTTGACAACGAAAAAACGAATTTTCAACACACTAGTTACATTTTAAATTATAAAGCTGGTTTTTCAACTAAAATTACATTTTTTTATTCTACGCCTCTTAATTTTTAAGAATCAAAAATGAACTTTTTGAATATGGGCTCAGGCGATGATTTTAAATTTGGTCTGAAAACTTTCATGGTATTCCAGGAAACCATAATCAACTAAAAACTCCCATATTCAAGTACCTTACAATTAAGGTTGGTTCAGATTCACAGTGATAAAACGAAAAAAGAATTAAAAGGTATTGAGATAATGAATATATTAATTTTTTTTATATTTATTTTTTATTTTTTAAGGAAAATAATTTCAAAAGAAATTATTTGGGTAGACTGGTTAAATAAATGAATATCCATTAGTGACTTCTACCACTGGCAGAATCCACTAATGGATATGTATTTATTATTTATTTAATTATTAGCACTATTAATAAATAAATACATTAAAAAATTATCAATTAAATATAAATTAATTAGAAGTGAGTTTTTATGATTGTTGCTGATGGATCCTGTGACATTATAGTTGCAGATCGTGGACCAAAAGAAAATGGCAATTCGGTGACAACAGTGGTGCTGGGAACGAGGGAAAAAGCTGCCCAGACGGATGTCGTAATTTTTGAAAATTTGAACTTCAAGAGAGCTGAAAACACAATCCAGGCTCTTTCGATTGCTATTAATTACCTGGCCCATGAGGTGAGCATTTCATTATTTTTTTAAATATATTCAAGTACAATTTTTTAGTAGAAAAAATTAGATTAGATTAGTTTTTACCCCAACTCTTCCAGTAAAGCCTACAAACAATGCTTGACGTTCAGTCCTGTGGTTTTTTCAAATTCTAAAATCCCCTACCGTCTACCGCCGGATTTTTATTAGAAGAACTTACATTCGCTTGAACATTTGGTCAGAGAAGTGGAAAACTGTAGAAAACCAAAGCACCTGAACACAGCAGGTTACCGACAGACGAGTTTGGATGCAAGTATTCGATAGCATCGAGTGCCTACATTCATCCTCGGCATCAAACCTCCCACTCGACAGTAGTGAAACGCAGGAAAAAAGCGACTAAGCGAGAATCACAAACGGTCACCCATCCGAAAGCTAACCGCGCCCCATCTATGCTTAACATTCGAGATCTCGACGAGTCGAGAATTACCACCTAGCTACTGCCGTCTGCTACAACTTTTTAGTATTATTTTCATAATAACTTAATTAGGCGCATAAAATATTCCAGAGTGGGTAAAACCACAACATTTAAGTTGCAAATTCGTTATGTTACAAATTTAACCTGAAAGAAATCAGTATGCAGCCAAAAACAGTTTAATTTTGTAAACAACTGAAATGTGAACTTCAGTAAATTTTTGGTTCTAATCATATTTAAAATTTAAACAATTTGACAGAAAGTTCTTCAAATTTGTACTGTTCATGTTTTAAATATGTAAATGTGATTACAATTTTTTTTTAATCTTCAATAGTCTTCAATAGTTCAGATCTCGGACTCACCGTACTATTGATACTATTCAACACTTTTTTTGAGCGATGACACTATTTTGCTACTGTTTCGAAAAAAAATACACGAATTACACTATTTTCTCACAATAATTGTCTGTTAATGCGACTATTTATTTAATTTTCCTTAAAAAATATTTTTGAATTTCTTCACTAATTGGCAAAGTGTCTTAGACAGCTGCATTTTCAACGAAATATGTACTTCATTTTTCAAACAAAAAGATGAATTTTTCACAAAACAGTAGCATTATTTTCAACCTGGAAATACTCATTTTCACCAAAAAATATATTAGTTGATAGATAAACAAAAAAATAATTTTATTTTAAATAAAAAACAGTTGAACATGACCAAAAAAGACGAATTTTCAACAAAATACTTTAATCGTCAACTAAAATCGATTAATTTTCTACCATACAGTTGCATCATTAACAAAAAAATTGATTTTCTACCAAAAAAGACGAATTGTTCACCAAGTACATATATTTTTCATTGAATAGTTGAATTTTCGACCAAGAAGATTAATTTCCTACTAGAAAAGAAAATTTTTTAACAAAATACATAAATTTTTGAACAAATAGATGAATTTTCTAACAAAAAAACGAATTTTCAACAAATTGATTAAATGTTTAACCAAATATTTCAATTTTCTAACAAAAAAGAAGAATTTTCAATGAATTACATAAATTTTCAACTAAATATTTTGAACAATGGATGTGATGTTAGTTCAAATTTTATTTTATTAATTTTTTACCAAAAAATGTGTGGATAAATTTTTATGTAGGATAATTAATTTTTAATAAAAAAAACAACAAATTTTCTACAAAACAGTTTAATTTTGAATTTGTACCAAATAGTTGAATTTTATATCAAATCGTGGAATTTTCAAGCCAAAAAGACAAATTTTTTGTAAAACAGTTGATTTTTCAATCCGAGAATATGAATTTTCAACAATAAAGTTAATTTACAACTAATCAGTCGAATTTTCATCAAAATAGTTTAATTTTAAGTTTAAAAAAATAATTTTTAATTAAAAGAAAAACGAATTTTCAAGTAAAATTATGAATCTTCAATCTTCGACCAAGGAGTTGAATTGTTAATAAAAAAAGATGAATTTTCAACCAAACACAGTTGCATTTTTAACCGAAAAAATTTATTTTATACCAAAAAGACGAATTCTCAACCAAATATAACAATTTTTAACCGAATAGTTAAATTTTCTACAAAAAAGTTCAATTTTCAAGTCGAAATACGAATTTTCTACAAAACAATAGAATTTTTAACCCGAAAATGTGAATTTTCAGCAAAAAACTTAATTTTTAATCGAAACAGATTAATTTTTAACAAGACAGATGCATTTTTAACAAAAAATGATTAAATTTCTACAGAAAAAGATACATGTTCAAACCACAAAGACGAATTTTCAATAAAGTAGTTCATTTTTTACTAAAAAAAATTTGTTAGTCAAGAAAGAAACAAAATTTCAATCAAAATATTCAATTATCAAGCCAAAAGGACGAATTTGCAACAAAACAGTTGAATTTGCAACCATGAAGTATGACTTTTTAACAAAATTGTTCAATTTTAAACAAATAATTCAATTTCGAACCAAATAATAAAATTTTTTTTAAAAAAAGGTGAATTCTTAGCGAAAAATTTAATAGTAAACTTTTCAAATTTCAACCCATAAGAATGAACTTTCAACCAAAAATATTTGGATTTTCTTATTGGGTTTTATTAATTCAATTTGCATTTAAGTGGAAAAATGAGAAAAAGGGGAAAGACTGTAAACACTGTGAAAAATAAATAGGAATTTGTGCTAATTTATTGATTAAAGAATAGCATTTTAAATAAACATTGAAGTCCTTTTTTAATACTTGATCAATTTTATGACACTATTTTGTCACTATTTTTTTTTAATTTATGACGCTACCTATACTATTTTTGATCTCTGAAGTGAGTCCGAGGTGTCATAATCTTAAAGGTTTCAACTTTAAAATTGATAAATTTTTTATAATTCATTTTCAATGTCGAGTTTAATTTTTATTATAGAAATCGTTATGCTGACAGTGCCTTAAATTGAGGGGCCGGATTCTATAACCGCCTATACATTTTTCTTGCTTGGCCGAGTTGGCCTCTGGAAAATTTTCAAAGAAATTTTAATTTTTAATTCAAAAATGACATATTCCTATGAGAAGTTTAATTTTGCATATTTTTTCTCTATATAAAAAATGTTATCTTTTCCGTTTTCAAAATAAACCCGTTTTCAGGAGGGCACATTTTTTTGTCTATTTTTACTTCAAATGGCCATAATTCAGCGAATTCATAGTTTTTTTCGATAAAATTCACAGGAAATATTCTTTGTGATCTTTTACGACTGACAGAGTATATAACATACGAACATTTTTGTTTAAACAAAAGTTATACATTTTTGCATAAATTTAACTCTAAATTATGCATTTATACATCTTCAAGTTCATGGATAGTCGAGCGAATTTTTAGCAATAAAAAACTTCCAGCGGGAATGTTGTTTAGAAAGGTATAAATATGTTTTCAATGGAAATATTTATTTAAAAATAAATCATTATTAAGAAAATAGGAAGGTTTTATTTCGATTGCGCGGCTCGTTTATTCGTACGTATATATCAACTTGACGCGATCAAGTGGAAATAAATTTAGTTTATTATTATTATTATTAAATTCTGACTAATAAATAATATTTTAGCAAAAAATAAGCCTTTTGGGAAAATATGGTAAAAAAATTAGCATTTAATTATAGAAATTGTTTAAATAATAAACAGTTTTTGTCATTTTTAAAAAACATGACAGCAACGAGTCAATGGCAAGACATTCGTAGTTGATTCCGTGCAAAAATTGAACCTATTCATGGAAATAAGGTAAAAATAATTTTTTTTTTTTCAAATAATCAACATTTTGCTATCAATTTATAAAAATATGACACCAAAAAATGATTGATATGGCATTTTTAGTTGATGCGTTAAAAAAATGAGACTATTCATAGAAAAAGGATCGAAATGTTCATTTGTTTATAGAATATATTTAAATAAGTAAAAGTTATTGTTAATTCAAAAATTAGCCTGTTCATCCAGACATTGTCAAAAATTGAGCCTATTTATTCAGACAGTATCAAATTGTGTATTTGTTTACAAAAATTATTTAAATAATTAAGAAGGAGAAACTAGATTTAACTAATCGTAATGTATATTAATTTATCTCATATTTTATGCAAAAACAATGAATTTCAACAACTAATTATTACGAGAAATAACTCTTGTTCATTAATTTGTGTATCAAATCATAAACAATTTTTTTTCCTACTGCAACACATTCTAATTTATTCATATATAGTTATTATACTGAGTTAAGACCTGTTTTATTGAATTTGAAAATCTTTAACATAGTAACACACTTGAAAAGGTAAATTTAAAAAAATGATTTGTTATTAAACAAAAAATGTTGCTTTTCTCAGTTGCTCGTTATTCCTGGAAGCCATACGGTATTTAAAAAAAAAACAAATTCCGTTTAAAATTGAACCTTCGAGCGATTTTTGTCCAAAAAAGTGCTTTTTGGTAATTTCTTTTAAATAATTATTTCCATAGAAAACATGTTTATACCTTTCTGAACAACTTTCCCAGTGGAAGCAACTCCCCATGAGCTTAAAGGTATGAATGATTTCTGGCATAATTTAGGTAAAAATGTATCACTTTTGTTTAAAAAATAATATTCAGATGTTGTTCACTCTAACAGTCATAAAACATCATAAAGAACATTCCCTGTAAATTTCATCAAAAAAATCCAAGAATTGGCTCAATTACGGCTAGTTGAATTAAAAATAGACAAAAAATGTGGTGTTCTAAAAAACGGGTTTATTTTGAAAACGAAAAAAGCTAAAATTTTTTATCTAAAGAAACAAGACGAACAATTAAATTTCCTATAAGAATATATACTTTTAAAATAAAAATTTAAAACTTTTTTGAAAAGTGTCCAGGGGCCAATGTAGTTCAGCCCGAAAAATGTATAGGCGGTCATATAATCCGGGCCCTCAATCGCAATAACTGAAATAATAATAATTATTATTATAAGTTTATAAAGTTCAATTTTAAAAACTTTTTACTTACAATTGTTGCATTATAAATGTGTAGCATTGGAAGAAGTAAATTGAAAAAACTCTAAAATTAGAATAGCTCAATTTTCAAAGCTGTAAAATTGGAATTCAGGGAGATTTCTCGAGGTTGTGATTCTGTAGTCCATATAAACCAAGAGTTTGCGCAATTATAACCGCAAAAGGAGTTTTCAAGTTTCCTTGTACATATGGAGTTCATTGGTCATCTAAGCGGAAAGAAAAAGTCGCTTGTAAAATAGAAGCAAATCAGAATTTAAAATAAAATTTCTTTTATTACTATAACGAAATAACAAAATAATAAAACAATAAAATCATGTTGAAACGAAAGTTAGTCTTTAATTTATTAATAAAGAATTAATATTCAATTTTATTAACAATAAGTCTAGTTGAAGACAACAGGGTGGTCGTAGCCGGGGAAAACCTGGAAATCAGGGAACAGTCAGGCAATTTGATTGGTCAGGGAACATCAGGGATTTTGAAAAAAAATCTTGCAAAAGTTAAGGAATTTCTATAAGAGGCACTCTAAATAACTGTAAAGGATTGAAAATTTGACAATTGCAAATTTTAAATAAATTCATAATAAATAATTAAAAATAAATTTGAAAGTAAAAAATTACGGAATTTTGAAAATGAAGTTTTGCAGTACCCTGATGTGATATTCTTGTTAGTAATAATTTATTTTCCTTGTATTTCTATTTTTTTCTTCAGTTTCTTACTCCTGGCGTGTATATTTTTAGTTAAAAATTATATTATTTCGTTGCAAATTGAACCATTTTTTTCAAAAGTCATCCTTTTTGGTTGAAAATTCAACTGTTTCGTTCAAAATTCGTCTTTTTGGGTTGAAGATTCAACTATTTTGGTAGAAAATGAACTTTTTATTAAAAATTCATATTTTGGTGTTGAAAATTCAACTGAACTCTTCCTTGGTAGTAAAATCAAAATTTTTTTTTAATTCGCCTTTTTGGGCTGAAGACGCAACTATTTTGATAGAAAATTAATTTTGTGTTAAAAATTTATATTTTGGTGTTGAAAATTCAACTGACCTCTTCCTTGGTTGAAAATTCAACTATTTTTTTTAAATTATTCTTCTTGTTTTAAAAAAGTCATCTGCTTTAGTAGAACTTTAATCTTTTTGTTGAAAATTGATCCTTTTTTGTTGAATTCAACTGTTTTTGATTACAAATATTTTTTTGTTGAAATACCGATTATTTCATTATTCCTTGAGAATCCATCCTTTTGGTTGGAAATTGAACTACTGATGAAGATTCATCATTTTAGTTGAAAATTCATCACTGGTCTAAAATTCTTTTTTTTTTTTGTTGAAAAATAATTGTTTTGAGTGAAAATTTAACTATTCTAGAAGAATCATCATTTTAGTTTAAAATTCATATCTTTGGTTGAAAGTTGAACTGTTTGGATCAAAATTGATCTTTTTTTAATTGAAAATTCAAATACTTGAGTAAAAGTTGAACTACTTTATTAAACAAAATTTTTTTGGTTCAAGGTTGATCTCTTTGGTTCAGAAGATTAACTATTTTGTTGAAAATTCGTTTTTTTTAATTATTTTTTTTAAATCGCCAATATAACTTTTTCATTTCTGGATGAAAATTGATCTTCTTTAGTTGAAAAATAGTCTTTTTTGGTAGAAAACTTGTCTTCTTCGTTTGAAATTTCCCTCCAAATTTCTTCTTCTTTGGTTAAAAATGCAACTGTTTGGTTGAAAATTCAACTATTTGTTGCAAAATTAATGTATTTTGTTGAAAATTCGTCTATCTGATAGAAAATTAATCTTCTTGGTTGAAAATTCATCTCTTTTCTTTTTGTTGAAAAATAATTTTTTTTTTAACTGAAAATTTAACTATTCTAGTTGAAGATTCATCATTTTAGTTGACAATTTATTTCTTTGAATAAAAGTTTAGCTCTTCTGTTGAAAATTAATCTTTTTTAAATTGAAAATTCAACTATTAGAGTAAAAGTTGAACTGCTGTGTTAAACATTTATTTTTTTGGTTCAAGGTTCATCTCTTTGGTTCAAAAATATAACTATTTGAAAATTGATCTTCTTTGGTGGAAAAAAAATTCAACTGTTTTACAGAAAATTCGTCTTCTGGCTTGAAAATTAATTAATTTCGATGCTTTTTTTCTTTTTTGTCTGAAAAATCTTTATTTGTGGAAAATTCACATTTTTGGTTGGAAAATTGATCATTTCAGTTGAAAATTTATCTCTTTGTTTGAAAATTGGACTATTTTGTTGAAAATTCGTTTTTTTGTTTGTTGAAAATAAATTTCTTTTACCGAAAATTTATCTTTTCCATTGTTTGTTGAAAATTGTTCTTTTTCAGTTGAAAATTCGTATTTTTCGTTTTAAAATTCATCTCTTTTGGTAGAATCTTTTTTGGTTGCAAATTAAATTATTTGTTTGGAAATTCAACTATTTTTTTTGAAAATGTATCTGTTTTTGATTGAAGTTTAATTTTTTTTTGTAAGTTCATCTTTTATGGTAGAAAAGTCATCTTTTGTGGTTTATAAAAGATTTTATGTTAAAAATGTTACTAATTAAAATGCTGCGGTATTTGATTATTAATGCTCATGGAAAATGAAAAATTGGTCTGGAAAAAGTCAGGGAATTTTCACCTCTTAACATTTTTGCAATTACATTAAAACATTGATTAAAAACAAATTGTGCATCTGAAAATATTAAATAATTTTTCTAAATTTTTCTTCGGTATGCCTTGCTATAAAAAATCGTCAACAATAAGCTATAAAATATAATGAAGTCTATTTATCTGGAAGGATGTAATTTGAAGAACGGGAATGTTCTCACTTTCTGCTTCATTGTCCATTTCATCCAATTAAATCAAAATCATAATTGCACATACAGTTAGTTCATTCTCTTGTTCTCTTTTAATTAAATTCACTAGGCATTCTTATTTGTTAGAAACAAACAGTAAATACTATAATATTAATTTGCTTAGGGAGTCGAAGATAATAATTATTGACTCTGAAGACTTCACAAAATCATTGAATAATTATATATAATTTATAAACAAAGTTTCCGAAGAAACTATTCAAAAGTTTAAATTCGGAAATATTTCTTAAAAAATGTATTTAAATTTAACTATTCTATTTGTGTTTAAAAATCTATTTTTTTTTAGATAAAATCTCAATTTAAATAATTTAAAATCTTGGTCTCAATCAGGAACGTTACTAATTTGTTAATATTTAGTTTGTTATGCTAGGTTTTTAAACCAGATAAAACTAATTTTAGTTGTACAATTGTTAATGCTTTCTTAGAATTATTAAATTTTTACGGGCATTAAATTTAAACTTAATCAGTTTTGGATTTGTCAGTTTTTTAATTTCACTGTAGTAAAACAAGCATTCGGTAGGATTTGTGCGGATACTATCGTCAACAAGAATTTATGATTCTTTTCATATTAATTATAAAAACGTAGTCCTTAAAATTAAAAAGAAATTATAACCCTTTTAATCCTTGAAAATTATATTAAAATTCCCTCAAATTTATAAAATTCCTTTTTATACACCTTAAAATATTATAAAATCACCTCAAATCCTTACAATCCGTTAAAATTCAATAAAATCCTTTAAAAATACCTTGGAATCTTTTTCAATAATAGTTCCTATAAAATCTTTCCAAATCTTCTGAAATGTTAGGAAATTATTTAAAACCGCATGCAATTTTTTGAATTACTTAAAATCACTAGACTCATTGGAAATTCCTTCAAATTTTTAAAATCTCTTGAAAATTCCTTGGAATCCTTGAAAATACCTTAAAATGTTTCAAATCCTTTGAAATCTTTTATACTATCTTGAAATTTTTTAGGCGCTTGGAAATTCTTGGGAATATTTTTAAATATATAAAATCCCGTGAAATTACATGAAATTTAATGTTCATTTAAATATCTTGAAATATTTGAAGCACTGTGAAATCCTTTGTGATCCAGGAAAATTTATTAAAATATCTTATTGAAAATCTTTAAAATCACTCAGAATTACTGAAATCCTCGGAAATCTTATAAAATCTCTTAAAAGTCCTTTGAAATATTTGTAAATCTTGGAAATTCTCTGAAATCCCTTGGAGTTTTTTTTCAATATTCTAAAATCTCATCAATCATATGAAATCCTTTCAAATCTTTCGCAATTTAAAGAAATTCTTTAAAAACGCAGATTAACCGAAATATTTGAAATTATCTTTAAATCTTTGAAATCCTATGAATTTTGGTACTTGTACCAAAAACCAGATCCCTGAAAAAATACTAGTTTTTCTGTGATTTTAAGAATCAAAATAATATTACGGAGGATGTTATTTCAAATAAAAAACATTATTTTTATTGCAAAATTTGAAAACTGACAAAAACATTAATTTCACAAATTTTTTTTGCAAATAAATTTTTTCTGATGATCGCTTCTTATCAGTTTTTGAAAAATGGTTGAATTTTAATAAATTATGGCTTATTTTTTCGGATGAAACATTCTATACCAAAATTATTAATAAAATAATTATTAATTATTAATCTCTTAAAAATCCTTTGAAATATTTGTAAATCTTGGAAATTCTCTGAAATCCCTTGGAGTTTTTTTCAATATTCTAAAATTTTATACATCCTATGAAATCCTTTCAAATCTTTCAAATTCTTTAAAAACGCAGATTAAACGAAATATTTGGAATTATCTTTAAATCTTTGAAATCCTATGAAATTCCTTCATTTTTGTGAAATTCTTTACAGTTTATAGAAATATTGTAAAATGTTTAGAATTTTTTTACATCTATTGAAATCCGTCAAAAATTACTTAAAATCTTTGAAATAATATTTAATTCATCAATTAACTCTTGTACAATCCCTTGGACTGTCGTAAAATCTTTAAAGTCTTTTAAATTTCCTTAAAATGTTTAAAAGCTTTGAAAATTATTAAAAATAATTAAAATCGTTGGAAATATGAATTCCCTTGATCTGTTGAAATCCTTTTAAATCGCTGGAAATCTTTCAAATGTTCTGAAATCTTTCCCAAAAATTGGGTAGAATGGCTTTCAGGTTTTTCAGACAAGGAAAAAGAACCCTAACTTCGAAAAAGTCTGATCAAATTGTTTGATGAATTAATTATTTAAAAAGGTTTTAATTTTTAATATTTTAAATTTATAAGAGTTCTAATGTCTTACATACTTTTTTTTAGTTAAGTATTCAATATTTAAATTGAAAATTTTTTCAGATATGAAAGTTTAAAATTTTTAATTTGTATGTTTTGGAAAACGTATTTTTTGGTTTGTAAAAACACATTTGGAAAAGTTTCTTTGGCAATTATGTGCCAAAACCTAAGTCAACTTAAGTGGTTTTTCTAGAGAACGGTTCGAAATTACAAATTTTATCCAAGACTTGTTTGAATTATTTTTTCATCTCTATCATTAGTAATAATTATAAACTTAATGAGCCGTAGTAAGTTTTGATATTCTGTGAGAACCAAGTTTTTTTTTCTATTATCTGAGAATCCTTCCTAGATCTCGTTGGCTTTAATAGTCAAAGAGGTTGCCAGATTCATTGCACCTACACTTATTTCCACTTACAATTAAAGTTACACGCTCGAGAATTCTCGTTTTAATTAAGGAATCTTGGGAATACATAAACGACTTTCAAACAATGATAAAAAGCGTGGTCTGATTCATAACAAAGATTAATTTATCATATAATTTAAACAATTCAATTTTGAATTTTCGTACTTGTACCAAAAACCAGATCCCTGAAAAAATACTAGTTTTTCTGTGATTTTAAGGATCAAAATAATATTGCTGATGATGTTATTTCGAATAAAAACCACTATTTTTATTGCAACATTTTAAAACTGACAAAAACATTAATTTCACAAATTTTTTTGCAATTAAATTTTTTCTTATGATCGCTTCTTATCAGTTTTTGAAAAATGTTTGAATTTTAATAAATTATGGCTTATTTTTTCGGGTGAAACATTCTATACAAAAATTATTATTAAAATAATTATTTTTCGTAAGTTTTAACCTTTTTTCATAAAAAATAATGTTTTTTTCTTTCGTAAAAAATTGAAATTAGAGAAAACTTTTTTTTCTGGACCTTAAGGTAGTTTTCGTACCAAAAAACTGGTTTCTGGGGGAAACAATTTTCTATGATATTAAGAATGTCTTATAGGAGAAAAAAAAATTATTTTTCAGGTTATCTATTCACCTGGAAAACCTAGAAATGTCAGGAAATTTTTGTTAAAAGTCAGGGAATTTTTTTGAGATCGTGCTTGAATTTGTTTGAAATTGTAATATAAAATTAAAGAACAATTTTTTTTTCATTTTTAAAAGTAGCTTTATGTTACTGGATTGAGCTGCTTTGTTGCAAACTCGTTTTTTTTTTAATTAATTTTTTAAACTGAAAATTTAACTTCTATTTTTATTAAAAAATGTATCTTTTTTTTAGATTTAAGCTCATCCCTTTGGTTGAAAATTGAACAATTTTGTTAAAAATTTATTTTCTGGGTTGAAAATTCATTTTTTAACCCGTAAATTGAACTATTTCAGTTAAAAAATTAACTATTTTGTTGAAAATTAGTTTTTTTTTTTTGAAAATAAAATTTTTAAACTGAAAATTTACCTATTCAATTTTCTTTACCTGAAAATTTACTTATTCAGTTTTTTTAACTAAAAATGTACCTATTCAGTTTTCGGTGAAAAATTTATCTTCTTAGTGGAACATTCATCTATTTTGTTTAAATTCATATTTTTTGGTAGAAAATTAGTTAAATAATTTTTTTTAACTGAAAATTTACCAATTACATTTTTTAACTGAAAATCTACGTATTCAATTTTTGGTTTAAAATTTATATTTTTTAGATGAAAATACATGTATTTTGTTAAAAATCATCTCTTTGGTGGAAAATTAATTATTAAACACATTTTTTAAACTGAAAATTGAACTAATCTTGTTGAATATTGCATCATTTCAGATAAAAATTCGTCTCTTAAATTGAAAATTAATTTTTTTAAACTGAAAATCTATCTATTCAACTTTTTTGACTGCAAATTTATCTATTCAATTTTTTAATAGAAAATTTACCTATTCAATTTCCGTTAAAAATTCAACTACTTGGTTGAAAGGTTAACTCTTATGTTAAAAATTCTTTTATCTTTAGTTGAAAATTCGTCTTTTTTGTTGAAAATTAATTTTTTTAATTGAGAATTTAAATATTCCTGTTTAAAATGTATCTATTATGTTGAAAATTCAATTTTTTGTTGTTGTTAATTAATTTTTGAAACTGAATGCTAAGTACATATAAGAAGGTAAAATAGAAATGTTTAAAAATTATTATTAAAATTCATGGACATTAAGAAATTATTTAGCCTTTTATAAAGTTGCTTTCATGAATGAAAAAAAAACAGTTATTGTATTTTACATATTTTTTGTAAGTTTTATTTTTTAATTTTCCAAATTATTAACTTCGACTACCTTGAATTCAAGATTGTTTCATTTTACAGGCTTCTAATTTTCCGATATAAGAAAAAAATGACCATGAAGTTCTGAGTATTTTTTTTTAATGGAATTTTTAAACAATGAATTTTTGCCCAAACTTCTATAATTCAACTCATTAAGGCCCTCGAGTTTTTTTTTAAATTCCGAATTTTTTAAAAGAATTAATATTTAAAATTTTTAAGGTATTGTAAGCCTTTAATTTCAAATTGTAGCTTCAATACCTAAAGCTTTCAATTTGATATTTTGCAGTTCTAAGCAATTCAAATTCAAAATTATTTTATATTGAAGTTGTTCAAATTTATACATTTCATATTTTAAAAAATTCAGTTTTTACTTAATGTAGACATTTTTTAAGTTTGAAGTTTAAAGCTTTATGTTAATAATTTAAAATGTTTTTTCGTAGAAGATTGGCTAATTTTAAATTTGAATTTTTTTAACATTGAACTTACTGTATTGCAATGCTTCAATTTTTAATGTTTTATTTTGAAATAGGTCTAATGAGGGCCTTAAAATAAACTTATTAATCCAAGAATGAAAAAATATTTGAAATTTTACAATACTGATCATTTGAATTCAAAATTATTCAATTTTGTACGATTTGAGAATAACGTTTTTTAATTTGCAGACTTTAATTTAAAACGTTAATTTAATCGCTAAACTCAAAATTTATATTTAAACCATGTATATTTCTTGATTGCCCACTCATGGTACAACCACGGGTATTTGAATAAACAAACAAACAAAACTTATCTAATTTGAAAATTTTCAAATATTTTCATTTTAAAAGTTTACTTGGAGAATTTTCAGAAAACCGTAAGAAATCCGGGAAATGAATTAACTTTATTTTTTCTTCTACAATATTTTATTGTTTATGTTTGTAAATTTTATAAATTAATATATTAACAATAAAAAATGGTAAGAGAATGAAATTTGATTTTTAATTCTTTAGTCTAATTCAAGTTGAATCTGGTAAGCAATGAAGGCATATTAATAATCATCTCACGTATATCAATGAATCAAGGCTTTCATATATGTAAACAATAAATTCGTTGGGTGACAAAAGTATAGTTACTTATTCGTATCGTGAAGATATTATAAATGAATTAGTCGAGCTGGAATTTATTGATTACCATTTGGATCCTCTGCCCATGTAGTTCCTTTATTTTCTTTAAATATCTAGTTTTAATATAGATAGATTGAAATGTCGAATTTTATCTTTAAATTTTTTACACATATGGTGATTATTTTTAAATAAATTATTATCAATTTAAATACATTATTTTTCATCATTTTCAATAGATTTATTATTCAATCGACTGACACTCATTCTCTCATGGTCTATTTTGTTGATGTTTCAAACTGTTTTCAAATTTTATAAATATAAATATAATTACTATTTTATCGTTTGCAATTGAGGAATGTTTTCTTCAACTGATTAATTAGGGGAAAATTCTCCTAACAATGTTTTCAGTTTGTTGTAAGAACTAGAAGATTTTAATGTCTGATTTGTTTATAATTTGGAAAATTGTTTGTAATATTGATGTTTATTGAGACAAAAATAATTTTTTTTCAGCTTGACGGATTTTCTGCACCAAGGTGGAAAAGAAATTACGAGATGATGAAGACACAGTGGATGACTGCGAGTAGAGATGTGGAAGATTTGAGATCGAGGCACCTCGCTATTGAAGAATCTATTGAAAAAGATAGAGATGACCATCGAAGGGCTATCGACAGATTGCAAGAAGATTGTAAGTATAATTTATTAATTTTAGAAAATTAGAAAATAGTATTTTAAATAAACATTATTCACTCTATTTATTTCCTTACTTTCTGATCGAGTTGATTATACATTCAGCGGAACCACCTGTTGATAAAAAGAAAGAAATACTTTTCTCCACCTGGCAGATCACTTCTGGTCAAAGCCTACAACCAGTTTTTCTTGCAATTCTATAGAAAGTTTGCTTAATTGAGAGAAAAAAATCGATTCTATTTATGTTTAAAAGCACTTTGAATTAGAAATATTCGATTTCAGATTTTACAATTAGAAGTTCAGTTGCAAAAATATTTAAGATTGAAAGAAATCAGTTTATAATATTTAAAATAGAATAGGGGAAACCTTCCTACAGTGGATAATACAACTTACAGTGGATAATGATTAATTAAAATTACTAATGTATCTCAAAAATTAATTTAATTTCTTGTATAGTTAAGAGACGATACGCGTTAATAAATTTAATTTAAAATTAATTATTTTCTGTATATTTGCACTGTGAATCTATGATTATCCACTGTAGGGAAGTTTCCCCTACAGTTTGGAATACAGAATGTAGATTAGGCGAAAAAAATTAGGTGAAATCATAAATAGAAGAAGGGCATGTCCATGAAAAATGTGACGCACGTCGATCTATCTATGAAAATATCCAGAGATAAATGCTCAAAATTGAACAAATAAACTCTTGACATTTTAAACTCTGAAATGTTTTCTTGGTGGTATTGAAAATAGGAAGAGTTGAATTTCGAAATCATAACCTTTATACCCGAGAAATTTAAATATAGAAAAAGTTTTGAAATTAGAATAATCACGGTGGCCGTAGGTCAAGAAAAACCTGGAAACCAGGGGAAAGTTAGGAAATTTCATTGGCCAGGGAAAGTCAGGTAATTTGAAAAAAAAATCTTGTAAAAGTCAGAGAATTTCTGTAAGAGGTATAATAAGTGTCAAGGATAATAATTAATAAACTTGAAATTTTTTTATTTTAATTTGAAATTTGTTTTATTCCGTTTATAAAAGATTCTATGTTAAAAATGTACAAGATTAAGATTCTGGTCTCTGAATATTAATGGTCATGGAAAATGAAAAATTAGAGAATTTTGAAAATGGAGTTTTGCGGCCACCCTGAAATAATATTCTTGTTATACATTTATTTGCCTTGTATGTAATTCTATTTTCATTTCTTCTTTTGCATTTTCTTCCACCTGACGATTATTATTTTAGTTAAAAATTTTCTTATTTGGCTCACAATTCAACAATTTTGGTAATAAGTTATCCTTTTTCGCTGAAGATTCAACTTATTTGTTGAAAAATCCTCTTTTTGGGTTGAGAATTTACTTTTTTTTAAAGATTTATATTTTGGCGTTGAAAATTCCACTGAAATCTTTCTTGGTTGAAAATTCGACTATTTTTTTTAAATTTGTCTTTTTGGTTTAAAATTCATATGTTTTAGTAGAAATTTCATCTGTTTAAAAAAAATAGAAATTCAACTGTTTGGTTGAAAAGTAAACGTCTATGGTTTTGAAGATTCAACTATTTTGTTGAAAATTCGTCTTTTTGGTTGAACTCAACTGTTTTTGACTTAAAATAAAAATATTTTCCGCGAAAATGGAACTACTTGGTTGAAGGTTGAACCACTTGGTTGAAAATTCGTTTTTTTTTTTCATTGAAAATTAATTTTTTTAAATAAAAATTTAACTTGTCCAATTGAAGATCTTGGTTTGAAATTTTCCGTTTTTAGATTAAAAATGCATCTTTTAGGTTGAAAATTGGACTATTTTGTTGAAAATTAATTTTTTTTGTTAAAAATTCGTTTTTTGTTGGTTAAAAATTATTTTTTCTACTGAAAATTTGACTTTACCATTTTTGGTTGAAATTTTTTTTCTCTAGTTAAAAATGCAAATATTTTCTAAAAGTCGTCTATTTTCTTAGAAATTCAATTATTTTGTTGAAACTTCGCTTTTTTAAAAATATCAACTATTAATTTTTTGTGGTTTGTAAATTCAACTATTTGTTTAAAAATTCGTCTGTTTTTTTCGAAAATTCAGTTATTTTATTGAAAATTCAATTCTTTTATTGAAAATTCAACTCTTTGGTTGAAATATCAACTATTATATTTTTTGTCGAGTGTTCAATTTTTCAGTTAAAAATTCAATTATCTTCTAAAAAATCGTCATCTTGGCTTGAAAATTCAACTATTGGTTAAGAATTCGTCTATTTTTTTGAAAATTCAATAATTTTGTTAGAATTTCAACTCTAGTTGAAAATTGAACTATTTTGTTTAAAATTCGCTTTTTTGTTGAAATATCAACTATTACATTACATTTTTTATTGAGT
>CAKNYM010052111.1:346007-359345 GCA_932195095.1 Andricus curvator
ATTTGTAGTCAAAAAATGAATGTTCAACCAAAGAGATGAATTTTTAAGTAAAATTATGGAATATTCGACTGGAATAATAGTTACATTTTCAGCTAAAAAAAAAGAATTTTCAACCGAAAACCATCCAAAGGAAAAACAAGTTTTCAATGAAACAGCTCATTTTTCAACCAAAGAAATTAATTTTTAATTAAAACGACTAATCTTCAACCAAAAAAAAAAAATTTTTAACTAAAGAGTTTAACTTTCAACCAAGTCATTTTATTTCCAACCTAAAAGATGAATTTTCAACTAAAATGATAAATATTTAACTGGAATACTTGAATTTTTAACCGAAGAGAATAATTTTTAAACAAGAAGTTTCCACCAAAATTATGAATCTTCAACAAAAAAATGTATGTTTAAGAAAGTAGTTCAAATTTTAACAAAATGGTTGAATTTTTCTGACTACAAAAGTTGAATTGTTATCGAAAAATGTAATAGTTGATACAATGACCAAAAAATATTTTAATTTAATATAAAAAACAGTGGAATTCATTTAAAAAAAAACGATTATTCAATAAAATAGGTTATTTTTCAACCAAATTGTTGAGTTTTTAAGCCAAAAAGGCTTATTTTCAACCAGTAATAATGGATTTTTGACAAAAAAGTTATCTGTCAACGAAATAGTTTAATTTTCTACGAAAACATGGGAATCTTCAACCGAAAAAGACGAATTTACAACAAAATAAGTACATTTCTAACAAAAAAGATGAATTTTCAAATAATAATTCAATTGATAGCCCTTTTTATACATTTTACATACGAACAAATTATTATTTTATTGTTTTCCCTAATTTTCCCGGCTGTAAAGTGTCAAATTTACTGAAAAAATTTGAATTTTTCACAAGTTTTTAAATAATATGATTAATGAATTAATTCATTTCGTTATTTTCGTCAAAAAATGTCACCAAAAGTAACCTTTTCATAAAAGAAGTAACTTTTTTGTAACCGCGGATCAAAAAAGTAACTAAGTTACTAAAAAGTAACCCGTTCCGAGCCCTTTACAAGTCTTTAAAATAAAGAGATTATTTTTCTCATTAACAAAATATGTCTCACCACGTGTGGAATTGTCCGACACCGTACGGAATTTTCCGAGGATCTTTCTACAAATATAACCGATTTGATTAAGATTTCAAGAATTTCGCTATTCGTGAGTAGCGAAAGAAAAACGTTTTTTGGTTAAACGTTCAACTACTTATGTTAGTTTAAAGTGGAACTACTTTGTTAAAAATTCATTTTTTTGTTGATTCATCATTTTAGTTGAAAACCCTTTTTTGTTCAAAAATAACCTATTTTGTTGAAAATTTTTTGTTATAAATTAATTGTTTTAATTAAAATTTTAACTATTCCATGTTTGGTTTACGATTTATCTTCTTTAGTTGAAAGTTCAGCTATTTGTTTGAAAATGTCTGTATTTTGTTGAAACTTTATCTTGTGTCATAGAATATTAATCTTCTTGGTGACTAATTCACCGTTTTGGTTGAAAATTCATTTCTTTGGATGAAAATTTAACTATTAAGCTGAAAATTCCTTTAAAAATTCAAAATTTGGTTGAAAATTTATGTATTTTGTAATTTTTTTAACTGAAAATTTAACTATTTCACTTTTTGTCGAAAATTTATCTTTTTTGATGGACATTTAAACTTCTGGGTTAAAAATTCATCTGTTTGGTTGAAAATTTAATTATGTTGTAGAAAATTCATCTATTTTGTTGAAAATTTGTCTTTTCTTGGTAGAAAATTCATCTTTTTGGTTAAAAATTCATTTCATTGATTGATAATTAGTTTTTGTAAATTGAAAATTAATTTTTTCAACTGAAAATTTAGCTATCCCATTTTTTGTCGAAAAACTATCTTTTTTGGTAGACATTTAATCTTCTTGGTAAAAAATTCATCTGTTTGGTTGAAAATTTAACTGTTTCGTTGAAAATTTATCTCTTTTTAGTTGAAAATTCATCTTTTGGGTTGAAAATTCAACAATGGGTTAAAAATTCATTTTTTTCTTCGTTGATTCATTATTTTAGTTAAAAATTAATTTCCTTGCTTTAAAAATTAACTATATTTTTGAAAATTAGTTTTTTTTTTGTTGAAAATGAATTTTTTTGACTGAAAATGTATTCCATTTTTGTTAGCAAATTGAACTTTTTTAGTTAAAAATTCACTTCTTATCTCTTTTGGGTATGCAATTTAATTATTTTTGGAGAAAATGCATATTTTTGGGTTACGAATTCAGCTTTTTTTTCAAAAATTTATCTTTTCGGTTCGAAAATTAGTCTGTTTTGGTTAAGGATTTCAATAATTTGTTAAAAATTCGTATTTTTTGGTTTAATACAACTGTTTTTGATTGAAAATTAAAATATTTTTTGGTAGAAATATCAACTATTACATTTTATGTTGAGAATTAATTTTTTTATAAAAAATGCATTACTTTGGTTGAAAATTAATTATTTTAACTGAAAATGTAATTTTTCCATTTTTTGTTCAAAATTTATCTTTTTGAGTAAGTTTTGGTTTTCAAAAATAATTATTTCAATTTAAATAATGCAATAAAAGTATTGAAAAATGATCATTTTCCACCTATTGCAAAAAAAACTTTTGATTGATATTTGATAATAAAGTTACTTTTGCTCATGTCAAATACAAATTTTAATTCTGCGGAATATGTCTGGCTTTGGTTAAATAATAACATTTTACATTAGTAAATCTTATATTTGTGTCAATTTTATTACGCACACAAATGTGATATTCTTTCCTTCGTCTTTTTCAAATGACCCAATCGGCATTGAGGAAAAGCGGCAACAATGCTTTTGAGATTTTTGTGACACTCCTTTTTTTAGAGAAAGATTTACAAAATTTCGAGTAATTATATTACTGTTTTGTTGAAAATTGATCGTTTTTAGTTGAAAATTCTTTCTGTTGTCTTGTTTGATTGAATTCAACTGTTTTTTATTAAAAATTAAAATCTTTTTTGGGTGAAATATCACCTAATACATTTTTCACTCAGAATTAATCTTTTTTTGGAATGAAAATTTAATTACTTGGCTGAAAGTTAAATTCTTTTGTTAAAAATAAATTTTTTTGGTTGAAGATTAATTTTTTACACTGAAAATGTAACTATTCCGGTTGAATATTCCACCATTTTAGTTAAAAATTCATGTTTTTGGATGAATAAAAATTTAATTATTCAATTTTTGTTTGAAAAATTAGATTTTTTAGTTGAAAACTCGTATTTTTTGTTAGAAATTAATCTTCTTAGTTGAAAATCAATCTTTTTGATTAAAAATTCAATTATTCTAGTTAAAGATTCATCATTCTAGTTGCAAATTCACCTTTTTGGTTTAAAATTCAATTATTCCAGTTAAAGATTCATGATTTTACTTGAAAATTAGTTGTTTTTTTTTTGTTTAAAACTATTTTTTTTGTCCCGAAAATGTAACTATTCTAACTGAATATTTCATCATTTTAGTTGAAAATTCATCTCTTTGGTTGAACATTAATTTTTTAAACTGAAAATGTATCTTTTTTAGTGGAAAATTCCTGTATATTTTGTTGAAAATTGGTCTTTTTGGTAGAAATTAAACTTCTTGGTTGAAAATTAATCTTTTTCGTTGAAAATTCAACTATGTTAGTTGAAAATTGATCTTTTTTGTTTAATATTCAACTATTCCAGTGGAAGATTCATGATTTTAGTTGAAAATTAGTTTGTTTTTTTTTTGGTTTAAAACTATTTTTTCCCCGAAAATGTAACTATTCTAATTGAATATGTCATCATTTTAGTTGAGAAGTCATCTCTTTGGTTGAACATTAATTTTTTTTAAAGAAAATGTATCTTTTTTAGTGGAAAATTCCTGTATTTTGTTGAAAATTGGCCTTTTTGGCTGAAAATTCAACTATTGAATCATCGGCCAAAACAGATTAATTAAAAATCAAACAGTTACATTTTTAATAAAAAACGATGAACTTTCATCCAAGAAGATTAATTTTATACGAAAAAAGGTGAATTTTCAACAAAATACACGAATTTTCAAACAAATTGGTTAAAAATTAATTTTTTTTGCGAAGACGTATCATTTTAGTTGAAAATTCAGGTATTCCAGTTACATGTTTATTATTTTAGTTGAAAATTCATCTTTTTCATTGAAAATAAAACTGCTTGGTTGTAATTTAAACTATTTTGTTGATAATTCATCTTTTTGGTTTTATTATTCATCTATTCCAGTTGAATATTCACGATTTTTGTTGAAAATTCATCACTTTCTTTGAAAATGTAACTGTTTTTTTGAAATTTTTTTTTAACTGAAAATTTTCTATTCTTATTGAATATTCCATCATTTTAGTTGAAAATTCATCTCTTTGGTTGAACATTAATATTTTTAACTGAAAATTTAACTATATTCAATCTTTGGTTGTCAATTTATCTTTTTTAGTTTGAAATTCATGCATTTTGTTAAAAATTCGTCCTTTTTCATAAAAATTAATCTTCTTGGTTAAAAATTCAACTAGTCCAGTTAAAGATTCATCATTTTGTTTGAAAATTCATATTTTGGTTTAAAATTCAATTATTTCGCGTGAAGATTCATTATTTCAGTTGAAAAGTATGGTTGAAAATTATTATTTTTTTAACTGAAAAATTAACTATTCCATTTTGGTTGTTAATCGATCTTTTTTATTTTAAAATTCAATTATTTGGTTGAAAAAATGTCTTTTTTTTGTTGTTTAAAATTCAACTATTTCGTTAGAATTCATGCATTTTGCTGAAAAATCATCTTTTTTTTGTTAGAAAATTAATCTTGTTTGAAAATTCATCTTATTGATTTCTTTAAAATTATGCTTGGTTGAAATATAAACGATTACATTTTTTGTGCAGAATTTGTCTTTTTGTTTTCAAACTTTTACTATTTTGATTTTCATTTTGAATTTTTATTAAAAATGTATCGTTTTGGTTTTAAATTCATCTATTGGTTGACTTTTGAACGATTATTATAATATAATTATATAATTTTTGAAAAGAATTAAATATTTTGGAACTCCAAGGTAAAATAAATTCTATTGAAAAATATTAATAATGGTACCATATTCCTGAGATTTCAAGTCGAAGCAATAAAATTTTCAACAAAATAATGCAAGTTTAAACCAAAAAAGATGAATGGTCAACCCAAAAAGACGAATTTTCAACAAAAGAGTTGAGTTTTCTAGGTAGAGTTGAATGTTGTAGAAAACATTTAACTTTTAAGTCCATAAAAAGATGAATTTTCAACCAAACAGTTAATTTTCAACCAAGAAAGATGAATTTTCAATCAAAAAAAATTACTTTTCAACCAAATGATCAAATTTTTAAACAAAAAAGATTACTTTTCGGCCAAATGATGAATTTTTAATCCGAGAGGATGAATTTTCTATGAATATAGAGTAAATTAATTATTTTTGGTTTTATTATCGTTTTAATTGGAAATCGGTACTTTTAATGACAAATTTTTAACAATTTTTGGTTATGCTAGAGGTTTTTTTACTGGAAATCGGTATTGATTAGAGAATATTTACAATTTTTGAGTAATTTTAGGTTATGCTAACATTTTTCATAGAAAACAAGTTATTTTAAACAAAAAAAATTAGGTTTAGAAGAAGACTTGCAATTTGAAACAATTTTTTGTTATGTTAGTCTTTTTCCTTAAAAAATTCCATTTTCAATTAAAGATCATTATATTAAAAAAAACAATTACAATATTTAATCAATAATAGGGAATTTTAGCGTTTTCGCCGTAAATATTATTCTAAACAAAAATTATTTGACTTCAAAAATGAAACTTACAATTTTGAACTTTAGATTATTGTCAATTTTCATAAATTATCAAAAATATTCTCCTTCCTTTTCTATTATTTCAGATAATAACCACCACGAAACACAAACATTTTGTAATAACATTAATTGTATATATTTTAATTTTAAAATTGCTTGAGACAAAAAACAATAATCGCGTGCGTGTTTGTTTTCTAGTACATAATTATAAATAATGCATGCAAAACTCTTTCAATTTGTTTTTTCTCACTTTCATCTTTTTGGTGTTATGAAAATGTTAAGAATAGTTTTCCTACTTTACTATCCATGAAAAATCATTTTTTGGTGTTATGGTGTTGACCAGATTTTTATAATTTATCATTGCTGTTAGTTAGTTTTTTGATCTCTACGTAGTCTAATATCAATACATTTTTTTAGATATTGAATTTAATTTAAGTTGCGGAGTGGAGTTAAAGAGGACTATTTCATAACATATTTTTTGAAATCGATTAGCCGCAATTTATCTATTTTTTCAATTAGTGTAATTTCAAATTATTTTCGCTAAAATTAAGTAAAGAAATTATTGAAAAAGATATGTCTTTATTAGCTATTAATAAAGTATTTAAATCTTAAATTTTAGTTACAAATTTTAAGAAATTCACAGTTTCAAATGGCACTTAAAACAAGATTTATACTGTACAAGTAACTCGATCATATTGCTATTCCTTACCGCTACTTAGATTTAAAGTAACGAAATTCAGAACGCAAATTAAATAAACACTTATAAATAATGTCACAAAATTGAGAGGTACAAACAGTTTGTAAAAAAATATTATCCGACTAATCGATAAATTAGGAATACTGATTTTTTTACGCAATCTATATAAAAACTTGAGTATTTATACACGCAACAGAAATCGATAACGAAAGAATTCATTCATACCTTCCGTCCACGGAAGATGCAAGATGTCATAAATGATATTGAAATTTGAGTCATTTTTCGACTCTATAATAAAATCAAAAAAAAATCTTCACAGAACAATTTTTGGTTTGGCTCCAGCGGGATATAATTATCTTCTTTTATGACTCTTGACAGCAATGGTTTTTGTCTGCTTAGCTAATTCTGAAATAGAAAATTTATTATGAGGTATTTTATTAACATTAAAAATATAAACAATTAAAAAATCAATATTTAAACGAAGTTTTAAGTATTAAGAGTTTTGCAAATTAGTGAAAAAATATTCAATAATTTCGAAATGAAAGTGCTTGAAATTAAAAAAATATATATTGTAAAATTTAAAAAAAAAGAGCAATAACTGGAACGAAAAGGAATTAAACTTGTATCATTTCTAAATAAAAGTGTTCAAAATTAAATAGTTTAATATTGAAAATGTTTCAAATAACAAAATTTGTAATCATAAGCTTTCAAAATGGCAAATTTTTATTTTTAATTGAAGAATCTCGAAATTTAATGATTTCAGATTAAAACTTCAAAAAAAGGACAATTTCAAAATGTTAAAAATTGAATAATTCTACATTAGAATTTTCAATAACGTATCATTTAAAATTATAAGGAGTTGAAATTGTATTATTTCTGATTAAAATTTGATTCCTGAATTCTAGAATTTCAAATTGTTCTCACATACAAAAAAAAAGATAATTTGATATTAATATTGATTAGAAAATTTGTTTAAGATAACAAAATTCACCGTCATTGTCACTGTTTAAAATGGAAAAGTTTTCAATTTATTATGAACCTTAAAAATTCAGTTATTCTAAAAAATCGTCCAAAATGAGGTAATTTTGAATGGGAAACATTAAGAATGAAAAAAAATCTACCACGGAACGTTAAAATTAAACGAATATGAACTAAATTCAAAACTGAAAAAAATTTTAATTACGAAGAGTTTTTGTATTCAAACATTTTAAACTCAAACCTTTTAAAAATTAAAAATGTTCAAATTGTTGATTACAGTTTTCTAAATTTAATCACTTCAATTTTTATTGCAAAATTAAAACTTATGAAATGGAAAAATTGAAAATTCAGCGTTCAACATGAAAATTGTAATTATTCAATTACTGAAGTATAAATTTCAGATTGCTATATTTTTATGTATTTTGAATTTAAATAACATTATTTTTTTATTTTTTAATTTTTTAATTAGAATATTTTAATTTTTAACACTTTATTTAAAATTATTATTCGTTCTTGAAATCTTCCAAAGAAACATTTTTCAATTTTAAATCATTCATTTTTTTAAAACTTCAACTAAAAATCGGACAATTTTAAGATATTACATTAAAAAATAAGAATTAATATCAATGTGATTCCAATTTTTGAAATTGCACAATTTTAAGCCTTTAAATTCGAAATTATTTCTTTTTAAGTCGACTTTGAAAGTTTCAATATTTTGGAACATTTTCAAATAAAAAATAATTCAATTTTTAATGCCTATTTCTAAAATCTTCACATTATTATGGCTTCAATTTGAAAAAATATTTTCTTGATTTTTCATTGATTTGAATTTACTATAGAGCCATTTCATTCAAAATTATTTAATTACAAAAAAATCCTTTAAACTGATAATTGTGCCATCGTCAAGTCTTTCAATTTGATAATCTACGAGTTCGAAGAATTAAAAAAACCAGACAATTTTGTACGCTTAAATTTGAAATCAAAGAATATAGAATATTTAAATCTAAAATTAATTAAATTAAAACTAACTAAAATTGAAACCAAAAAAATTAGAATATTTCAATCTAAAATTAATTTCAGTTGACAATTCATCTGTTTGTTCCGAAATTTGTTTTTTGTTTTGTTTCAAAATACATCTTTTAAGGTAAAAATTTAACTATTCCATTTTTGATTGAAAATGTATCTTTTACAGTTGAAAATTCATGTATTTTGTTGAAAATTGGCCTTTTTGGGTAGAAAATTGAACAATTTTGTTAAAAATTAATTTTTTTGACCTGAAAATGTATCTATTCCATTTTTGGTTAAAAATTGAACTTTTTTAGTTGAAAATGCAACTGTTTAATTAAAAACTAATTTCTTTAGGTTGAAGATTCAACTATTTTGTTGGAAATTCATCGTTTTGGTAGAATTCCAATTTATTCATTTAATATGAAAATCTTTTTTGTTTGAAAATTCAACTACTTAGTTGAAAGTCGAACTACTTTGTTACAAATTTATTTTTTTCAACTGAAAATTTAACTTCCATTTTCGGTTAAAAACTTATATTTTTTATTTGAAAATTCAATTATTTAGTTGAAAATTAATGTATTTAATTGAAAATTCGTCTTTTTTTGTAAAAAGTGCAACTGTTTGGTTAAAAATTGATCTTTTTTGGTAGAATAACCTTTTTTTAATTTTTAATTAAAATCTTTTTTAGTTGAAATATCCACTATTACATTTTTTATTGAGACTTCATTTTTTTTTGAACTGCTTTGTTAAAAATTAATTTTTTTTGGTTGAAGATTCATCCCTTTAGTTGAAAATTAATGTCTTTGGTTGAAAATTTAACTATTTTGTTGAAAATGCGTTTTTTATACAAAATATTAATTTTTTAACTTAAAATTTAACTATTTAATTTTTCTTGGTTGAAAAATGATCCTTTTTACTTTAAAATTAATCTGATTGGAAATTTATTTATTTTATTTAAACAAATTTTTTTCCAATTTAGAAATTCATTTTTTAACGGAAAACTTAACTATTGCATTTTCGCTTGCAAATTTATATTTTTTAGTTGAAAATTCATCTGTTTTGGTAGAAATTAAAAATTTTTTGATTAAAAATTGCAACTGTTTGGTTAAAAATTAATCTTTTTTCGTTAGGATTAAACTATTTTGTTGTAAATTCGGTTTCTTTGGTAGAATAAGTTAAACAAATTTTGAATTAAAATCTTCTTTAGTTGAAATATCAACTATTACATTTTTCATTGAGACTCCATTTTTTTTCCAACTCTTTGTTAAAAATTCATTTTTTTGTTGTTGAAGATTCTTCCCTTCAGTTGAAAATTTATGTCTTTGGTTGAAAATTTAAATATTTTGTTGAAAATGCGTTTTTTTAAACAAAAAATCAATTTTTTAACTGAAAATTTAACTATTTAATTTTTCTTGGTTGAAAATTGATCCTTTTTATTTTAAAATTAAACTGTTTGGTTGGAATTTTTTTTTTCCAAATTAGAAATTCATTTTTGAACTGAAAATGTAACTATTGCATTTTCGGTCCAAAATTTATATTTTTTAGTTGAAAATTCATCTGTTTTGGTAGAAATTTAATTTTTGTTAGTTAAAAATTGCAACTGTTCGGTTAAAAATTAATCTTTTTTCGTTAGGATTAAACTTTTTTGTTGCAAATTCGGCTTCTTTGGTAGAATACATTTTTTAAATTTTTAATTAAAATCTTTTTTAGTTGAAATATCAACTATTGCATTTTTCATTGAGACTTCATTATTTTGTCGAACTGCTTTGTTAAAAAAGCATTTTTTTGTTGTTGAGGATTCATCCCTTTAGTTAAAAATGTATATCTTTGGTTGAAAATTTAACTGTTTTGTTGAAAATGCGTTTTTTGACCAAAAAATTGATTTTTTAACTGAAAATTTAACTATTTCATTTTTCTTGGTTGAAAATTGATCCTTTTTATTTTAAAATTAAACTGTTTGGTTGGCAATATATTTATTATATTAATTTTTTTTTTTCAAATTTAGAAATTCATTTTTTAACTGAAAATTTAACTATTGCATTTTCGGTTCAGAAAATATATTATTTGGTTGAAAATTTATCTGTTTTGGTAGAAATTAATTTTTTTTGGTTAAAAATTGCAACTGTTTGGTTTAAAATGAATCTTTTTTGGTTGAGGATTTAACTATTTTCTTGAAAATTCGGCTTCTTTGGTAGAATACATTTTTTTAATTTTTAATTAAAATATTTTTTAGTTGAAATATCAACTATTAAATTTTTCATTGAGACTTCATCTTTTTGTTGAACTACTTTGTTATGAATTAATTTTGTTTGGTTGAACTTTCATAATTTTAGATGAAAATTCATCTCTTAGGTTGAAAATTTAACTATTTTAAATATTCAACTTTTAACGTTAAAATAGGTAAATTTTTTCATTTTGAACAGATTCAGAACCATCTTGTAAAATCAATTATTGTTGAATTTTTAATACTGGAACTACAGTTCAATTGTAAAAACCATTAATTAATTTATAGTTACAATTGATCAACTCTCAACGTTTTTTATCATAACTTTTAAACTCTTTTAATTTTTAATTGTTTAATTTCTAAGTGAACAAACGAACATAACAAAAAAAAATTAAATAAAACTTATTTTAAATTGCATTATATGATTATACCATGTGATACGAAGTTTGTGATATTTCAAGTGATTGGATAGATTTACCCTGAAAGTCTCAAATATTGAATTACCTTTCCTTTCCTTGACGAGCTTACTTCGTCGATTTCTGCTTGCGGGTGGTAGGTTCTCCACCATCCTTTCAATGAAGTTGTCTATGACTAAAGACCTCGTCATAGAAATAACTCTTGATCTGCAAACCGGGCAAACTGGCTCTTTACTTTTCTTCATCCACGTCATAATGCAATGGTTGCAAAATGTATGCATACAATTCGTAGTCATAGCCCTCACGAATAATTCGGAACAGATACTGCAAGTTAGTTGTTCTTCCATTATGTTCTCCACTTTACCGAAAATGACTTTGTTGGCCTGTTCTATTGACGAAGATCGTGGACTGTCCAATGTTAAATCTATTGTGTCCAGAATATCGATATTTGTAGGAGTGCCAGGAATGTTCGAAGTACCTAAACTACAACTACTCTGAGGTATTTCAACGACTATAGCGTTTTCCAACAAGTCGACTGTTGTTTCTATAACTGAAAATTAAAAATAATATTAATTTTACTAACTAAAATTAATGTAGGTACCATATTCCTAAGATTTCAAGTCGAAATATATTGCATTTTCAACAAAACAGTTGAATTAAAAAAAAATCAACAGAAGATTTGAGCTTTCAACCTAAAAAATTGATTGTTTTAGACAAAATTTGACTTTTAAACCCGAAAGGATGAAGCTTCAACTAAACGGTTGCCTTTACATCCAAATATTTGAACTTTCTAGCAAAAGCTTCGAATTTTTAAACATATAGTTGAATTTTCAAAGAAATATTTTTCAGTCAAGAAAGAAAAAAAATCAACTAAATTGTTGAATTTTCAAGACAAAAAGACGATTTTTCAAACAAAAAATTTGTATTTATAACCAGAAAATAAAAATTTTCAACTAAAAAAAAAACAATTTTCAACAAAAAAATGGAATAGTTAAATTTTCAGATAAAAAGATTAATTTAAAAAAAAAACAACGAATTTGCAACAAAATAAAACGAATTTTTTACCAAACCGTTGTCTATAAACCATATAGTTGAACTTTCAAGCAAAAGAGACGATTTTTTAATTAAAAAAGTTGAATTTTTAACCAAATAGTTGCATTTTCAAAGAAATATTTTTCAGTCGAGAAAGAAAAAAATGCAACCAAATTGTTGAATTTTTAAGCCAAAAAGACGATTTTTTTACAAGACATTTAAATTTATAACTGAAAAATATGATTTTTCAGCTAAAAAAAGATCAATTTTCAATCAAAAATGGAATAATTAAATGTTTAGATAAAAAGATTAATATAAAAAAAAACGAATTTTCAACCAAAGAGATGAATCTTTAAGCCAAAAAGGAATTTTTAATACAACAAGATGAATTTTCAACCCAAAAAGATGAATTTTCAACCAAGAAGATAAAACTTTTAGTAAAAGACAAGATTTCACCAAGAATATAAAATTTTTAGTAAAACGAAAATTTTCAACAAATACAAGAATTTTCAACCAAAAATGGAATAGTTAAAGTTTCTATTAAAAAAATTAATTTTCAACCAAATAGCTGAATTTTCAACTAAAAAAGATAAATTTTCAACCAAAAATGGAATGGTTAAAGTTCCAGTTATAAAAGCACTAATTTTTATTTAAAAAAGGGACTTTCAATAAAAGAAAACGAATTTTCAACCAAAGAGATGAATCTCAAGTCAAAAAGGAATTAGTAAAATAAAAATTCTCTATCCAAAAAGACGAATTCTCAATACAACAGTTGAATTTTCAACCAAAAGAGGTGAATTTTTGACCAAATAGTTGAATTTACAACAAAATAATTAAATTTTCAATCAAATAGTGGGAATTGTAACGAAATTTTTTTTAACAAAAATGGAACGGTTAAAGTTCCAGTTAAAAAAAAACTAATTTTCATCAAAAAAAGGGACTTTCAACAAAAGAAAACGAATTTTCAACCAAAGAAATGAGTCTCAAGCCAAAAAGGAATTATGAAGATAAAAATTTTCTATCCAAAAAAACGAATGCTCAATACAACAGTTGAATTTTCAACCGAAAAAGGCGAATTTTTGACCAAATAGTTGAATTTACAACAAAATAATTAAATTTTCAACCAAATAGTGGGATTTTTAACCAAA
>CAKNYM010052111.1:359355-389136 GCA_932195095.1 Andricus curvator
AACAAAATAATTAAATTTTCAACCAAATAGTGGGATTTTTAACCAAAAGAGATGAAACCAAAAATGTAATAGTAGACTTTTCAACTATAAACAATTAACTTTCAACCAAAAAAGATGACTTTATTACCAAAGGATGAATTTTTAATTCAAAAGGACGTATTTTCTATTCAAAAAGATAAAAGTTCAACAAAACAGTTGAAATTCCAACAAAAAAAGATGAATTTTTGACAAAATAGTTGAATTTACAACAAAGTAGTTAAATTTTGAATCAAATAATAAAACTTACAACCAAAGGAGACGAATTCTGAACCAGAAATATAATAGTAGACTTTTAAATTAAAAAGAATTATCTTTCAACCCAAAAAGATGACTTTTCTACTAAGAGATGAACTTTCAATTCAAAAGAACGAATTTTCTATCCAAAAAGATGAATGTTCAACAAAACAGTTGAAATTTGAACAAAAAAAGATGAATTTTTGACAGAACAGTTGAATTTACAACAAACAATTTAATTTTGAACCAAATAATAAAATTTACAACCAAAAGAGATGAATTCTGAACCAGACTTTTAAATTGAAAAGAATTAACTTTCAGCCAACAAAAGATTACTTTTCTACCAAAAGATGAATTTTCAATTCAAAAAGACCAATTTTTCTATCCAAAAAGATGAATGTTCAACGAAACAGTTGAATTTTGAACCAAAAAATATGAATGTTTGACAAAACAGTTCAATTTGCAGCAAAATAATTTAATTTGTAACCAAATAGTGGAATTCTGAACCATAAGAGATGAATTTTGAACCAAAGATATAATAGTTGACTTTTCAATAAAAAAGAATTAATTGCCAACCAAAAATAGTTGAATTAAGTCGGCTCTCCTCTTGTTGGTTTCTATTAATTCAGTTCACATTTGAGAGAAAAAAGGGGAATAATCGAAAGAGTGTGAAGCCTGAAAAACTGTTTAAATTTTGAAGAAAAAACAACAAAACACAATATCTTACTATTTGCAGAAGGAATTCGCTGAATCGCATTTTCTTTCTCCTTCAGAGTATCCTCCATTTCCTTGAGTTTCTGTTCCAGGAGTGTTTTTTCATTCAATAATTTATCTTGCATGTTCTTTTCCTCCAAAACGAGGGAGTCCATCTTACTTTTCCATTCCTCTTGTTGTTTCGTTTTCCACTCCTCCATTTGTTCCTTCATGCTAATTTCCAAAGTCACTTTTTCCTGCTTACTCGCTTCCAAAGCCTCTTGCCATTTTCTTTTCTCCTCGGCTAATCTCTCTTCAAATTTCCGTTTTTCCTCTTCCAGCTTATCAAGAAGTTCCCGATATTTGTTCTGCAATTCTTTTTCAACGACGTTACCGGATTCAATTTTTTGTTCCAAGGTTGCAATTTGTTTGCCGAGTTCCTGCGATATTTCCTTTTCTTTTCTCAGCCTGTCGAGTTCCGCTTGGAGTTCAATTTGTTCCCTTTGTTTTTCTTCCAACTGATCTTCGAGGTCTTTCCTTTTGGTTTCTTGAGCTGCTACAAAAGATTTTTGTTCGTTGAGAACATCGTCGAAGAGACGCCCTTCGAGTCGAGGTTTTTTGAAGGCTTGGTCGGATTTAACATTAAGGGTAAATACGAATTTAAATTCTTCTTCGGGATTTAATTGCACGACGTCTCCGACTTGAAGGATATTAGTGGCTCCTTGGTAGATAGGATTGTCGTTAATTAGAATAGGATTGACGGAACTACAATGGGTTATAGACCATTGATCGTCGTCTGCGAGTCGGAAGATGCAGTGTTGCCGTGAAATGCAGATATCTTTTATCACAAAGTCGTTCTCGAGACTCCTACCAAGTTTAAACTGCAAAACAATTCATAAAATTTTGTTTAAATATCCAATAAATCAACACTTGCGGCAGGATTTCAAACTAAATGAAGAGTTTTTACTTTTTATTTTAAAAAGAAAACTTTTTTTTTGTAAGAAAACAATTTGAAATTCATTTACAAGTCATTGATAAAAAAACTGTTAGTGATAAATAATATAAATTTTATTCAACAAAAGTGTAAGAGTTGTACAGAATACAAAAAAATTTCTAGGTAAATTCTGAAGCTTCAGTCAATTTAATTCGTATTTTTAGTTGCGAAAAATTAATTGGTGTGATCTCAAAAATTAATCTAGCAAGTCTTTTTTATGTTCTTTTTAATGCTGCTATCAAACTTAAATTTTAACTCCACCATTTAAGAATGAATGATTTGGAACATCTGATAATTCTTGGTCATAAGAATTATAATTCTGATTTGCAACAGAACATTTTTTAAATGTTATAGTTCTGAATTTGAACAGGGATTTTTGGAAATTCCCTTTTAATAAATCAAAATTAAAATTATTTTCCAAAATTCCCGTTCCATGTTAAAAATTCGCAGTTCCATGTCAGAATTATATTTAATTACAAAATTTTATATTATAATTCAGAAATATAGTAACCCCTTTTTCCAAGATTTGGAAGAAGGGAGTTTCAAAATGTGACGAGATCTAACTTGGAATTAAGATTTTTTTAATATTCTCTTCTTCTAAATCAGAATTAAAATTCTTGTTCAAAATACCCGTTCCATGTCAAAAATTCCCTGTTCCGAGTCATTATTACATTTATCTCCAAAAATTCGCCGTTCCAAGTCAGAATTATATTTATTTTCAAAATTTTCTATTATAATTCAGAAATATAGTAACTCACTTTTTCGAAAATTTTAAACAGGGAAGTTTCAAATTCTGATAAATTTTTATTTGCAAAAAAAATGAACTTTTAAATTCAAACAATTTCTGATTTGGAATAAGTTTTCAAAATCTGACGAATTCTGACTTGGAACAGGATTTGATTTTGTAAATTCCCTTTTCATAAATCAGAATTAACATTATTTTTCAAAATATCCCGCTCTATGCCAAAAAGTTATCCGTTCCAAAACAAAATTCTCTGTTCCAAATTAAAAATTATGAATATTCATGGGAATTTTTTTATATTTCATTTTGTTTATTCTCCGTCCAAAGTCGGAATTATAATTTTTTGTTTAGAAAATTTCCTATACCAACTCACAATTAAATTAATTTCCAAACTTACTTGTTCCAAGTTCGAATTATATTTCTTTACAAAATTGTCTATTATAATTCAGAAATATAGTATCTCCCTTTTCCTAAAATTTGAAAAAGAAATGTTTCAAATTCTGGCAAATTTTTATTTGCAAAAAAAAAAGAATTCTTAAATTCAAACAAATTCTGATTTCGAAGGAGTTTTCAGAATCTGACGAATTCTGATTAGGAACAGGATTTGTTTTTGTAAATTCCCTTTTTATAAATCAGAATTAAAATTGCTTTTCAAAATTTTCCCGTTCTATGTTAAAAATTACCTGTCCCAAGACAAAATTATAAATCTTTACGGGATTTTGTTTCCATATTTCATTTTGTTTATTCTCCGTCCAAACCCAAAATTATAATTCTTTTAGAAAATTCCCTATACTACGTCACAAATAAAAATTCATTTTTAAATTCCCTGTTCTAAGCCATAATTATGTTTAGTTACAAAATTTTCTATTATAATTTAGAAATATAGTAACTCCCTTTTTCGAAAATTTGGAAGAGGGAATTTTCAAAATCTGAAGGATGCTGACTAAGAACAGGGTTTGTTTTTTAAATTCTCTGTTTATAAATCGGAATTAAAATTACTTTCCAACATTTTCCGTTCCATGTCAACAATTACCGGTTCCAAGACAAAATTTGAATTTCTTTGCGAAATTCCCTTTTTCAAAGTCAAATTTATAATTCTTTACGGGATTTTTTTTTCATTTATTTATTTCCAATCCAAACATAGAGTTACAATTCTTTTGGAAACTTTCATATACCAAGTTACAAGAAAAATAATTTATAAAATTCTCTGTTCCAAGTCAGAATTATATTTATTTAAAAAATGTTCTATTATAATTTATTGAGAAATTCTGACAGGGATTTTTTAAACAAAATCCATCATCATGATTTGCAAATTTTGTTCTCGGTTTTGTTTGCGTTTTTTATCGCTTAGCTTTTTTTAAACAAAAATCATTAGATTTTAGAGGTTCACAATTTTTGAACAATTCGTTTCTCAACAAAAATTGGCATTTTAAAACAAAAATCATTATAATTTGAACAAGATTTAGAATCTTTGAACAATTTTGGATTATGTATACTTAGGTTATATTAGTGTTTTGCACAAAAAATTGGTATTTTTTAATAAAAATCATAGCTCGAACAAGATTTGCAGTTTTAGAAAGTTTCGAAGAAGTATTACAATTCTGAACGATTTTCTATCAAGTTAAAGTTTTTCGTCGGAAATCATTCATATTTAAAAAAACTGATTAGATTTCAGAGAATATTTACAATTTTTTAACAACTTTAGGCTGTTTCTGTGTTTCACGTAAAATTTGTATTTAAAAAAAGCGTTAGATTTAAATCCCATGATTTTGGTTTGAAACGAAAAAATTTACAAGTTTAAACAATTTTGGATTTTGATAGTGTTTTTCGTCGGAAATTGAAATTTGTATTAAAAAATCATTAGATTAAAAAAAAATCAAAGTTTTTGGACAATGTTAGGTTGCGCTGGAATATTACATCGAAAATTGGTATTTTTAATGGGAAAAAATAATAATTCAAAGAAGATTTACAATTATGATTGATATTAGGTTACCATTCTTTGCCGGAAAATGGTGATTTAAAACAAAAAACATTAGGTTTAAAAGAAAATTGACCATGTTAAACAATTTTTTGTTATATTAAGTTAGTGTTTTTCATCTAAAATTGCTATTTTTAATTAAAAAATCATTAGATTTGGGGTCGTGCATAAATTATGTAGTCTTTTGGGTGGGGGGGGGGAGGGTCAACTATTATTCAAGGGTGTCTTAGATGGGGAGGGGGCAGGCGTGGTAAAATCAATGCTTACGTAAGATATTTTCACATCTGTGTATCACTAAAAAACAAAAGTTTAACAATTTGGTAGAAGATTAAAATATTTAGTAGAAATATGAACTATTTTGTTAAAAATTAATTTTTTTAGTTGAAGATTCATGATTTTAGTTAAAAATTCATTTCTTTAGTCAAAAATTTAACTATTTTGTTGACTTTTTTTCAAATTTTACTATTCCATTTTTAGTAGGTAATTGATATTTTTTAGTTGAAAATGCAATTATTTGGTTAAAAATTCGTTTTTTTGGTGTACAAAGTTGATCCTCTTGGTTCACAATTTATGTACATTGTTGAAAATTTGTCTTTTTTGGTATGAACTTAATTTATTGATTAAAAATGCAAAGTTTTGGTTAAGAAATAATCTGTTTTAGTTAAGGATTAAACTCGTTTGTTGAAAATGTGTCTTTTTTCTTTAAATCAACTGTGCTGAATTAAAAATTTAATCATTTTGTTGAAATATCAACAATTACATTTTTTTGTTGAAAATTAATCTCTGCTTGAAAATTTAACTGTTTGGTTGATAATTTATGTATTTTGTTCAAGTCTTTTTTTATTGTAGAAAATAAGTTTTTTGGTTGAAAATTCAACTGCTTGGTTGAAATATTAACTATTACATTTTTCGTTGAAAAGTCATATTTTCAGGTTGTAAATGCAACTACTTTGTTGAAAACTCATTTTTTAATTGAAAATTTAGTAATTTAGTTGAAAATTCAACTGTTTGGTTGAAGATTAACTTTTTTGTTAAAGATTCGTATTTCCGGGTTGAAAATTGAACTGTTTTGTAGAAAATTCGTTTCCTTTTTTTCTTGAAAATTAATTTTTTATAATAAAAATGTAACTATTGCATTTTTTGTTAAAAATTTATCCTTTTTAGTTTAAAAATTGAACTATTTTGTTGAAAAATTAAGTATTTTGTTGAAAATTTGTCTTTTTTGGTCGAAAATTAGTCTTTTTGGTTGAAAATTTAACTATTCTGTTTAAAATTAATTTTATTATTGTAGAAAATAAATTTTGGTTTGTTAAAACTTCAACTATTTGATTAAAAAAATGTTTATTTTGTCAGAAAAATTCAACTATTTCATTTTTTGATAGAAATTGATTTTTGTTTGTAAAAAAATTCGACGATTTGGTCACAATTAAAAAAATATTGATTTTAGACCAGTAGACACAAAAATTAAAATCACATTTATTAACGTAATTACCTGGTCAAAAACCTTAACATCAAAAATAAAAAAAAGATTTGTTTCAAAGTTGATGAATTTTGTTGAAATTTCGTCTTTTTGGTAGAAAATCAATTTTATTGGTTAAAAATTGAACAGTTTGGTTGAAAAATAAACTGTTTTTAGTTGAGGATTAAAGTACTTTGTTGAAAATTCGTCTTTTTTTGGTTAAATTCAATAGTTTTTTATTGAAAAAAATTAAAAATTTTGTTGGAAATATCAACTATTACATTTTTGGTTGAAAACTCACCTTTTTAGGTTGAAAATTCAACTCCTTAGTTGATAGTTGAACTACTTCCTTAAAAATTCATTTTTTTGTTGAAGATTCATAATTTTGGTAGAAAATTGATCTCTTCGGTTGAAAATTAACTTTTTTTATTGAAAATTCAACTGTATTGTACAAAATTCGTCTTTTTGCCTGAAAATTCAACTATTTAATCGAAAATTCAATTCTTTGTTGTTGAAAGTTCAACTGTTTTGTATAGAAAATTCGTTTTTTGTCTTGAAAATTCAACATTTTGGTACAAAATTCCACTATTTGGTAGGAAATTCAACTGGTTTGTAGAACACTCGTTATATTTTTTTATTGAAAATTAATTCTCTATAATTAAAATGTAACTATTTCATTTTTGGTTGAAAATGGATCTTTTTTAGTTTAAAAATTCAACCATTTGGTTGAAAAATTATTTATTTTGTTGAAAATTTATCTTTGTTGGTCGAAAATTAGTCTTTATAGTTTAAAATTAAAATATTCGGTTAAAAATTCAACTATTCGATTGAAAAATATTTATTGTGTGATAAAAATTTATCTTTTTAGTTTAAAAATTCAACGATTTGGTTCAAAGTTGATGTATTGTGTGGAAGGTGTAATGATCAAGTGTCGATGTTGAGAATTCGTCTTTTTAGCAGAAAATTAATTTTCTTAGTTGAATATTCATCTTTTTTATGGACAATTTGACTATTTAGTTGAAACTTTAACTGTTTTGTAGAAAACTTGTCTTTTTTGGCTTGAAAATTCAACATTTTGGATAAAAATTTTTGTCTCAATTGACTGAAGAACCTTTCTCGGTTGAAAATTCGTTTTCTTTTACTTGAAAATCCATCTATTGTTTGGAGTACGTGGTTCAAAAATACAGAAAAAAGTTTACGTAATTTGTGCACGGCCCCCTTCCAAGAATATTTACAATATTTGAAAAATAATAGGTTATATAAATGTTTTTAGTCGGAATTGGTATTTTTTAACAAAAATGCTACGGTTTAATTGTTTATATATTATCAAAAACATTGTCCTTGCTTTTTTTCTATTATATTAGATAATAGATACTATAAAATACAAAAATTTTGTACAATTATTTATTTTATATTTTAATTTAGTAATTGCGTGAGACAAAAAAAAAATCGCGCGCGTGTTTATTTTGTAAAATGTAAAATAAAATATACTGGAATTGTATTTATAATTTGTCAATGTTTACGAAAATTAGTACATTGAAAACAAAATATAAAATCTTTAAGAATTCGGCAGGAGTTACATTAACTCGATTGAAAGTTCGTGGAATATTTTGCTTGTATTGTAAAAACAAAACATGAAAAAATACAATCTTTCATGTTTTGTTATCATTTCAACATGTTTTTACTTTACATCCGCCTTTTATTATTACACAGAATATTAAGTTTGTCTACTAATTAATCAAGTCTTTAATGGAAAAATAGAGGATTAGTTAAAAAAACAATATGTATTTTAAAAATTGTTGTTGAACATAAAAACATCAAAAACAAGAGTAAGAGGTTATGTTGCAAGCTGGAAATCTTACCTCATTTTTGGTTATGTGAATGTCTTGAGTAATTTTACTCTTTTTCATAACTCTCACCAAGACGGGTTCTAATTCTTGCGAAAATTCCCGCTTCTCTGCTCTTTGTCCATCCATAATTACATAAAAAAACGCGAATTCACCGATTCATGTAATGTCTGTTTTTCAACTCAACGCTTGACAACGCTTCCGTACGTCCGTACTTTTCCGCTTTTCCGTTTTGCGATTTAAACAACATTATTTCAACATTTCGCCGCTAGGCGGCTAGGAGTCTTTTTAACGGGACGTTTGTTTGCAGAATATTTGTTAAAAATAATATAAAAATGGAATTAAATTTATTTAATTATGGTCGCAAAACTTAATTTTCAAAATTCCCTGACTTTTCCCTGACTAATTTTTCATTTTTCCTGACTATTAATATTTAAAGACCAAAATTCTAAATTTTTTATAAATGGAATATAATAAAGCAGTTTTTAATTTTAACTTGCAAAGTTTTTATTTATTATTCTCAAATAGTTAAATTTGTAGTTAGTAAAATTTGTTTTTAAACCGAAAAATAAATTTTCAACAAAATACATAAATTTCCAATAACATAGTTGAATTTTCAATTTTAAACAAAAAATGGAATATAGTTAAATTTGCATTAAAAAGAATTAATTATCAATGAAAAAACTAATATTTTACAGATCAGTTGAATTTTGTACCACGTAGTTGTATTTTGTACAAAAATGTTGATTTTCCAGGACAAAAAAAAGAATTTTCTATATAAAACAGTAAATTTTTTCTACACGAAAATATGAATTTTCGAGAAAAAAAAATAGATGGTTGAATTTTCTACCAAGTTGTTGAATTTTCAAGGCAAAAAGATGATTTTTCTACAAGATAGTTGAATTTTCAATAAAAAAGTTAATTTTCAACCAAAGAGATGAACTTTCTACCAAAATTATGAATCTTCAAAAAAAAAAAAAAATGAAGTAGTTCCACTTTACCAAGGAGTTGAATTTTCAAGCTAAAAAGATAAATTTTCAACAAAAAATAAAATAGGTGATATTTCAAACAAAAATTTTAATTTTTTTCAATAGAAAAACTATTGAATATTTAACCAAAAAAGACGAATTTTCAACTAAACAGTGAAAACTTTAGTCTAAAAAAGATCACTTTTTAACCAAAAATGGAATATAGTTGAATCTTCAACCAAAAAATGAATTTTCAGGATAGTTTAACTTTCAACCAAGGATTTCAATTTTCAACCTAAAAAGATGAATTTTCAACAAAAAGAAAGGAATTTTTAACTAAAAAATACGAATTTTCAACAAAATACATAATTTTTTAATAAGTTGATTTTTCAACCAAGAATATTAATCTTCTACCAAAAAAGACGAATTTTCTTCAAGATAGTTGAATTTTCAATAAAAAAGTTAATTTTCACCCAAGGAGATGAATTTTCTATCAAAATTATGAATCTTCAAAAAAAAAAAAATGAAGTAGTTCCACTTTATCAAGGAGTTGAATTTTCAAGCTAAAAAGATGAATTTTCAACAAAAAATATAATAGTTGATATTTCAAACAAAAATTTCAATTTTTAATAAGAAGCTATTAAATTTAACCAAAAAAGACGAATTTTCAACTAAATAGTGAAAACTTTAGTCTAAAAAAGATCACTTTTTGACCAAAAATGGAATATAGTTGAATCTTCAACCAAAAAATGAATTTTTAGGATAGTTCAACATTCAACCAAGGATTTCAATTTTCAACCTAAAAAGATGAATTTTCACAACAAAAAAAAAGAATTTTTAACTGAAAAATACGAATTTTCAACAAAATACATAATTTTTAAATAAATTAGTTGATTTTTCAACCAAGAATGTTAATTTTCTATCAAAAAAGACGAATTTTTTACAAGATAGTTGAATTTTCAACCAAAGAGATGAATTTTCTACCAAAATTATGAATCTTCAAAAAAAAAAAAAAAAAAATGAAGTAGTTCCACTTTACCAAGGAGTTGAATTTTCGAGCTAAAAAGATGAATTTTCAACAAAAAATATAATAGTTGATATTTCAAACAAAAATTTTATTTTTTTCAATAAAAAAACTATTGAATATTTAACCAAAAAGACGAATTTTCAGCTAAACAGTGAAAACTTTAGTCTAAAAAAGATCACTTTTTGACCAAAAATGGAATATAGTTGAATCTTCAACCAAAAAATGAATTTTCAGGATAGTTTAACTTTCAACCAAGGATTTCAATTTTCAACCTAAAAAGATGAATTTTCAACAACAAAAAATGAATTTTCAACTAAAAAATACGAATTTTCAACAAAATACCTAATTTTTTAATAAATAGTTGATTTTTCAACCAAGAATATTAATTTTCTACCAAAAAGGACGAATTTTCAATCAAAAGGTTGAATTTTTAGTCTAAAAAAGGTCACTTTAAAAAAATCGAATAGTTAAATTTTCATTAAAAAGAATGAAGTTTCAATAAAGATATCGAAAATTGTACAAAACAGTTTAATTTTCTACCACATAGTTGAATTTAGTAACAAAATGTTGAATTTCAAAGACAAAAATACGAATTTTCTATACAAAACAGTTACATTTTCAACACGAAAATATGAATTTTCAACAACAAAAAATAAATTTTTGACGAAATAGTTGAATTTACTACCAAATTGTTGAATTTTCGAAGCCAAAAGACGAATTTTCTACAAGATAGTTGAATTTTCAACAAAAAAGTTAATTTTCAACCAAAGAGATGAATTAATTTTCTACCAAAATTATGAATCTTCAAAAAAAAAAAAAAAAAATTAAGTAGTTCCACTTTACCAAGGATTTTAATTTTCAAGCTAAAAAAAATGAATTTTCAACCAAAAATATAATAGTTTATATTTCAAACAAAAATTTTAATTTTTAATAAAAATCTATTGAATTTAACCAAAACGACGAATTTTCAACTAAACAGTGAAAACTTCAGTCTAAAAAAGGTCACTTAATAATATTTTTGTTGTCAACTTTTTTTTATCAACCCCTTGATTGAAAGTGGAACTACTTTCTTAAAAATAAATTTTTTCGTTTGTTGACGATCCATAATTTTGGTAGAAAAACTATCTCTTTGGTTGAAAATTAATTAAATAGTAATTAACCAAAATTATGTATCGTCAACAACAACAAAATAATTTTTAAGGAACTAGTTCCACTTTCAACTAAGGGGTTGACAACTTTAAAAAAAAATTTTGAACTAAATATTTGAATTTTTCATCAAGAATATTAATTTTCTACTAAACAAGAAGAGTTTTCAGCCAAATAGTTGAACTTTTAGTCTACAAAATATCACTTTTTAACAAAAGACAATATTTTTGATAATTGTTAAAAATTTTTAACAAAAAATGGAATGTAGTTGAATCTTCAACCAAAAAATGAATTTTTAGGAAAGTAGTTCAACTTCCAACCAAGGATTTCAATTTTCAAACGAAAAAGATGAATTTTCAACCTAAAAAAATGAATTTTGAACTAAAAAATACGAATTTTCAACAAAATACATCATTTTTAAATTAAATAATTGATTTTTCAACCAAGAATATTAATTTTCTACCAAAAAAGACGAATTTTCAACCAAATAGTTGAATTTTTAGTCTAAAAAAGATCACTTTAAAAAAATGGAATTGTTAAATTTTCATTAAAAAGAATTAATTTTCAATCAAGAAATCGAATCTTCTACAAAACAGTTTTTTAAAATTTTATTTAATTTAATTTTTAATTCTTTTTTAAGAAAGTATTTCCACTTTCAACCAAGCGTTGTATTTTTAAGCTAAAAAGATGAATTTTCAACAAAAAATATGATAGTTGTTAGTTCAAACAAAAATTTTAATTTTTAATAAAAAGCTATTGAATTTAACCCAAAAAGACCAATTTTCAACCAAATAGTTGCATTTTTAGTCTAAAAAAGATAACTTTAAAAAAATGGAACAGTTAAATTTTCATTAAAAAGAATTAATTTTCAAAAAAGAAATCCAATCTTCTAGAAAACAGTTGAATTTTCTACCACATAGTTGAATTTAGTACCAAAATGTTGAATTTAAAAAATAAAAATACGAATTTTCTATGCAAAACAGTTAAATTTTCAACACGAAAATATGAATTTTCAACAACAAAAAATTAATTTTTGACGAAATAGTTGAATTCGCTACCAAATTGTTGCATTTTCTAGGCAAAAAGACGAATTTTCTACAAGATAGTTGAATTTTAAATAAAAAATTTAATTTTCAACCAAAGAGATAAATTTTCTACCAAAATTATGGATCGTCAATAAAAAAAAATATTTTTTAAGAAAATATTTCCACCTGCAAACAAGAAGTTGAATTTTTAAGCTAAAAAGATGAATTTTCAACAAAAAATATAATAGTTGATATTTCAAACAAAATTTTAATTTTTAATAACAAACTATTGAATTTAACCAAAAAATACGAATTTTCAACAAAGTACTTGAATCCTCAACTAAAACAGTTTAATTTTCAACCGAACATTTTTAACCAAGAAACTAATAAAGTTCATTATCTACCAAAAAAGATGAATTTTCAACAAAATGTATAAATTTTTAACTTAATAGTTGAATTTTTCAACCAAGAATATTCATTTTCCGCCAAAAAAGGCGAACTTTCAATCAAACAGTTGAATTTTTAGTTTTAAAAAGATCACTTTTTAACACAAAAAAAAACAACAAAATAGTTAAATTTTCAACAACAAAAAATTTTCAAATTAGAAAAAGCGAATTTTCTGCAAGACAGTTGAATTTTCTACCAAATAGTTGAATTTTCTACCAAGTTGTTGAATTTTCAATTCGAAAAGAAGAATTTTTTACCGATCAGTTGAATTTTCAACTAAAATTGTGAATCTTCAACCAAAAAGAAGAATTTTCAACGAAATATGCATAAATTTTGAACTAAATATTTGAATTTTTCACCAAGAATATTAATTTTCTACTAAACAAGACGAGTTTAATCTTAATTGAAAAAAATCTATAATTTTCCATTTAGAAGCAGCGAATTTTTTACAAAACAGTTGAATTTTCTTTCAAATAGTTGAATTTTCAATCAAGCAGTTAAATTTTCAAACCCGAAAATAAGAACTTTTTACCAAAGAAGACAAATTTTTAACCAAATAGTTGAACTTTTGGTATACAAAATATCACTTTTTAACAAAAAATCGAATAGTTATATTTTCATAAAAAAAAATAAATAATTTTCAATTTAGAAAAAATGAATTTTTAAAAAAAAAGTTGAATTTCCTAACAAATAGTTAATATTTCTTCGAACTTGTTGAACTTTCAAATCCAAAGGAGGAATTTTTCTACCGATCTGTTGAATTTTCAACCCAAAAATATGAATTTTTAACAAAAAAGTTCATTTTCAACCAAACAGTTGAATTTTCAATTAAAATTGTGAATCTTCAACCAAAAAAATGAATTTTTAAGAAAGCAGTTATACTTTCAACCAAGGAAATGAATTTTCAACCTAAAAAGATGACTTTTTCAACCTAAAAAGAAGAATTTTCAATAAAATATTTATAACTTCTTATCTAAGTGGTAATGTAATGGTAAAGTAATGTTCAACCAAGAATATTAATTTTCTACCAAAAAAGATGAATTTTCAACCAAACAGTTACATTTTTACTCTAAACAGAAAAATATACATTTTTAACAAAAAATCTACCCCATGTAAGACAGCATAGAAATTGCAGTTGAATTTTAACGAATTCAGGTTAAATTGATAAGACTTCAAAACAATTCAAGTTAAATTCGAAAGAATTCAAATGAATTTGAATAGATTTAAAAAATTCCATTGATTTTAGTAAAACTGGCGTCAATTTAGAGGAATTTAACGGAAATGAGAAGAATTCGATGATATTCAGAAAAAAATTAAGTAAATGGAAATTTATTCCAAAATAGGGAATTCTCAAGAATTTAATGAAATGCCTAAGAATTCAAGATTAAATATAATATAATGAATTAATAAGAATTCAGGGCAAATTCTAAATGAATTACAAAAAATATTTGAAAATCTCTTCAAATCTTTTAATTCTTTGAAAATATTCCGAAATATTTAAAAATTTTGGATATACCTTGTAATAGCTTGAAATCTTTGAAACCCTTGAAACTTTTTAAAGCTCTTAAAAATTCCTTGAAATTTTTTGAAATACCCTGAAATCCTTTGGAATCTCTTGAAATTATTAAAATCGATTGGAACTTCCTTCAGTTCTTTTAAAATATTCTAAAATCTTTCAAATTCTCTAAATTTTTGGAAATACCTTGAAATATTTGATAGTATTTGAAATCCTATACGAAATTCCTTAATTTTTTGTGAATAAATTCTTTGAAATCCATTAAAATATTATGAAATTTTGTGAAATTCTATGAACTCTGATGATATTTCCTGAAATCCTGAAATCCTAAAAAACTTATTAATTAAAATACCTTGACAGCTTTTAAAATCGCTTAATATCATTATAATCCTCGGAAATGTTATAAAATCCGTTGGAATCTTTTCAGATATTTTAAAACCTTATAGTTTCTGTAAAATCGTTCTATACCTTCCAAAATTATTCATAGCTACATGTCAATTTTTTAAATTCCTTAAAATCATTAAAATCCTTGAAAATACCTTAAAATTGTTTAAATCTCTTGAAAATGCATTGGAATCTTTTTAAACCTCCCAAAAAAATTTCAAAACCTTTGAAAACCGTTAAAACTTTTCAAAGCTCTTAAATCTCCTTGGAATCTTTTAAAATACCCTAAAATATTTAAAATTCTTTAAAATCTTTTGCAATGCCTTGACATTTTTTAAGCTCTTGTAAATTCTTTTTAAAAAAACCCCTAAAATATTAAAAATCTCTTTAAAGTTTTTAAAGGTCTTGAAAATTTCTTAGATTTCTTAAAAATACTCTAAAATGTTTGAAACATTTTGAAATCCCTTTAAATTATTGAAATCAATTGAAAAATCCTTTGATTCTTTTAAAATATTCTAAAACCTTATAGATCCTATAAAATCGTTCCATATATATTCAGAAATTCTTTAAAACCCCACAAAATTTTTATAAATACCTTAAAATCATTCAAATACTTGGAAATTCCTTGAAAATGTGTAAATCACTTGAAAATGCCTCTTAATCTTTCAAAATATCCTAAAATATTTTCTATCCTTTCAAATTCCTTAGACACTTTTTAAAGCTCTTGAAAATGCCTTGGAATCCTTTAAAATACCCTAAAATATTTCAAATTCTTTAAAATTTTATGAAATCTCTTAACATTCTTTAAAGCCCTTGAAAATTCGTTGAAAAAACCCTGAAATATTCAAAATCCCTTTAAACTTTTTAAAGGTCTTGAAAGTTCCTTGGAATTTTTAAAAATACCCTAGAATCATTGAAAAAACTTGAAATCCCTTAAAATTATTGAAACCAATAAAAAATCATTGGACTCTTTTAAGATACCCTGAAATATTTAAAATTCTTTAAAATATTTTGAAATCCCTTGGCATTTTTTAAAGCTCTTGAAAATTTTTTGAAAAAACCTAAAGTACTTCAAATTCTTTTGAACTTTTTAAAGCTCTTGAAAACTCCTTGAAATTAAAAAAACTACCGTAAAATCTTTAAAAAATGTGTAATCCCTTCAAATTATTGAAAGATTGAGAAATCCTTTCTAGAATATCCCAAAATCTTTAAAATTCTGTAAAATCTTTGCAATCCTACGAAATTTTTTCAATTTTGTTGTGAATAAATTCTTTGAAATCCATTAAAATATTATAAAATCCCGTGAACTCTGATATTTTCTGAAATCTTGGAAAATTTATTAAAATACCTTGACAGCTTTTAAAATCCCTTAAAATAATTGAAATACTCGGAAATTTGATCAAATCCCTTGGAATCTTTAAAAATATTTTAAAACCTTATAGATCCTATAAAATCGTTCAATATCTTTCAAAATTCTTTAAAAACCCATGCAAATGTTATAACTCGCTGAAAATCATTTAAATCCTTGAAAATTCCTTAAAAATTTGTAAATCATATGAAAATGCATTCGAATTTTTTTAAATACCCTATAATATTTCAAATCCTTTGAAATTTCCCGAAATTTTTTAAAGATTTTGAACATACGTTGGAATCTTTTAAAATACCTTAAAATATTTAAAAATATTTAAAATCTTATAAAATCCCTAGACATTCTTTAAAGCTCTTGAGAATTAAAAAAAATGTGAAATCCCTTCAAATTATTGAAATCAATTGAAAAATCCTTGGAATCTTTTAAAGTACCCTAAAATATTTAAAATTCTTTAAAATATTTTGAAATCCCTTGACACTTTTTAAAGCTCATGAAAATTCTTTGAAAAAAAAACATTAAAGTGTTCCAAATCCTTTGAAGTCCCTTTAAACTTTTCAAATGTCTTGAAAATTCCTTGGAATTTTTAAAAACACTTTAAAATATTTTAAATCTTTCTAAAAATGTGAAATCTCTTCAAATCATTGAAATCAATTGAAAAATCCTTGGATTCTTTTAAAATATCCTAACATTTTTAAAATATTTCAAAATACATTCAAAAATTTGTATATCTATAAAATCCCTGAGAGCTATTAATTTTTTATTATCCCTTAAATTTATTGAAATCCTCGAAAATCTAATAAAATCCCTTGGAATATTTTTAAATATTCTTAAAAAATGTAGGTTCTATAAAATTGTTCCCATGATTATGCATTTAAATCTTCTAAAATACCCTAAAATATTTCAAATTCTTTGAATTTCCCATTAAATTACTAAAATCAATTGAAACTTCCTTGGAATCTTTCAAAGTACCCTAAAATACTTAAAATCCTTTAAAATCTTTTGAAATCCCTTGACATTTTTTAAAGGTCTTGAAAATTCTTTGTATTTAAATTTTTTTTTTAAATATTTCAAATGCTTTCAAATCCCTTTAAATTATCGAAATCAGTTGAAAAATTCCTTGGAATGTTTTAAATATCCTAAAATCTTTTAAATTCTTTAAAATTTTTGAAAATCTCTGAAATATCCTATGAAATCCCTCAATTTTTTGTAATCCATTAAAATCTTATAAAATTCCGTGAAATTACATACATATGAAATCAGATATTTCCTGAAATCTTCGAACATTTATTAAAATACTTTGCGAGCTTTTGAAATCCCTTAAAATCATTTAAATATCTTTCGAAATTCTTTAAAACCCCATGAATTTTTCAAATCCTTGAAATCTTCTAGAATACCCTACAATTTTTCAAATCCTTTGAAATCTTTCGAAATCCCTTGAACTTTTTGAAAATCTTTTCAAATATTTGAAATCGGTCAATTCTTGTGAATAAATTCTTTTAAATCCATTAAAATTTAGAATTTATGATATTTTAATGGATTTTAAAGAAATTATTCACAAGAATTGACCGATTTCAAATATTTGAAAAGATTTTCAAAAAGTTCAAGGGATTTCGAAAGATTTCAAAGGATTTGAAATATTTTAGGCTATTTTAAAAGATTCCCAGACATTTTCAAGTAATTTACAAATTTTAAAGGAATTTCTAAGGACAGTAGTGATTTTTATTAGTACTTGCGCTGGTCGTACCGACAATTTCCGACGGTACTGTAATTAAAATTTATTATTTACAAAATATTTGATAAGTGTATTAAAATACTTTATTTTTCTTAAAAACGCTTAAAATTACTGAAATCCTCGAAAACCTGATCAAATCACTTAAAAACCTTGAAAAATTATTCAAGTTTTCTTTGTTTTTTTTTTTTTTGCATTATTAATGATAAAACTTGAAGTAGAAAAATAATTTACGAAAATTTCCTAACATTTTCTTATCTGCACGCAATACTTTTTCAAAAAGAGGAAAAATGAGCTGATTTAACGTGGTGAAGAAAAAAAAACAATTTTTTTTTAAATAATTGCTTTAATGGAATATCATTCCTCGGAATACATAGAATAGATTTTCATAAAGTCTGTTCAGACACACATAAGAAAATACAGATACTTTTTCTTCCTCTAGCTCATCCTAAATACAGACTCTTTTCTAAGACAGGCATCAATCCTCGTTCTTCAGTATTTTAAACTTCTCATACAAGATAACAGATCATAATCGTTAATTTCATTAATATTACTTGGTTCTGTTTTTAAAAAAGGGAAGGCTGATATGATTATTTGCAAAGTTTGCTTTAACAATTCACAACTAAAAGAGATATTCGGACGCAATAGAGCATTGATAAGTAAGCGTAAACTAACAGTAAATTCGGTAATACTTATTGGATAACTAAAAATAAATAGGAAAAATAGATAACAATCCCGATATCACCAACGAAAATTGAGCCAAACTCGAACCACGAAAATCGTTTAAAAAAAAGGGATATATTTATTTTCTTAAAGTACATTCTATCAACTTTGTATGTAATCATTGCATCAAGTGTTCTCTGTATATTTAAAATATTTAGGTACATTCAACACATTTATATTCATCGATTCAACATCTATATATCTACTCGCTAGACACCTATATAAACACAACATTCTTTATAATTCCTATAATTCTCTAAAGAAACTATAAAGCATGAAACTCAACAAATATATGGAATGATCTCTTCAAAATCACAACCTTAAATATAACTTTATCTAAAAGAAAAATCTGTAGCTGAGAGGTTGACTCAAGAAAGTTGGTTATCAGTTTCTGGACGGTAGAATACAATTAGTCAAAAATAAATTAGCTGCAGATTAAAGTTGCAAATGTGATGTTGAAATTATGCTCTGGTAGAACAAAGTCTTAAAAATAATATGAGACTTAATTGACTTTCGTATAAATTAGCGTGGTCTCAGGACTGAAAGAAAAAAATAAGAAATATTCCAAATTCGATAGAATACCTATCATACTTTTTGCTTCAGTCCTTTCACTGCTCTCTGTTCAATGATACTTATATAATATAAATTACATTTCTTTTTTCTGAGACAATCAAATTAAAGAAATACAAAATTGGTTACAGGATCACGTAGGCCCGGCACTTTATCTACTTTGTACACCTTGCAGTATTTTAAGAAAAAAATGCAAGAATCAGGAATAGTTGCGTAAAAAAATGCTTTCAGTAAGTCGATATTATTCTTGGCTAACTTTTCTCTTCGTTCCTTCATGTCTCATTAAAATCCTTTGTACAACACTTTACAAATCACATCCTTACATTACAACAACACCATTTTACTAATAGAATTTGTGCAATCAACATTTTCTTTGGCAGGGTGTCCACTTAAATCCTGGAAAAAAATTCCCTGACAATTCGAGGGTTTTTCCGGATATTTCAAGATTTTTCCAGGTAAAATGTTCAAGTATTTCGGATTTTTCCAAACAAATCGACTCTGAATGTGTATACAATTTCACGAGTTTATTGTAAATAATGATTTTTTCAGTTCACGTGAATATCTAAATGTGTAGAAATAGTACTATTCATATATTTAAAATACAATAGCTGTTTCTTCATTTGTGAAAGTAACTTTATTAAAGGCTAAGAAATTTCTTAATGTCCATGAATTTGAATAATAATTAAAACAAAATTTTATTTTATATTCATATACTTAAAATTCATTGCATATTAATATTTTGAATGAAATATATTTTACAGGTGAGTAGAAACCCTGCAAAAACAGGTAAAATAAGAAGATTTTTCACGAAAATAGGGAAATATATATTTTTAAGTTAAATTAATGGTACTATACTAAATTCGATTTAAAAGGCTTTAAATTTCTCACTTTTAAAGCAAAAATATTACATTTTCAACAAGATGGATGAATTTTTAACCAAATAGTTGAATTTTCAACCAAAAAGATTAATTTTCTACCAAAAAAGACAAATTTTCAACCAAATAATTGAATTTTAAACTAAAAATGATATATTTCCCACCAAAATGGAATGGTTACATTTTCAGTTGAAAAATTAATTTTTATCTTAAGAGATGAATTTTAAACTAAAATAATGGAATATTCAAATGGATTAGTTCAATTTTCAGTTTGAAAAATTGAAAAAAAAAAACCTCAACAAAACAGTTACATTTGTAACCAAAGTGATAAATTTTCAATTAAAATAATGAATCTTCAAATTGAATAGTTGAATTTTAAACAAAAAAAAACATGAATTTCCAAGCAATAAGATTAATTTTCTACCAAAACAGACGAATTTTTAACCAAATACATGAATGTTCAACCAAATATTTGAATTTTCTACTAAAAGTAACGAAATATCAACCAAAAATGGAATAGTTCAATTTTCAGTCAAAAATATTAATTTTCAACAAGAAGAAGCAAATTTTTAACAAAATAGTTAACTTTTCAATCAAAAAAGGTTAATTTTCTAACAAAACTGGAGTAGCTAAATTTTTGGTTGAAAAAAATTGATGTTCAACAAAAAAAACGAATTTTCAACAAAATAGTTTAATTTTCAACCAAAGTGATGAATTTTCAACTAAAAAATGTAAAATTTAAACCAAAAATCATCCGCTACTATAAAGCTACTTTTACAAATGTAAAAACATAGTTACTTAATTTTATAATACAATTTAAAAAAATTATAAGCACACTCACGAAAGAATTCCCTGACTTAAAAAAAAAATTCCCTGAGACTCCAGGGTTTTTCCAGGTACATAAAAATTCTCTGACAATTCCATGTTTTTCAGGCAAGTAGACACCCTGTCAAGGATATTTGTGCCTTGCAAAAAAAAGCACAAATTTCGTACAATTGTAAAATAAGATAAGTACGTACTTTCTGAAATTCGAAAGGAAATTTAAGTACATAATTTGTGCCTAAAAATATTCTACAGACTTTGCTAGAGAATTGAAAAATATTGTGTATATTTTACATAAAACAAAATTAATATATCATTTTCTACTTTCAATTCGATATAACATCTCAAAGTTTGTAGAAAAGTTGAGTGAAAATATATGAAAGTACTTTGTGCCAAAATGACTTACGTCAAGGATGCTTCGAGACAAAGTAAACTTCTTGAGAAAATATTCGATGGAGATTATTTTCTAGATAAAAGACCCTGAAGAAGGGTTTCTGATAATCAAACAAATTTTGCATTTATACATGGCCACATAAGTCGTTTAAATCAGTAAATATTTCTTTGAATTAAAGAAATCGACATGTCCACGAGGCAAGGGACTAATTCCAGACTGAAATTTGTAACTAGGACCTTTCGAAACCTTTTTTTTTTCGAACCTTTTTTTTAACCTTTTGAAATGACAGTCCGAATTAGTTCCTTGTCATTTGTGACTTCAAAAGCAGTTCCTTCATTTCAAAAAAATCGGTCTAAGAAGGGGAACCTACCTACCTACCATTTTTTTCCTATGACAAAAATTCTTAATTAAATTTTTTGTTAGAAAACATCACTTATTACTCTAATTTCAAAATCAGGGTGGCCTATTTAAATGAGAAAAAAAATACCGGTCACTGAAATTAAAAAATTTGAAATCTTAGAGCTGAAATTTTTTTCATTTGAAGTAATCAAAACTGAACTGCAAATTAAAATACCTAAAATGCTTGTAATACTTTTCAATTTAATAATTATAAATTAAATGCCGTTAAACTGCAAAATTTTACATTTCAAACTTTTATAAATTGAACAGTTCAAAGATTTCCGGTTAAAAATATAAATCCACGCTATCATTTTCAATGCTTTAAATTGAAGAATGAATCAATACATTTTCAAAAATTGTATTATTTTAAACAATTTTAAGTTATAAACATTAAAAAAATGAAAGATTTTTTTCTAAATTAATCAATCTTAATTATTATATGGTATATAAATCAAAATTTAACACTTTCACATACAAATTAAAATTTTTTTCAATAATACAATTAAAATTGTAACTTTTCTGGGGACTTAATAAATAAATAAATTCAAAAGTTTAAATTTCGCACTCTAAAATTGGAATCATTTAAGGCTTTCTATTTCAAGCAATTCAGTTTCGTATTGTTCAGTTTTGAATATTTTATTTATAATTGCTTATTTTGAATGAGCAGTCAAATATTGCTGAATATTAAAAAATTGTTCGTTTTTTTTTTAATTAACAAATTTCAAAATTCAATAAAAGCGTTTGATTATGAATCTATTAATTTGAATTTATTCTGAAGACCTAGGTTTCAATTCCAGTGGAGCCAGAAATAAATTTTTTTTTACAACTTATAAACAAAAATAAATATTTAAATATTAATATAAGACCAGTAGACGAAAAAGAACATAAAATATAATTGATATTAATTTAGAATTGTTTAAGTTCTTTAAAACAGTATTTCAAAATTATTTAAATTCAAAATGTACGCTTAAAAATGAAGACCTAAAATGGACAATTTTTAAAGTCGAAGATTTCAGAATGACGCAATTTAAACTGAACGATATAATTGAAAAAATTAACAACTGAACTTAACATTTAAAAAAATTGAAATCAAACTGGTTTTAAATTGAAAATGATTAAATCCAAGTGATTGGCTAGATTTTTCTTCTAAAAATTTGTAAAATTCCTGGTCAAAAAATAAATTAACGGTCATTTCCCGGTTTCCCAGTCCAGCGGCCACCCTGAAAATATGAATATTATGATAATATAAAATATCTTTTATTGATATTCTATTTTTATTTATTAAAAAAAAACTTGTTTGGATTAAAGTGATGAAGGCTGAGAAAACCAATTTTGTCATACAAAAAAATGGTTAAAAATGAATACCTGGGCGTGATTACAATAAATCAAATAATCAATTGCACAAAACAAATTTGAATGAAAAAAATGCCTTCGCCAGGTATCGAACCAGGACCTTGCGGTTACAAACTCGAAGCAGCACCGCCTGACCCAACCGAGAGTTAAAAGACTCTCGCAAAGCGGTCCATGTAGCATGCATGGATTGTTTAAAAACCGTTTTTCTCGAGAACGGTAATGACCTATTACTGGGAGGAGTTTTGATCCAAACAAAATTCCGAAAGGTGTAGGTTCCCCTTGTAAATACGGGACTTAATTGATACAAATTAAGGTGTGGAGGCTTCTATGTCAGGGATATTCACCAATCCTGCATTTTTCCAATAGTAACTGGGTGGACCAGAGCTGAAACAGTATTTCTCCTGAAGAGGATCGCCATTTTCGACGTAATACATAAGATAAAAGTTGCACATTTCGTCCTTGTTGGTGCTCCCGATGTAGGTCGTCCTATCTCGAGTACTTGTCATCGTACATCGTGCTGCCAGGGTGTCGTTTTGTGTAATGGGACGTTTATCGTGGATGGGGTAGAACATCTGAGGCTTCATGGGATCCTTTTTCCCAAGTTCGATCCACTCGTTATTCGGTTTTATCACGTAACCGGTAACAAGCTTTCCAAGAGAATGCGTATGAGTTCGATATGCAAAGGGATGAATCGTTACCTTCTCTTTTTGCACACAGGATGTTTCCATGTGTTCTGTACTCTTTGGTGGGATTTCACCACCTGTGCCGAGCAGATAAACTCCGGCAAGATTGGGCATAGCTCGTGTGGTGTAGTGGAGGAAGATTCCAGAATCATCGGTGCTACCATCCTTAAACGAATCAATGACCGCGTAATGAACCTGGAGGACGAGGTACTGAATTGGCGAATCTCCGCCGACTTTGAATCCTACGTTATCGGGTAAATTCAATTTTGGAGCGTCCCTCGCCCAGGCGTAGATAATCTGTTTGGATTATAAAATTAGATTAAACAGTTGGGTGACAACCAGGATTTTTAATTTCAAATCTTGAGGAATAAGTTAGGGGTCATCCAAAAATTACAATAGAAGATTTGGGGGAGGGGAGTCTGGCAAAACTGTACTGTTTCTTATGAGGGTGGGTTGGGGGGAGATAGAAGATCTTACGTGAGAAAAAGGTTTACTGACAAAAATAATCAATCTAAAGATATTACAACTTAGAGGAAAGTCTAGCAGAAATTCGACCTATTTAAGTAAAAGTATTGCATTTTTAACAACACAAATCAGTTTTAACTAAATAGTAGATTTTTCAACCAACCAGATTCAGTATTTATCAAAAACAATGAAAAAAATCTGCCCGCTTCGCGGGCACATTCTCATCGCGCGCTTCGCGCGCGGCTCGCTTCGCTCGCAAGTTTCAGCGCGCCTAGGGCGCGCACCTGTTGGATCTCGCGCTTCGCGCTCGATTAGGTATTCATCTCGCGCTTCGCGCTCGATTATATGTTTATCTCGCGCTTCGCGCTCGATAATGCATTCACCTCGCGCTGCGCGCTCGGACACATTTCTCGTCTAGGTTTTCACACTTCGTGTGCTCGCTATTGCGCACTTCGCAGGCTAATACTCTCTTAGTAAGCTTCATCGTTATGACCTGCTTTTGGTTTAATTATGTCAGTTTTACATAAAAATAAGAACTAATTTACTTAAGGTTCTATCGACCTTAAGGAACACATTCTCATCACGACACTCGCGCTTCGCGCTCGATATTTGGTATGATCATCATGTGCACCTCGCGCTTCACGCTCGTTTCTCTTCATCGTATAATAGAAACCCAAAAGTTTGAGCGCGCTTGCTGCGCGCAATTTGGTCGTCGCGCTTCGCAACGACCATATGTTATGTTCAATGTTCTTCAGATAAAAATGACTAAAGTTGTATTTGATTTAAAATGAAGAAGGTAATTCCTTTACTTCAGCGTATATTTCCGTATCTTTATAATACATCCTACAATCAGAAAGATTTTTTTCCAACTATCTGAAAAGGGGAGAAAAAAAGTATTTAAGTCGTTTTTGGAACATATATCTTGCTTTTTCATTCATAATCAAACCGACCCCTTGACTACCATGTGATTCCCTATCTACTCCTGACCATATTTCAAAACCTCAATCAAAGTTTCAGTCCATTCCGAGGCTACTTTATTGTTTGTATTATTCATGTTTAGATTGTACACCCAACTACCACCTTTATGCGCGAAATTTGTTGTGCGAGTCGAAATCATGCCCAAGTTAAGTAGTGATTCGTCGTATAGTGGAGAGTCCAGTTCTTACGTCAGTCCCACCAAAACTTCTGTTACGGGGGGAGGGGGGGGGGGCGAGGACAAGGAATGGAAACCGAGAGAGTCGCAATTGGTTGATGTTTTATACTGAGAAGGTCACCAGCCTTCAGCAGCGTTGTATTAGATAGGAGTTCATATGTTTCCATCTGCGCATTCTCGGCCCACCTCTAAACGAGGAACCAATAACTCTTTTTTTTTTTTAAATATATATATATATATATATATATATATATATATATATTCATTTCGTCTATTTGGAACATAGTTCTTGAAATATAAATGTAATAGTCGAATTTTTTCACAGAAATTATTTTAGTAAACAAAGATCAAAACGCATTCTGAAATAAAAGTCAGATTTTCAGTCAGAATAAATTGTTTGAATTATTATTATATTTTATTGTTTCAATCGTTAGAAATAGTATTGAGAACAAAAAAACAATGAAATATTGTGAAAAAACACACCCGAGATGAAAAATAAAGCAAATAAGCAAAGTTTTGATGAGAATGTGCCCGCTTATCGGGCCGATTTTTTCACTGTTAATGTTATTTTTTACGAATAAAACAAAAACTACACATCCTATCAAAAAGTGACCCATGAGAAATTTGTAGATCTTTTTTGAATGCACAATTTTAGTCCAGTCATGATTTGTCGTATCTTGCATAGTTTGACCGTGAAATTGATTTTTTTGATTTTTCATTATTTCTTGTGCGATAAAAATATGAATTTTCGATTTTTCAAGAAAATTCAAAAAGTCGTTATGATAATCTTGTAGGACGTGCGAAAAGAAACACTTTGCCTATCTTGACTTTTTTTCGTATCGTGCGTTGTTTGGCCGAAAATGTTACTTTTCGCTTTTTTGGGGGGATTTTGAAAATACTGTAACTCGGACAATTTTCTTTTTATCGAAAAAAGTCGTAAGGATAAATTGTTTAGATTTTCAAGTACTATAAGCGTCCGCACATATAATTTTGAAATTTGAAAAAAAGTGGTCTAAAAATTTTTGAAAATGCTCTAACTTTTTGAATTTTCATCCAAAATGGCTGGTTAACGAACTCGATTCCTCTTTTTGCCCCCTGAAACTGTGTGCCAAAGCACAATCTAATCCGATTAGTCTTTCAAAAGTTATCCGATATACAGACGACGACGACGACGACGACAGACAGACAGACACCGACGTAAAAATCATTTTTTCTGACTCAGGGGGCCTCAAAACGTCGACATTTGATGGAATCCGCGAAAGTCATTTTTCACATAAAACCAATACTTTCTCATTATGATGAGAATGTAAAAAATATAAATTCACAGTTAAAAAATTATGTTTCAACCAAAAATAAAAACTAGCATTTTAACAAAATAGTTCAGTTTTCACCCATAGAGATTAATTTTTAACAAAAATGATAAACCTTCAACCAAGAAGATTACTTTTCCACTCAAAAAGTAAAATTGTCAACAAAATACATGGATTTTCAACTAACAAGATTAATTTTATAGCAAAAAGGACGAATTCTCAAAAACTACACGATTTTTCAACTAAGAAAGATACGTGTTTAACTAAAGAATGGATTAGTTAAATTTTCAGTTAAAAAAATTATTTTCATCCTAAAAGATGAATTTTTCACCAAGAAGATTAACTTTCTACCGAAAAATACGAATTTTCAATATAACACATGAAATTTCGACCGAATAGTTGAATTTTTAACCGAAAAGATGAATTTTCAACCAAGGAGATTAATTTTCTACCCAAAAAGTTACATTTTTTAAGCAAAAATATAAATTTTCAACCAACAAGTTTCAGTATCTATCAAAAATAACGAATTTTTAACTAAAAAAAGAAAAATGTATAGTTGAAGAATTACTTTTCAACGAAAAAAAACGAATTTTCAACAAAATAGTTCAATTTTCACCCATAGAAATAAATTTGTAACAAAAATGATAAATCCTCAACCAAGAAGATTAATTTTCTAGCAAAAAGGACGAATTAAACAAAAATACACGATTTTTCAACTAAAAAAGATACGTGTTTAACTCAAAAAATGGAATAGTTATATTTTCAGTTAAAAAAATTGTTTTTCATCCTAAAAGATGAATTTTTTATTAAGAAGATTAACTTTCTACCGAAAAATATGAATTTTCAACATAATACATGAATTTTCGACCGAATAGTTGAATTTTTAACCGAAAAGATGAATTTTCCACCAAGAAGATGAATTTTCCACCAAGAAGATTAATTTTCTTCCCAAAAAGTCGATTTTTTAAACAAAAAGATGAATTTCCAACCAACAAGATTCAGTATTTCTCAAAAGCAACGAATTTTCAACTGAAAAAATATAAATTCAGTTGAAAAATTATTTTTCAATCAAAAATAAAAACGAATTTTCAACAAAAAAGTTCAGTTTTCACCCATAGAAATTAATTTTTAACAAAAATGATAAATCTTCAACCAAGAAGATTACTTTTTCACTCAAAAAGTAATACTGTCAACAAAATACATGAATTTTCAAACAACAAGATTAATTTTCTAGCAAAAAGGACGAATTTTTAAAAACTACACGATTTTTCAACTAAAAAAGAGACGTGTTTAACTAAAGAATGGTATAGTTAAATTTTCAGTAAAAAAATTAATTTTCATCCTAAAAGATGATTTTTTTATCAAGAAGATTAACTTTCTATCGAAAAATGCGAATTTTCAACATAGTACATAAATTTTCGACCAAATAGTTGAATTTTTAACCGAAAAGATGAATTTTCAACCAAGAAGATTAATTTTCTTCCCAAAAAGTCGAATTTTTAAACAAAAAGATGAATTTTCAACCAACAAGATTCAGTATATATCAAAAGCAACGAATTTTCAACTGAAAAAATATAAATTCAGTTGAAAAATGATTTTTCAACCAAAAATAAAAAGGAATTTTCAACAAAATAGTTCAGTTTTCACCCCTAGAAATTAATTTTTAACAAAAATGATAAATCTTCAACCAAGAAGATTACTTTTCCACTCAAAAAGTAAAATGTTCAACAAATACATGAATTTTCAACCAAAAAGATTAATTTTCTAGCAAAAAGGACGAATTAAAAAAAAAATACACGATTTTTCAACAAAAAAATATACGTGTTTAACTAAAAAACGGAATATTTAAATTTTCAGTTAAAAAAATTGATTTTCAGCCTAAAAGATGAATTTTTCACCAAGAAAATTAACTTTCTACAGAAAAATACGAATTTTCAACATAACACATGAAATTTCGACCGAATAGTTGAATTTTTAACCGAAAAGATGAATTTTCAACCAAGGAGATTAATTTTCTACCCAAAAAGTTACAATTTTTAAGCAAAAAGATAAATTTTCAACCAACAAGTTTCAGTATTTATCAAAAAAAACGAATTTTTAACTAAAAAAAGATAAATTGATAGTTGAAAAATTATTTAACAACGAAAAAAAAACGAATTCTCAACACAATAGTTCAATTTTCACCCATAGAAATAAATTTGTAACAAAAATGATAAAACTTCAACCAAGAAGATTAATTTTCTAACAAAAAGGACGAATTTAAAAAAAAAAACACAATTTTTCAACTAAAAAAGATACGTGTTTAACTAAAAAATGGAATAGTTACATTTTCAGTAAAAAAATTGATTTTCATCCTAACGAATTTTCAACATAATACATGAATTTTCGACCGCATAGTTGAATTCTTAACCGAAAAGATGAATTTTCAACCAAGAAGATTTCTTTTCTACTCAAAAGGTCGAATTTTTAACCGAAAGTGAAAAAGGTACATTTTCAACTACAAATGGAATAGTTAAATTTTCAGTAAAAATAATTAATTTTTAACAAAAAAAAAGAGTTTTCAAAGAAAATTAAAAAGAATTTTCTACCAAAAAAGGAGAATTTATAATAAAATATATGAATTTTCAACTAAAAAAGATACATTTTTGACTAAAAATGGAATAGTCAAATTTTCAGTAAAAGAAATTATATTACAACCAAAAAGATTAATGTTTAACCAAGAAGATTAATTTGTTACTAAAAATACGTATATTCAACAACCTAAATTAATTTTATACTAAAATTATGAATCTTTAACCAAAAAATGAATTTGTAAGAATTCGGTTACTCAACTTTCAGCCAAGCAGTTAAATTTTTATCCAAAAAAGATGAATTCTCAAAGGAAAATGTAATATTTGATAATTTTTTTAAATTAAAAACAGTTGAATTCAACCCAAAAGAACGGATTTTAAAGAAAATAGTTGAATTATCAACCAAAACAGATTGATTTTCAATTAGACAGTTGCATTTTGAAAAAAAAATTAATTTGTACTAAAAAGAGATGGAGTTTCAAACCATAAAGACGAATTTTCTACAAAACAGTTCAATTTTCACAAAAAAAGAATGTCCTTTTAACAAAATTGTTGAATTCTCTACAAAATAATTCAATTTTCAACCACAAAAGATTAATTTTCAACTAAAAATATAATAGTACACTTTTAAACCAAAAAGAATGAACTTTCTACAAGTAAGAGTTACATTTTCTTATTGGGTTCTAGTAAATTATTTTACATTTAAGTGCAAAAACGAAAAAAGTGGAAAAAGAGGGGAAATTGGGTAAAGACTGTGAAGCCTGGGTGAAATAAATAGGAATTTTAATAATTTTTAGACTAAATAATAATAGTTTGACTAAAAATTGAAGGTGCCTAAGTTTATAAAATCATATTAAGATTTTGGCG